>JAGPOW010001296.1:38203166-38227692 GCA_030014935.1 Caiman crocodilus | reverse complement strand
ATGTTTTGTAAGCACATTAATGATAATGGGAGACTGTAATCTTTGACCTGTTAGGTGACAGGTTCAAGCAAATTTTACCATCCATGCTTAGTTAGTAAAATCAAGTCTTCTCTACTTTCTTTAGAAAGCTAAATACTCTTACACTGGATATCTAACAGTGTCAGACTGCTTTACCCATATTTTTCATCTGCATATTTTTGCAAATCAGTCATTGCTTTTAATACTAGCAACAAGACAACTTTCCCTTCATATCCATTATTCCTCTGACAGGAGCAAAATTTGAATTTGAATTTGAAAGACAACTCTTTCTCTCTCCTCTCTCTCTCTTCTTTTTCATTACTTACTTTCTTTCCAAATTTTTTTCAAACATAAGAACATCATTATGATCACCTATGCAGCAATCTTCATTTTAAAAAGGATTTTGCTGTGCTGTGAAGACTCCTGCCATATAGAACATTATGAGCAATCTGATGTCTATATCCCACTTTATTTTCATATATTAAAGCCAGTGTGTTCTCAGCTGTTATAATTGATGGACCCCCCCCCCAATAACCCCATTGTTAAGCCCTTGATGGGCCCTTTTTATGGTCTGCAGTCTAGATACTGTCTTTTAGCAGGTGTAAACCAACTAGAATATTTTTGAATGGTCAACAGCAATGCATGTTAAGGGGTTGGTCCAGTGTCTATCAAAGTCAACAGAAGTCTTTCTATGTAATTCATTGGGTATCAGCTCACACCCTTGTTTTTTGAAGGAGTCACTCTTGAGAAACTGTAATGCAATACAGGTCAGATATTTAAAGGCACTTAAGCAATAGGGCTGTGCGAAGCTTTGGTAGCTAATTCAATCTGGAGGAAATTAGGCCTGATTCGGCAGGTGAATCTCCAAATCTAAATTGAATTGGGAGACCCATTGAAATGTCCAAATCAATTCAGAAGCCTCTGACTTGATTTAGAAGCCTCCGAATTGATTTGGAGAGATTCAGAGTTTTGGCTACAGACTATACAGGCAGCAGTCCTTGATGAGGCTGGACACAGCTGACTCCAGCTGGTAAGTCTGTTTTGGTGAGGGAGGGAAGGGCTGTGTGTGGGGCAGATCAACATCCCCACAGCAAGGGAGGGATTGGGGCTGGGGCTTGGACAAGCTGCCCAGTCAGGGTGGGGCAGGCACAGTACTCAGGGAGGGAGGCTCCTGCCACTGTGCCCCGTTGGCCTGGGAGCTGCTCTTCTGGTGGCTCTTCCAGCAACTCTCACCACTGATCCGGGAGGGCATGGAAGCAGACTTGTGTCCCCGGATCTGTGCAGGGTGGGCTGGGCCAGGCTGTGTTTTGGGAGGCTAGTCCTAGCTGCTCACCGCTGGGCTGTCCTCCACAGGGCTGGTGAAGCCAGGGCTGTGCTCCGGTGGTTAGCCTCAGCCATAGCCCAGAGCACAGCCCTGGCTCTGCCCACAGAGTGCAGTGGAGCAGGGGCTATAGGGGATGGGGCTTGCAGCCACCCTAAAATTTTCCATAGCCCCTGCCACTGGTCAGGGCACAATCCAGGTGCACATGCCTGCTTCCATGCCCTGGTACTGCTCGCCCAGCCAGGGAGGGTGGGGTGAAGCTGCAGCTTGTCTGGAAGGTGCGGGGAGGCTGGAGCAGCTTCTGCCACTGCATGCTACCTGTCTGAAGCAGCGTAGCAGCACCATTCTGTGCCTCCCTGCCCCATCAGGGCGAGCAGCAGGAGGGCATAGCCCCCACTCCTAGTGCCCTCCACCGCCTGTCTGGAGTGCATCTCAACCCAGCCCACCCTGTACAGATCTGGGGGCACACACCTGCTCCCATGTCCTCCCAGACTGGTAGCAAGAGCCACCGGAGGAGTCACTGGAAGATCAGCTCCCAGACTGGCGGTGTACAGTAGTGGGAACCCCTCTCCCCAAGTCCCATGCCCCTCCACCCTTGCTGGGCAGCTTGTTCCATCCTCATCCCCAATCCCTCCCTCACTGTGAGAGAGTTGATGTGCCCCTCTCCTGTGCCCCTTCACACCCTCCTCTGCCCACCACAACAGACTTGCCAGCTGGAGGCACCTGGGTCTGGCATTGTCAAGGACTATTGTCTGTATAGTCTATGGCTGAATCTCCAAATTGGTGCTGAATCTCCAGATCCGAATCACCAAATCAAATCACTGTCCCTCCAAAATGGCTGAATCTGAAGCAAATACTTGCTGCTTCACACAGGCATATTAAGCAACTGAAGTTGAAAATCGGAGTGTAGTGGGATTTCCAAAGGCAAGAAACTCTCTCCCTGGATCATTAACTACCCGTGTGTTAAAAATATCTACAACTACTCCATAGCAGTTGCATGTGCTGCATTCCAAGCCAAAAAGTGTGACTGAAAATAAAACCTAGGAACTCCGACATGCCTCATTAGTCAATCAGCCATGGTCAATTAGAGCCTAGAAATCCCATTGGGTAAGTGTGATTAACTCATAATACCTTTCTTATGTAGCTTTCTTTTAATGTACACAACTGGCTACTATTCGCATTCAGCCATCTCTACTACCCTAGTCTGAACCATCAGGTACTCACTCACAAGTAGGACACCTGGGACTGAATTTTGAAATATAGGAAGACATTTTCACCACACTGCTACCACAGCCACAGCCTTTGTTTATCCAGAAAGTGTGATGATAATGATTTTGGCTTTTTCTTTTTAAATAATATGGAAAAAGTTAACTCATTAACACCTCTCAATATCCCTAGTTATTACCTATTCATACCATTATCTGTATTCTTATGAAAAAAAAGATGAGATAACCTGTTTCAGTTTACTGGTATCAACCCAAAGCTTAGATTCAAACTCCATAGTTTCTGATATAGCCAGGTAATTTTTTTTTTTTTTTTGGTGAGAAATGCGAATTAAGACATGCTGAAATATTTTGTGAATTTATCTGATCTTGCTCCAAGGCACAGCTCAAAAAAAAACCCCAAAAGGAAAAAAATAAGTTTACGTATTTCATTTAGACATTTAAAAATGAAGTATTTTGGTTTCTCACATTTTAATTTCAACATTTTTTTTTAAAGTAAAAACAAAAACCCTTAAGCATTCAAATTCAAAACAGGACATTTAATTTCATATTGACCCCTTTTTTCCCCAAGTCTTTGATTTGCTAAAAAAAAAGAGGCAAATATTGCCTTTTGCTTGGCCCTGCTTTCCTATTCTTTTGCACAGTTTCCAGAAAACAGAAAAATCAAACACAGGTTTTATCCTGTATCCTATGGCTTCTCTCAAATGATTCCCATTTCTATTAACATTAGTCCAGCTTCTCTTTCTCTTCTGGAAATATCACATGGGAAAACTTCCACCTTTGTTTTCCATAAATTAATATATATTGTACTCACTTAGAAGATAACCAATAATTGCAATTAAGTACCCTAGCTGCAAATGCTTTCAACAACTCTCCAAGCTGCTAAATAAACATGAGTGAAGAGAACAAATGATTTTGAATGATTAAAACTCTTGTGCATTTTGCATACTGATCTAAAATAATTTTAGCACAGAATCTGCTTTAATTAAAGGTTGCATTTGTTTTGAAACTTGAAAACATGAGAAAAATCAGTCATTGCATTGCATAAAACAGCAAACAGCTTTCATAACTATATTCCATAAGAAAATGCAATTATTTCATTGTCACCTTATACTTATGAAGCTCTTATACATATTCTTTACATAATGCTGTGTTGGGGTGTGAAAATTATGTGTAGTTTCCTCTGAATTCGACAACAGTGTGGAGTTAGGGGTGGTGAAAACAGCCTGGTTTGATTCTGGAAAATGGCAAAAGATTTGACCAAGATTTGATAATGGATGCTCCAAGACTTTTGGAATTTTACACTAGTCCCTTGTTCCCCTTCACGCTGCCAATAGAGAATTCTCTGCTGTCCGCCACCTGGTCCGTCCTTAGGAACCGAGGACTCCCTCCTATCCTGCAGAGTTCAAAACACCTCCACTACAGACCCAGTTGCGTGGGATTGTGCTAGGGCAGGGATGGGAGCACTTCTTCTTCTCCTTAGCCCTTTTGCCTGGCCTTTAGCAACAAAATTGTGGGGGAAAACATAAACACCTCTGCATCTCAGTAGGGAAGAAATGTGTGCTACTCTGCAATCAGACAGAAGGTAGGGCAGGGTGGCAGCCTTAGAAACTGTTTCAGAGAAACTTGAGCCTTAATAACAACAGCCTACTTTGTCAGACACTGGGAGTAGACTCCATATGTGCAGATAGCCCACTTAATTTTGTATTTAAAACCCAATGTGTGCACAGGTGGTATAATTGATGAATCCCAAATAACCCTATTGTTTAGCTTGTTATGGAACTGTATCCTTTCTCGGCTCTGCGTTCTAGCTCCCGTGTTTTAGCTGATATGAGCCAACCTGAACGCTCTCAAATGGTCCTCAGTGATGCTCATTAAGGGCATCTATACATACGTTCCGGGTGGGGGGGATGACACTTTAATTAAAACATCTCTGAGAGGCACTCTAATTAAAGCGACCAGAGTGTCTTGTGTATTAGCATCCTCACATTTCAAACCAGTGGCACGGGAGCTTTATCAAAAGCTTATTGAATGGACTTTAGATAAAGCACTTTCGCTGCCATTTTGAAGTGCAGGAATGTTGATACATGAGATGCGGGGGCTGTCTGGAGCATGATAATTACCATGCTTCAGCAGACTTGGTTAATTGCAATTATAGCGTTTCAGAGGAGCCTTCGTACTCGTGTATAGGCACTCAAAGAAGTTGGTTCAGTGTCCATTGAACTCAAAAAGAGTCCATTCCTAGCAGCTGATAAAGTAGGTTTTAACCTATGAAAGCTCTTCATGATTCTGTCAACCACTTAGCCTCTAAAATGCTGCTCTATTCTACGCTCAGCTTCTACTGAAGCAGATTAGCAAGGATGCCTCATTTTTGCCAGGATCATAAGTCTCTTACTGCCTTAAACCTTACATAGACATTCAAAAGAGCATGAAAAAATACATGCAGAATTTTGTTAGCCAATAAATATCACACAAGATTGTCCAGAGTCATTTACATCATCTTTCTAGTATGTTGAACACAGTTCTATCTCTGGATTAAAATCTTTAATCCTTGTTCTCCTGGGATGTCAGGTGGCTGCCTGATGACCTCTGAAGCCACTGTCAAAGTTTAATCTTTTCACCTATGTGGATTTACAAACCATAAGCACTGGATATCCCACTTGATTTCAACAAGATGTTTAAGAAAAGAAAAAGATAATCACATGACAGGGCAAGCAAAATAATAAAATCAAACCAAAGGAGTCCAGATGGGTGAACTAATCCTGAAAAACTTGCCTGATTAAAATAAAATTCCAGATTTTTTTATGGCTTTATTTCTTATTGGAGTGCAATGTATATGTTTCTGGAATGTGGCATTATATTTATTTTTGCAATACTAGAAGGAAGAACAAAGTCAAATACCTGCCCAGGGCTCCCTGGCTGTTGAGTCACCATGATTAATGTACTTTGGCTTCTGTGGCCACTGGCATGAGAGGGAGAGATAAGGCTAGCAGTACCTTAGAAGCCAGAATGACTCACTTTATAGCTAGGTCACCTGGGGGTGACTTCTGATATGAGTTCAGAGAAAAATACCTGCCTCTAGATGCAGAATGGAACACTTTAACCATTCTGCCACCACATCCCAAAAGGAACAACAGAGCCTGTTTAAAAACCTGATACAGGCACACGGGGACAAAATTAATCTATGGTCAAATTCTGCAGTAGTTAGGTCAGGAATTATTTTAGTCCATTGTTTCAGGCCTTCATTAAATCCGTTCAGTTATTTTTGCCAGATGGGTAGTAAAACTACAGATTAATTTACCCATCACAGCGATATTCCTTCATGAACTTCCTTTACTAATTGGATTGTAAAATGCCCTTCAATGAGTCCCCTGTCAATACGAAAGTGTCTGGGCTGTTATCTCTGCAGACATTATAAACAAAATAAGTCTTGGTTTCCAGCACTCTTCAATAAAGGACCTCTAAGGCAAATTCATTTATTCTGTACATAGTACTCCGTCTTGTTTAATGAGCTCCATTAACGCTGCAGCTGTTGAGAGGTGGGCAACATACTGCTAAAACATTCTTTCAGATGTGGCAAAATCCTTATTACTGTTGGCTACTGAATTTCTCTTAGTACTGACAGTGATGGTATATACCACTACAGCTTCAGAGTCATGGAGTTCAAACTTCAGAGCCATCTTGACTCAAACGAGCCTTTATTTTTAATGAAGTTATTATCCTAATATCCTGGACTGTAATTTGCTTTTAAAAAATTTCATAGCAGAACTGAAAACAATCAAAAGTTTCACCATTGTCAAATGGGCGATATCTTGTGTGGCTTGTATGAATGTTCGTGCTGGTGTCAAAATTCTTCAGCTGTAAGAAAACACCACCAAATTTGAGCACAATTTTTGGTTGCTCTATCAACAAAACACTTAGTGCATTTCCCAGTTCAGAGTTTAGTTCATTGGGATTGTTCACATGGATTAAGTGACTGGCAATTGCTCCTGTTTTCCTGGATGGCTGAGGGTACTCCGCATGTTTGGGGGGGGGGGGTGTTTGCTGAGGAGAGTGTCATAACATCTATTTGATTTTCTCAGAAAGAGAATTTACAGTTGTTTCAGACTTATTTAGAAAACAAGGTTAGCTTGTAATTCATAATTTTATACAGTTTAGGAACGGATGATACTTTCATACAGTGTAGATTAAAATTATAGTCTCACTTGTTTTATATACCACTTTATAATAGAAGACATTAATCTTTTTTCTTGCATTTATGGTATAAAGGGCCTACTATCCTACTTTAAGGATGGTGGTCTGGCCTTTTTATTGTTGCTTGGTTTAACAACTTAATTTATAGTTAAGAGGCACGTCTACATGAGACATTTTCCGCAGAGCTGATTAATTAGCTCTGCAGTAAATGTCTCAGTGTTCTTATGTGGGCCTCTTAGAGAACACATGAAACTAATAAACTCTGCAGCAGTTTAGTACTTGAAAATACAAGTACTGTATCGCTATGGGGCTTTTTCTCGCACAGCAGCCTCACACTGAAGCTCCCTTTTGCCCCAGCCAGCCCCTCCACAACACAATGAGCTGGAAGAAGTACCCCCAAGCTGGCAGACTGACCACTGGGGTTCCCTGCTGGCTGGGGCTGCTCTGCCCAGGCGCCACATGCTATGCCTGAATAAATTGGAGAGATTATTGCTACAAAGTTATTTGTTCCTGGGTGCACCTTCAAATGGCATGCCCAGGAGCAATTAACTCTGGAGCAATAAGCTCCACAGTTTATTCAGGTGCAGTTTTTGCATATGTAGACATGCCTAAGGACCTGACCACAATTTTTTACCTTAGAAATTATGGGCCTGCTTTTAAAAAATGTCTTGCAGTTTACATAGTTGCTTACATAATCAATAATAATTAAAATAAATGAATCCCAGGCAAAGTGAGCTTGGTATTCTACCACCATTCTGACATGGTGACATTTTACATGCTGCCTAGGTGTAAATGACTATACAAGTTATAAGGCAAGGTATTCTGGTGGAAAAGTGAACGTTACCATGGCACTATAGCAAGATCCAAAGAACCAGACCTAGTGCTTCAAATTCTCATCCTTGTTCTTGCCAATATCACATCTACCAATAGGCAACTCACCCTGCAAGTTTCAGAGGTCTGCTATCCCAAAATGTTGATCCTATCTGTCAGCAGTAAGCATATTGTTACAGATTCAAGCTCCAGATTAAGACTTTCTAGGCTCATAAATGCTAGAACCAGTAAGGGATGAAGGACACAGGGCCAATCAGTCTAAATAGGCCTGTATAAACACTTCCCCTTAGCATCAGTTCTGTGACCCTGTGAGATACAGGAAACTAGACTAGATTTGGCCTGTGGTCTGACCCAATTTGGCATCTCTTATGTTCTTATGGAGATATTTACAGGAGCCAAAGGCAAAGTGGTATAAAGAAGTCATAGCTACTTGACAATGCTGTTCAGGTCAAACCAATTCTTCTAACAAGGCAATGCACATCAAATTATGCAGATGTTGTGGCGGAGGCTGTGAGAGCAGCAGGAACATACTAGTGGTGAACATCATGACAGTGTTAGGGCCAAAAAGAGGTGATAGATCAAACTGCATCAAAGCAAGGGTTTCTATTGCTTGGAAGGCAAAGCAACTGCAACAGCAGCGCCCATACCACATTTTCCTTGCTGTTCCCACTCTGACTGACTCATATCATCTTATATATATCTACAGCATGCTGCTGGATGCAGTGCTCGTCTGGACCCAAGTGTAAACTTTAAAATGAATAAATTATAATCACATCCTCTTGCACAAGAATGCAAGCTTGTGACTGGGACCACTTGAAATACAACAATACAGTTAATCCCATCTCTGGCTTTTGGGATCCAGTACACCATGTCTTACTACTCTAAATCAATTATGAATAGTTTCCATTTTCAAAGTGATTGCTGCTCCCTTGTTATGCCATTCCTTCCCACTCTATGCACCCATGCCAATTGAAAAATATTTTGGGATCTGCCCTGTTGCAACAATGACTGACACAGTGCTTCATAATCCATAATCTAAGGTGTTTGATTCAAGTAATCAAGCCCTGTTGTAGTTAGTTAAATGGTAAACCTCTGGAATGATCAAGGGTTCTATCCATGTTAGTTTCGCCAACAATAACCAGGGCTGGATCCAAATAGTTTACAATTACAGCACAACCAAAGGACAATGAGCCTCCACCCTATTAGCTTTGTCCAAGCTCTGATCAGTGGTCCTTCAAGAAAATATGTTTTGAAGAAATAGTATAAGAGAGGAGTGAAGTTGCCAACAAAGCATGCTCAATCCAGGAGAGAAGAACCACGTTGTCCCATCATAACCTATGCCCAGCTGACCACCCTCAGCAACAGATCCATGCATGGTGAAAGCGGTAAAGAGCAAGACTGCTTCCTTGCCTGTACTGGTGAGAAAACACTATCCTGACTAAAAATATATTGGGCTTGATTATAGCTTGTTTATTTGTAGGCTTGTTTATTGCCTACCTGTCATTTTCCTATAAGCTCATTATCTAATTAATGAAACCTTTCTGTTAGTCATTGATGGAAGTGTCCTGTCAATCTCCAAAAGCACTAAGTTAAACTTCCCATTTTAATCATAACAATACTGAGATATTATTGCATGCGAGTCCACCCTATTCAGCACAGTTGAGACTTCATCTGGAACACTGTGCCCAGTTTTGGAAACTGCACTTCTGGAAGGAAGTGAACAAACTAGAAAGATCCCAGCAGACGGAAGCCAGAATAACTGGAAATCTAGAGAATATGACACCACCTTTGGTTTATGCTGGTGGGTACTCTTTTTGTGTGTCCCTGCACTGAGCCTTGCGCATGGCCAGAAGAGGCAGCATGTTACTTCACCTGATATGGTTCATGGGTGCTGAGCACCTGATATTTGTTTTTGGTGGGTGTTCGAGCCCTGGAGTACCCACGGAATCAGCACCTATCATGACACCTGCAGAAAGGTTAAAATACCTGAGATTATTTCATCTAGAAAAGACTGAGGGTTGGTTTGCTAACAATCTCTAAATATATAAGGGCAGTTATAAAGAGAATGGTGAGACTATTCTCTGTGTCCTCAGGGGACAGGAAGAAGATGACTAGAAGTAAGGGGTTTAAATTGCAATTAGGGAAATTTAGGTTGGATATTACGAAGCATTTTTAATGGCTATGGTGGTTAAAGCATTTATACAGATCATTTTAAAAGAAAAACTTCCAGTGATGGATTCATCAAGTGTGGATTAGATACTTATGAGTTGTCTATGTTTGGGTCATATTTGGTAATATTAACTTTGACTACTGCATGGAACACATGATGAGTTTGACACTGTTGCAGCCATTTTGTACATATAGCTATGCATATTATGTTTTAGATTACTATCTTCTCCTGTTCTTTTAATGCCACTGTTGCTTGAGTTGGTGCAGCACAGCACTGCATGTCTATCTAAGCTCACTTTCTCTAAATTCCACCCTTAATACCTTGGAGCTAAGTTGGCAGACACACTAGCCTTCCACTTATAGAAGTTTACTTTATTGACCTGTGAGACTTAAGAGAATGAGAAATCATCTTGTAATAGACTTATAGACCATCTGTCAGACCAATGGCATTGTATATGTGAGTGCACCCAGAGTTAGCACAGTGTAGGTAGAGTTGAACAGACAGAAAAGCCATTAGCACTGCAGCATACAAAATAGCATATATTGCATTAAATCTATTGCAAATAGTGGAGGAGGCAATATATTGGTATGTGTTGTACAGGGTTTCCAAAGATTCATAAAGGCTGAGAGACTTGTTAGGGGTGGGAATGGGATGAAGAATTGGAATCTTTCAGGAAGAAAAGATACTATATACATGCAAAATAGTTTTACTCATTATGGATCTGTTTGGTGCTTTCTCATAGAATTTGTTGACCAATGGAGAACGGGAGATGGCTCGGTTAGCCCTGCTCACAGCTCTTCTGATTCTTTTTGTCAGAATGCACTACTCATTTAAGGAGCTAAAGGCTGAAGTCATTCCTACCTTCATGAAACTGATGATGGACTGAACTGCGACACCAGTGAACTTTGCTCCTAGAACCTATAACACAATTGCTGCCTCTTACAACTCACTTTTGTCTCTGTTCTCAAATTTCAAGGATTGAGAATTTGAAATCCCATTCAACTAATAAGGCTCAGCAGACAGTGTACTGCTAGGCAATTATGATACACCCTTGGCAACATCGTAAGTCATGAGGCTGAAGCCCAAATGGTTTTACCCGCTGAAAAAATGCAGTAATCACCCTGAATTTCACTGCCTGGAGCATTTTATTGTCATGATTGAATGGAATCTTCAGATAAAAATAAGTAAACCAATTGCATCTGTGCTCTTACAGGCCATTATAACAATGGGTTTCATCATAGCCATCACTGACAGCTCATCAGAAAGCTCCATTTGTGCTGAGACTTCTACAGCTGCTATATTCTATGCATAAGCAGAAATGGCTGAATGATGTGAGAATCATTCAAAGTGTCACTTACCTTAGCCACAATATTCGCCTACCGCTTCTGTGGGTTTTGTAGCATTTCTGCTACTTTGAGTTGTCACAATAAATTCTAATCATTTGTACAATGCCATATTACCTTAATTCCACAAAAAAATAATAAAAGAAATCACAAATTATTTACTGCAATGTTATGCTATGTGCGCTACAGTTTTATGGCCACCTGCATGAAGTGCCAAATTTCAGAAATGTTTTCTTTTTAAGAAACTTTTGCACATACTGTTTATTGGAACGTAGAAAGGTTGTAAAAGCAGGATCCCAGCTGCATATGAGCTCTAGTTAAGCTCCAATAATCTTCAGCTATCAAGCAGAACAGTTGTTTACAGCCTGTGACCTTTTCTCCAGCTGAAACGTGAGTAAATAGCAATGATCCTGAGATGGAGGGTATTGAAGATGTTGGGAGTGATTCAATGCAAGATAGAAAAAGAGCACTTATTATTAGAGTTTGATGCACAGTGGAATACTTTCTTTGGAGCAGGGAAGTAACAAACCTCACCCACTTTGCTGGGAACATTTGTGCAAACCATATTGTGCTCATACAAATGTTTGGGAAGATACTTTCATTCATGTGAATACAAGCATTAAAACACAGATTAATGCAGCCATGTGCAAAGATGCATCGGTACATGCAGCAAAGTACATTAGGATGTCCTGAAATGGAGTCAGAAGTCCTTGCTTGAAAAGATACAGTATAATTGCAAGTGCTTACCATTAGAAACCTTAAAAAGGTGATGTTCCCAGCCCTTTCTTTAAAAACAAAACACCCATGAGGCTAATTTTAAAGGGCCTACAAGCTAAACATGCACAAAAAAAAGGAAGTAAAAAAGGGGGTACTCCAAAACAGTAGTCGCTTTTGCAATGTTAGGACTATGAAGTCTAGTACATGTATGCATATATGTCTGACAGTAAAGTGGGTAAGGAGAGAGGAAGGGATAAAAGGATTCTTTTTTAAAACTAATTTTAAATAATTTTTAAAAACTAAATAAATACATAAGCAGAAACAACAAAGAGAAGAACGTAAAGAAGTGTTAGAGCAGAGATCCCTACCCAGTGACACCTGTCAATAGGTTAATGGCAAAGATTTCCTCCTTAAAATCTCATATATGCATCTCTATAGTGTGCTAATAAAATAGTTTTCTTCAGCATCTTGTGATGGGAGGTCTTCACTGTATCCCTTCTTTTTAATGGGCATAAGACCTTAGTTTTAGATTTTATTTGGTTATTTCATCTAAAATAGAGATTGGCATAGATTACCTTAGTCTTCACCTCAGAATAAATGTTTGATAGTAAAGGCCAAAGGAAGCTCATGGTGCTCATCTTGGCTAGGGGCGGAAAATACACATAAACCTGTATAAGTAACCAGAAAGTGGTTCAACTCTGCAACACAACAGAAGTTTAGCGCACATAAACTGCTTTCAAAAATGCCTGAAACCAGTTTAAGATAAACCTGGATGGATGTAGTGCTTAACTGATTTAGGTTAAATCAGTTTATTGAATTTCTGATCTAGATCCCCTCCAGATTCAACTCAAGTTAACTCACAGTCCCCCAGCATCTCAGGATGCATTGCATCTCCCCAGCAAACCCCACCGCCCCTGTAGGATGGGTAGGCTAACCAGGCTCAAAATGATAGCTCAAGCTGGTCAAGAAGACATACTCTAGCACCTCCCCCCAACTTCTGGTCTGGGTTTTTGACGGTCTCTTTTTAGCCCTTAGGATTGTTCTTTGTCTTCTCCTTAGAAATGAAAAATGTCTCTGTGGCAGAACCCTTTTCTCCCTATGCTGCATTTTTGAGTACTTCATTTCAATTGTGCTTATGATCAGTGATTAAGTCACTGTTGGAATAAGTTACTGTGACTGGTTTTCAACACATGGACAGAGACCCAAATGTAGGTTCCTCCCGAGATCCAATGCACTCTTGTCAAAAAAGGATTGTCCATTCTGATGATTATTGAGTACCAATGTCTGTGATGAATGGTTGGATACAGTGACAGAAAACGGGATGTGAGTGCATGTGTATTTTCTGGGACACCTCTCCCAGTCTTCCAACATGGAGGTAGTTAGTTAAATGAATTGGAGAGCCAAGCATGTTTGTGGAATTTATGATTGTGACAAAAACCTGGTGTACACTTTACATATCCTGGGTAAGTGAGGAAAGGTTCAGTCTGTTTCTGTATGAAAGACTTATAAATATCTTCCCCCATGCTGGCTTAACAGAATATAGGCCTGAGCTAGTTGTTGAGGCTGACTCACTCCATTCTCCTTCCAAAGGGACCAGAGATACAAGTGCGCGGGTGAGATGCCAGATAGTTCTAGCCTGTAAGTCCTGAAGTGGAATATTCCTCCAGCACTACTAGGAAGGCTAAGGAAACCCAAATGCTTTCATTGAACTCAGTTCTCTTCCTCCATCAGGTTGTGTTTGGCGCAAAAGGAAAGTGCCTATAGGAGATTCAGGTATGGCTCCCTTCATCTTGCTCTGCCATATTGCTAATCCTGATTCTCATGTACAAAAGAGCATCCTAAGGCTATTTTAATTGATGCTGGTTGATAATACTACCTAAGGCACTATACATCAGTTGAGGATTGTCATGGGGAAGGTCACAGTTTCCCTTTGTCTTCAACAGCAAGCAGCCTTTTGCTGTAGGGGGTGGAGATCTGATAGCAGTAGAAGCACTGGTCCTACCAACTTTATGCCAGCTGAAAACATACTCTTATTTCACAATTCCAAACAAATTATAAACAAATACAAACTATGACTTGTTTGCACATAGTTCACCCAAAGGAAAAAGGGCTTAATTAAGTGGTAAGATATAATAACTCACTTGGCTTAATGTAATGTTATCTTGACAGAATGTTAACCTGCTGGGCAATGTTGCACATTGTCCAGAACTGTACTTTCATTATACATTGCAACATAATTAGGCCTGCCTGTTTTAATGAACAGACTCACTATACTTACAAAAAATTAAACAATAGATGTTTTGCTGTTATGGATACATACATGCCTAACATGCATGTTAAGCAGAGCACAGAGTGGAGAAACTACTGTTAGTACAAGTTGATGACAAAGCAGTGCAGGGGAAAGCAACTATTCTATTTTATAGAGCAATTTGATATTATTCTTTTTTCTGCTCTGATTGGGAACAAGAAACTTTCAAAAAGTGTCAGTCAAAGGGGGATTGGGGGTCCTCATCCTGCATAGCCTGATGGGTAAGGCCCTGGTTTCTTATGTGAATATAACACTTGACCAAGTGTCCTCTGTTGACTGCTGTCACTGAATGCTTAAGTATTTTTAAGCCTCTGGGATTTGAAAAGCATCCAGTCATTTCCACTTAGGGTCCTTAGGCTAACTTTTGAGGGTAAGATTCAGTTTAGTAACACCTCCTCTGTGCTGAAACCTACAGTCTAACCATCTGTTCCCCATCAGACTCAGATTCAGACTCTTACTATAACTTAAAGCCATCCTTTCTCAGAATCTCAAAGGTTAACTTTAAGGTTACACTGTAACTCTTCTGGAGGCTCATAATAACTTTGAGCAAACAGGTATAGAAATACGGATTGACTTTGCAAGGTGTTTCCAAATGCAACATTGCTATTCCTTGAAGACCAACACACAAGAAGTTACCAACCATTACAAAACAATATGCTGCCGAAATAAAATGAGACTTGCCCTAACTCACGTTTCCCTATGAATTCTCTGAAGGCCCATTGGAGATCAGAAAGGCAGAATTTTCCCCTGCATTGCTGGGCTTCTGATGAAAGCAGCCTCATCTCTACCTATTTCCACCGCTGTATTTGCACCATCCAAAAATGGCCTCACAGGGCAGATGGCTTGGATTTTGCCTACTTTTAATCAGCTTCCATCTGGCATTCATAGAGCCCTGGGAGATGGCATTGTTTCCAAGGTGGCATTCTCTATAACAACCCATGTCATCTTTGGTAGGAGCTGTCTTATGGTCTCTGATGATTACATTTCAACTACATAAGCACTTAAGAGAATGATCTTTTATTGTTAGTTCTCAGCAAGCATGCTTAGTTTTCCCATTGTCTTTATCCTCTGTGCTAGGCTAAAATTCCTCAGACCAGTCTTAAAATCCAAATGCAGTTTGATATGGACGAACATCAAAGTCATAATCTCACAAAGATCCATAAACAATACATAGATTTCTTCACCAAGTCACCACACTGGGAGAACAAAGTCCAAATTCCTTCTCTGCCTAACATGGTATTGACAAGATAGCATCTTTGAAGGAATACAAGTTTAATACAAATATATATGTCAAGCATTCCTATTAAGTTTGATAATGTTCAAGCCATCATGAGCTCAGTTTTCAGGAAAATTATGCTCTCTATCAAAATCAGGAAGCTAAGTGAGACTTGGTGATTTTCAATTTTGTTTTGCTTTGAATTGTTGTGACGGATTGATTTTGAAACTCAAAGTGAAAGTAGATTGTTCCACATAAATTGAAACCATATTACATCTTCTCACTGTCTTGTGTGAGAGTTTTCTGTAGTTCAAGCGATAACCACTAAAATGATGAGGGCAACATGCCTATTTCAGTACAGTTTTTTTTTCTTTGGCTTATAGAATCTCATTATTTTTCTCCTCCAAATATGTAATTATTCTTACACTGCCCATTGCAGTAAAGAAAGAAAAGAGGTGGACAAATGTCAGGGGGAAAAAAAACATTTTTTTCAGTTAGATTATTGAGCTAGTCAATATTTTTACTGATTTCAATTACATCAAAATAGGACACAGTTTAAAATAGCAATGTCCATTCAAAGATTTGCAACAAATGAGCCAAAGACATGACATGCATATATGCATGCCCTTAGCAACGGTGAAAGCTGATAAATCACTACAAGATCATGTAAGAATCAATGCCTAGATCATTTGAAAGTATTTTAGCTGATTAACAAAATCTGAAGAAACTGAACTAAAATGTGCTGAAAGGAGAGTAATAATTTGCAAACTGGTTCAGGGTGGGTTTTATGCAGTGCTCTACCATGCAACAGCACAATGTTTTCTCTGGTTCTGGCCATGTCTGTTCTGTCAACATTGCATGAATGGTTTCTGTATAGAAAGATCTATACATTTACTAAATTGACATTCATTCTCTTGAAAAGGCTTACTACTTTGGGGGAAGGCAGATGGGGACAATAGTGTTACCATACTATAGAAAAAAGATCTTAACTCCTCAGAAATGTCTGCATTTTGGTATTAATAGCGATAAGGAGCACAATAAATCATTTACAGCAGAAGTTCAATAAAATTCGACCTAGGATGCCAATCTATGCCTTAAAAGTTAGATTACTTAAAACTGACAGTAGATTTAAATATAACCCTCCTTTAGTAACATTCTGGGTTGAAGATTGGCTTTGGAGCCATGGAAGCCAACTTTATCCCACTAATTAGCAGCTGCATCCAGTAATTCAGTAACCTGTGCAATTCTCTTCTCTTCGGGTGCCTGCCTAGTTCTCTTTTGTTTGATAATTACATATACTGATGCCCCAGCTCACCACCATCTGAGAGAAATCATTTTGTCAGAATTCTTCATGCACCTGCTATTTCTCCTTTTGTACTTCCTACGGCCAATATGTACTTCCTATTAAAGCCTTGGCATTAATATATTCATCAGAAAAAATTGCTCCCCCCATATATATCCTTAATATTTTGAGAAGTTCAGCAGTATGCCCATTGATCTTTGTTTTTTCCTCTAGCACTATATGTGCAGATGCCTGTACTTTCATAATTTTTCCCCTACTGCCCTTCCTATAGTTTGATGTTCAAAGTTAGAAACAATAGATCAACTGCAATCTAACACGTTCCTCAGAGAGAAGTATTGGAGTTACTTTCCTATTTTCTCTTCTGTGACCTAATTTTTGTACACATCTCTCCCTTTTCCTACAGTCACATTCCTATATTACACTGTAGGCTTACAGTTTTGCCTGTGACTGGCAAGATGACAGGGAAGAGGCAAGCCTCTGCAAGGTTGGGGTAGGCCAATATGTTAATGGAATGGTTTTATTTTGTTTTTCAGTCATGAGACCCTCAACATAGGATATGAATTATTAAGATAACAGATGTCGTGGCTGATGAAACATCCTACCCGTTTACAGTGTCCTGTATCTCTCCTTGGCTTTTCTCCTGCTCTGTATTCCAGAAGCTGTACTTTTCTCAGTACAATTTTTCTAGCACATCTGCAACAAGCAATATCTCAGGACTGAATGGAAGCAATGTTAACCATTTTGCAAAAATTAAGGACATGCTGTGCATTTGACAAAGTGTTCCATGGAGTCAGGGGAGGGCTTTGACAAGGTCTTGGAACTCTGCCATATTCCATATTCTACCTTATTGCCATATTCCCAAGGTGTTTTTTATCCATTGCCATATAAGCATTTTCACCGCCTATATGTATTTCAAAGGGCATGTCTATCTATTTTAAGTCAAATCCTCCACTTTGGAGTGCAATTTCAGTTCAAGGCGGCTGCTAATGCATATAGTGTTTACCAGATTCAGTAAAACACAGGCATACAATAAATGAGAACAACCAAATGAGAACAAACTTTAATCCTGGAGCAGTAAGCAGCTTTTGCAGACCCTTTGTCTGGCCCTCCGACTAGCTACTTTACTGAGGGAGCATCTCTCAACTCCAAACTTCTGCAAATTACGAAGCGTCTCCAAACTATAACCTTTATCACTACAAGAGGATTGAGTCAAATACTCTGGATGTTAATGCAGACTTTCATGTTAAAGCATAGCAAAAAGGGGGGAAAAAGGATGAAACAGCAATGAAAAATAAATTCAAGTAAAAATTATACCATTGCTCTTCAAACATAGAGAAACCTAAAGTTTTAGTAGGAGAACATGTAAGCAGCAAGTGATCATAAATTCATCTGATTTTTGTTAGCCAAAGCCCTCTCGTGCATGTAGGACTTTAGCAGGGGGACATGTATTTTATGTGCCTAAGACTCATGGGTCTAAGGTACATACATCCTATGTATCTAAGACTCTACATGTTTCTTGGGACCTGTTGTGATATCCAAGAGAAAACTTCTGCTGACTTCAGATTGGTTTTGGCTAAGAGCTTTAATTACCTGATTGAAGAGTCAACAAGTAACCAAAGTCAGGTGGCTTTGAATGGACTGATATAGTCCTCCCATACTCTACAAATGAATGGGTGGTTCTATAACATAAATTAGGTCTGTGCAAAGCTTTGGGTGGTGATTTGATTCAGAGGAGATTTGTCCCAATTCAGTAGCTAAATCTCCGAATCCAAGTCGAATCACGGGAGCAAAAGGTCTGAATCCATGAATCTTTGGAAAGATTTGGGGAGCTATGATGATTTGGGCAGACCCTGGTGGCTGCAGCAGGGAGCTGTAGCTGACTTGGAGCTGGTAAGTACTAGGGATGGGGAAGGGTGGCTGGGGACCATAGGGGGACTCCTGCCAGCCCCCTGCAGCCCCCACCATTCCCTCAACCTTCCCATCGCCCGTCCACTCCCCCCACGGCTGTCCCGCCCACCCCAGGTCCCGGTGTTTTAAAAAAAGCCCCAGTGCTCACTGGGTGCTGCCAGGTTGGGGGGTGATCCCCGCTGCCTCCCACTGTGCCCTGCTGCATGGGGGGCTCTGCCATGAGCCCCCCAACACCCCACTGCTCCCTCAGCCCCCCTGCCTTCCCTGCCCAGGCCAGCTCTGGCCCTTTAAGAAAAAAATACCCGGAGAAAAGCCCTGGGACTAGCTGCTCCTGCAGCAGCCTTGGGGCTTTGGGGACTCATGCAGAGCCTCTCACATGGTGTGGGGCAATGGGCAGCAGTAGGGATCATCCCCCATCGGCAGGAACGGTGAGTGCGTGGGGTTTTCCAGGTTCTTTTTTCCCTTAAAGGGTCAGAGTTGGCCCACGCTGGGCACCCATGCGGGTGCTGAAGGAGTGAGGGGGGGTGTCAGGGGGCTTGTGTAGAGTCTCCCATGCAGTATGGGCAGTGGGGATCCCTCTCCCCACCCAGCAGCACCCACTGAGTCGGGGCTTTTTTTAACAAGTGCTGGGAGCTGGGGCAGGCAGGGCAGCCATTGCCAGGGCTGGGAGAGCAGGCAGGGGATGGGCCTGGCTGATTCAGAGATTTGGCTGAATGGAATAAGGACAGTGATTCTAATCACTGAATCGAATCACTGTCCCCCAAATTGGCTAAATCCAAGAAGAATACTAGCCGCTTCGCACAGGCCTAATGCAAATCTATGCTCAGGTAGAGCAGGATGTGAGACCTCATTTGTGCAATAAAGTTTCATCCTTCCATTGTAGACAAATGCACTTACAAAGAAGATATTTGTGGACAATTACTGTTACCAGAGAGATAATTTGGGCTGATTGATTAAACATTGTGTTGCTTTGGTGGAAGTCCTTGTCACAGAATTGTATTTTCATTGAATTTGCATTGCAACTCAGGAATCCAGCTATTGTGCTTCTTCATTTATAAACATTAATCATGCCCATTCTACAGAATATAAAGCAATTTAGCACCACCTGCACCTGAATTGCATAAACAACAAGAAAACCGTCCCTTGACAGTCTGTTATTCTATTGCACTGTAAATGGTATTGTTTGCTCAGGCATCCTTTTAAAAAGGGGTTGCAAAATATCAAAAGGTTAGCCTAACACAGCATTGGTTAATGATCCAATCTGGGCTGTAGTGTTTTATGTTAAGAATGGTTATGCGATGCAGTTAGATTAATTAAATAAATAAAAAATAAGGATCAGAAGGAATAACACGGTAATAACTCTATGGTATATACTTGTGCTTGACAAGGAATATTGATTACTGGGGTCTTTTACATTTGTTATGCGCTAATACACTGAACACACACACACACAAAACTGACAGCTCCGAAGTAATTACATAGAAATTGACAGTACATTCATCTGGTTTTGGGTTCTTTCACTGCACTGGCATTTCCATAAATTAGTCATCTTAGGTGTATACAATAGTTAAAAAAAATATTGCTACAATTGATCATTAAAAATAAGAGCTAGGAGAAATCTTTCCAAGAATTTTGATAAGGACTTCAGCAAAAGTTTTGTGCAACACTGAATTACTAACAGCAGGAGCTTTTTATACTGGTTGCTAATGATTTTTAAACCAAATTGAGGGCCAGATGGAATTTTTGTCTTCATCGCAGTATGAACACAGACCGATACAGTTAAGTCTTCCCCACAGAAGTATGGAAGTGTTTCAGGCCTAATCTAAAAGCATCACTTCTAATGCTAAGAAGGAAGTTCACTTTCCATAGACTGTGTGGTCCCTCATTTCTTTGATGAGATTGGCAATGCGAGTGAAACTTAGTTCCCGTTTTGCTAGTGGTATCTGTGAAGTAGACACTCAGAACTAGAATGAAATTAGTTCAGCTGCTTTAAAGATGTCACTAAACAGTCAACTTTCATTCCTTTTACTAAGGCTAAGCTAGCTCAGAAGGAACCAGTAACCTAACACTCAGCATATTGTAGAAGAGGGGGGACCAACTTTTTTGTAAGTGTGCTACACATTACCACTATGCCCTCCCCAAGTGCCACCCTGATCCCCTTCCAGTGCCAGATCTGCTGCTCTAATTTCTGCTCCAAATATTGCACTCCCTGCCCAATTTTCAGCTCTGCTTTATGTCCTATCTGCCACTGTGCTATCTGTCCTCTCCCTTGTCTGCAAGGTGCCACACACACAGGCTGCTGTCCACAGGTTGGCCACCCCTGCTTTACAACATGTGTTCCCATTCAAAGAAAGATGAGCACAGGGTAGGACGAGGAGACTCAAACCATTGGAAGAAAGCTAATACTATATTTTTATTTATGGACATCTTGCAAAATAAATACATTAACATTTAAGTGGGGGGCCTGAGATTTCAGTGAGGAAAGTGTATCCTGGACTAGAGCTGTTGAATAGCTGATTTTTTGGTTCAGTGACAACTCTCTCTCTCTCTCTCTCTAGATGCGCACCCACGCCCCCCCCGCCCACTTCCATACACACATATACACTTCATTTTGGTCAACAATGAAATGAAAAATGGTTGTTTTTTCACTAAAACAACACCATGAAAAATACTATTTATGGTTGAATTAGATGTTTCATTTCATTTGATCACTTTTACTATTTTACATTAAATCTAATTAAACTTGGTTGCAATATACACATTTCAAAGCAAAACAAAAATCCCCAAATATTTTGCTTTTAAAATGCTGAAACCATATCTTACAGCTTTTGAATTTCTTTTCCCTCAAACTGCATCAAAATATACAGAGCATCTTGATCTAATCTATATAGCAACTATACTTACAGAGAACCTGCAGTTCTGCTACAGAAATTTTGCATGTGCCATAGTTCACCTGTGCTATCTTAAAGAGTTAGGATATGAATAACATGTAGGTACATCTAATTGCCTCATTTAAATCAATAACATGATCAACTGCAAAGAGAAACGGTAGTTATAGTTCAGAATGGTTGAATATGGTTCCTGGCTTCATGATTTGCTATTTATGAGACATAGTTTGTCTTCTTTTCCTGATGACCCCCTCTCTCTATCTGCCATTTTTAGTGATCCTTGGGGTAGATTTCTGTAACAGTGTCAATTCTCTGTAAAGGTCACATTTTTCTATTAAGCAAGTTTAATAGTCAATTTTGAGAACAGTTTAACTCCTCATTAACTGGTGCTAATTTACAGGAGAATTCCTATGGGGGTGGAGGGAACATAATCTAATGCAACGTCAACCTGGCATTTTAAATAAGACCATTAATAGCAGTGCAACTATTGGGAACAGCAAACAAAGACACTTGCATGATTCAAAATAAATAAGTGAATTTGAAACAGGGAAATGTTACTTAATGTTAGTCTTTCCATATGACGACATATTTATTTTGAGGACAACAGTCCTCAGAAATACACTGTACAAAGAGGTAACACAGAGATACAAATCCAAACTAAGAGTGTTCACATTAAATGATGTTGGCCTTTTTTAGTGACTAAACAGAAAATACAACAGAAACAGAAAAACAGAAACAGAGAAATACAACACCGCTACCCTTTTGAACATCTGTAGGGATTACAACGCTGCCACCCTTTTGAACTTCTGTAGGGATTCAATATGAGACATCTAGTTCTAAGAGCAAAAGCATGAACGTCTACTTTCTCAAAGAGCCACCAACAGAAGACAGAGTTGTAGTCCCATAAATCACCTCTCAACTCTTGAAATATATGAACCTGAGGCTAATCAAAATCCAGGTGAATGCAGGCTTTCTAACCCAGCCACAGAACTTCCTTACGCTACCTGCGGACCATTCTGTGATGGATCAGGAGGTACCACAGTTTTTGCATGATGCTACGGATCACCCATCCTACCCCCTGTGACTTTGACCCATTGCTAGGTGTCACAGGGAAAAACAAAAGGGAGGACCCCAAAATACCAGGGGGAGCCCTGGAGTCAGGAACCCTCAGAGGGGAATTAAAATAAAAGCAAGGATAAAGGGTGATACTTAGCTGCAGCAGGACCCGTGGCAAAGCTGGAACCCTAGGAGGAACCCGTACAGCTCGTCAGCCATGCCTTTATACAGCTGCGGCCGGCCGGTGATGTCAGCCACGATCGCCAGCCAGCTGAAATAAAGCAGGCCACTGGAAAAGAGGAAGGGAGCAGACTGGTGCTGGCAGGAGCACCAGCAGAGGGTGTCTCTCCTGCGGGAGTGAAAGAAGCTGGAAGATGCTTCCCCCAGTGGGGAAGGACTCTTCGGCACACGTTGCAAGCCAGAGACTGCTGGCTGCAGCAGAAGGAGCTGTGAGCCAGAGGCGGCTCCTCAATTGGGAACCTGGGCAAAACAGCAGAGGGGTGCAGAAAGACCCCAACACCATTGGCTACAGCAGAGGGGCTCGAGAGGCCAATGCAATTCCCGGCACCAGACCAGGTGGGACCGTTGAGGGCACTGGGAGAGCCAAAGAGGCATACCAGGTGGGAGATGGGAGACAAGGGCAGCATGAAGGGCTGCAAAACTCAGCCCTCATAGTTTCGTAGTAGCTAGGGTAAGGAGGGACCTGAACAGATCATCTAGCCTGACCCCCTGCCACAGGCAGGAATGAATGCTGAGTTCACAAGACCCCAGACAGGGGATCATCCAACCTCCTCTTGAATTTGCCCAAGGTAGAGGCAAGGACCACCTCCCTGAGAAGTTGGTTCCAGATTTTGGCCACCCTAACTGTAAAATATTGCCTTCTGATCTCCAACCTAAACCTATTGTCTATCAGCTTATGACCATTGTTCCTCGTCACCCCAGGTGGTGCTAAGGAGAAAAGGGCTCTGCCTATTTGCGGTTGGTACCCCCTGATGAGCTTATAGGCAGCCACCAGGTCCCCCCTCAACCTCCTCTTGCTAAGGCTGAACAAGTTCAAGTCCTTCAGTCTCTCCTTATATGGCCTGTCCTGCTGCCCTCTCACCAAATGGGTGGCCCTCCTCTGAACCCTCTCCAGGCTGGCCACATGCCTTTTGAAGTGTGGTGCCCAGTACTGGATGCAGTACTCCAACTGCAGCCTGACCAAAGTCACATAGAGGAGGAGGATTACCTCTCTGGACTGGCTTGAGATGCACCTTTGGATGCACGACAAGGTATGGCTGGCCTTACTGGCTGTGGTCTGGCATTGGTGGCTCATGTTCATCTTGGAGTCAATAACGACTCCAAGATCCCTTTCTGCCTCTGTGCTTTCAAGAAGGGAGCTCCCCAGCCTGTATGTGTGCTGTGGATTCCTTCTCCCAAGGTGCAGCACCCTGCATTTGTCTACGTTGAACTCCATCCTATTCTTGTCTGCCCACTTTTGTAGTCTGTCTAAATCTAGTTGCTCTTTCCCTACAAGCATGTCCACCTCACCCCACATTTCAGTGTCTCCAGCAAACTTGGACAGTGTGCTTTCTACCCCCTTGTCCAAGTCACTGATGAAGATGTTAAACAGTGTGGGCCCAATGACTGAGCCCTGGTGTACCCCACTTCTCACATCTCATGAGGTTGAGTACAACTTGTCCACCACTAATCTCTGGGTGCACCCCATCAGCCAATTTTTTACCCATCCAACTGGGTAAATGCCACAGTCACTTAATTTACTGATGAGGATGGGGTGAGAGACAGTGCCAAAGGCCTTCTTAAAGTCTAGAAAGACTATATCCACAGAGACACCATCATCCAAGGATTTAGTTACTCAGTCGTAAAAGGCAATCAGGTTGGTCTGGCAGGACCTGCCTTTGGTGAATCCATGCTGATTGCCACTGAGCACAATCTCCCCTGCAGGCCCCCCACAGATGTGCTCCTTGATGATCCTCTCCAAGAGCTTCCCGAGCACCGAGGTGAGGCTTACAGGCCTATAATTACTTGGG
>JAGPOW010001296.1:38163123-38179880 GCA_030014935.1 Caiman crocodilus | reverse complement strand
CAGAAATCCATATGAACTTAGATGTGTTCCATCATGAAAGCCTGATCATTCTTATTGTCCAGAATCGAATACTTAGAATAGCTGATATAAAGACTTTTTCCAAGAAAGGAGTTCAGGCAACCTCATGCTATAAAACACATCCTCTAGAAATCATCATCAGTCAAAAATGACATTAGTTATACTCTGTCCTTTTCCATCTGGGCTGAACCTTCAAATTATTCTAGTGAAGTGATATTTACTTTTTTCTAGCATTATCCTTAATTAAACTGTCACTAGAAAACCAAAGAGAAAACACATTACTTTCAAACCACTGGTTTTGTTCTATTTTGTGAGTTGAGATAATTTTCTCTATAGATTTTTTTAGGTTTTATTTAAAAAGTATCTATTTGAGATTAATCTAGTCTTTCTATTAAAAAAAACACTTAGAAAACACAAGTTAATGGATCAGTATTCACAATCCTACTTTCCACCTCTGGAAATACCTCTCTCCATTCTCATAATAAAGCAATGAAAAATAATGTTGCCATATACCAGAAATAATAGCAGTGTTGAAATATACTAGAAGTAAATTGTATTAAATCAAACTCAGAAGCTGATTATTAGATCTCTGTGAAGCAGCAAGTATTCACTTCAGATTCGCATTCGGCTGATTCGGAGGGACAGTGATTCGATTTGGTGATTTGAATCACTGTCCCAGTTTGATTCAGCTGATTCAGATTCAGAGATTCAGCACCAATTCAGAGATTCAGCCATAAACTATAATGGGGAATAACTAAAAATACCTAAACTTTGTCGGTTTTTCTAGATTTGGATGAAAACAGTAGGGATAGTAGCCCCTTATGAGGGCATGAAGTAGGCCAAGATTCAAGGAGACAAGTGCATGGGTTTCTGTGAAAGTGCACCTCAAACTGTGGAAAGCAAAACTCATATCACTTATGTGTGTTAAGGCAGAACGGGGTACAAACAGCAGGGATGGTAGCCCCTTCTGAGGGCATGAAGCATACCAGATTTTAGGCAGAGTGGCACAGGGGTTTCTGTGAAAGTACACCTCAAGTTTCTGAAAGCAAATGAAAAAAACAAATAGGTATGGAGTGAGGAGGGTGGCACTTACTCTGTCTGTACATTGAGCTTGGGGAGCCCCAGCAGTGGGGGGTTCACCTTCAGGAACACCAGATGCTCCACCAAACCAGGATCTAAGGAGGTATGATGAGGTGTCACAACAACACCAGCAATGCTGAACAATCTCTCATTTGGAACGTGGGTGGGTAGAAAGGACAGGTGTTCCCAGACAACTGTGGTCAGATCCTGCCACACCTGGCTACAGGTTGCCCAATAGGCCAAGAGGTCACAGTGCAGCAGCTCCATGTGTTCAGTTAGATAGGTAGCCATCGAGGCCTCTGTGCTACCTGTCTGATAGTGAGGTCCAGTGCCTCTGGACCCTAACATTGAAGCCATGCCCTTGCCCACATTGGCAGCAGCAGCTGTGGTGGAGGAGATTGGCTGGTGGTTGGAGTGCTGGCACAGGAAAGTGGAGCCCCCTCTTCCACATCCCCCCACCTCTGCCCTTCTGCTTCCCTGACTCTGTTTACCAGAACCTCTGTCCAGTGATTGAGGGTTTTGCTACTGTGGATACTCCCCTTCACCCTCAGGTCATACATGCCTGCCAGCACATGGACCATACTGGAACTCAGTGGATCAAGCAATTTTTGATGCCCTCCTTCAGCTGCTTCACAAGTGCCTGCACCCCTGATGAAAATGGCTTGCTCCTGCCAGAAACATCGATCCCCTGGAACTTTTCCATTTCATTTTCAAGCTTCTTCACTATGGCGATAACCTGGCTAAGGAGGGCATCACCAGCGCTGAGGCTCTTGGTGGCTTCAAGGAATGGCATGAGGACCACCAAGATCTGGGAGATGGTATTCCATTCATTTTGTCAAGGCTCCCACTGATCCAAATCTTCCCAAGCAAGGCCATCTCATGGATGGCCTTTTGTTGCTTGACCAGCCTCTCCAGCATCAGGTATGTGGAGTTCTACTGAGTCTCCACATCCTGGATGATTTTGTGCTGCAGGATGTTCAGCTCTGCCTGTTTGTCACACAGCATCTTGCCCTCCTTGATGCTCCAGTGGAAGTATCCTGCACTCTTTCTGCATTTTGAAATGAGCTGGCTGGTAGTGATGCCTTGCACAGCTCCTCCCTCAAGTACTCCCTGCATGCCTCATACAGGGAGGGTATCACTGTCCTTCTAAAGGTGGTATATGTGGGCACTTGGTATTACGAGGCCACAAGCACCATGAGCTGCCTGAACCCTGGATGCTCAACAAAGGAGAATAGCTGGCCATCCAGACCAAGAATCTCCTCAATGCTCTAGATGTCCTCCCTCACCTTCAGAATGTGCCCTTCCTTTGTCTCCACCTTTCTCCCACTGATCCAGGGTGGGCTGCCTCTGCTTTGGGGAACAGGGGCTTTGAAGCAAGAGGGGGACTTCTTTTTGGGCACATTCCCATGGGTAGCAAGCTGAGGAGGAACAAAGGCAAGGGGGTGCTGCCTCCTGAGATGCAGCAGCATCACCATGGTGGTGAAGTGTTTCATGTCCTTGCCCTGGCTGATCTGCTTTTGGCAGTGCTGGCATGTAGCATATCTAGGATCACCTGCCACCTCAAAATGACCCCACACTATATTACACACTTGCTTCTGGGTTGAGGATGGGGTTCCTGTCTTATCCCCCTCCTCACCAGACAGGTACAAAAACAGGAGGAGCTGGGCTGCCTTCCCCCACAACCTCCTCCAAAGTGACTTCCAGTTAAAGAGACCTGCCTCTAGGGGAACTTTGAGGGGTGTGGAGCACAAACTCAGATTCCCATCTCCTTCCACAGAATTTCCTTCGCTATGGCCCTCAGCTTCTCTGCTTCCAGATCTAGCTCCTCCTCTGGCACTGGAGGGCTCACACTGGGAACTGAAATTGGGGTAGAGAATATCATGAGTGGTGTTAGTGGTGGTGGTGCAGGTGCAGGCACTGCTAACATCTCCTTGCTATCACTAGCAGCAGAAGACTCATCAGCAAGAGAGAGGGTGCATATATGTTTGGGGCACAGGGAACTTGCAACTCTCTGTCTTCTTCCTCTCCCTACCCTGCCAGAGGACTTGGCACCTGCTTTTCCAGCACACTTCGTAATGTTTGGTGTGCTGCAAAATATGTGTGTGTGTAATATATGTTGTGCTTTCCTGCACAGTGATGACACACTGTCAGGGAAAACACAGATTTCTTTTTGTGGGGGGAAAGAATCAAGGCAGACTAAGAAGAAAAAGTAAGAGGATTTGGGGGAAGAATAAGTTGAAAGGAATGGATACGGATAACAATGGGGATTGTAGGCAAGGGTAAGGAAAGGATTGGATACAACTTACAAGAAAAGAGACTAGCTAGCAAGAGACTAAGTTTTTCAGATGCTGCTGCTCCAAGAGAGACATCTCACAAAAGGCACAGATCACTTCAGACACAGCTTTATATCTTGCTTCTATGTCCCTTCCCCAGAGCACTGTAACTGGAAGAGAACTCAGGGAAAGATCACAGTCACTGGCCAGGTACAGATGTCAATATCAGAGCAGTATTTTCTCACCTCTCAGCCTTTTCCATATATGTAAGCTCACCCTATTCCACCATGTGTTCTCAGTTTCTGTTTGCTGCAAGTCTTCCAAATCTCATATTTTTTGTGGTATTACACTTTTTTTGGTCACAGAGGGCACACCTACATGAGACATTTACATGTAGAGCTACCTATTTAACTCCACAGTAAAGTCTCAGTGTCTACATGTGCAGCCCAATTAGGCCACAGTAAACTAATTAACTCTGCCATAGGTTAGTACTTGTAAATATAAATACTATCCTGTGGTGGCATTCTTTAGTACAAAGCAATGCTAGTGTAGATGCTGATGGGGCTGGCTGGAGCACAAGGGTGTTTCAGTGCAGGGACTCCCTGCTGGCTAGCCCTGTACTGGAGCATCATTGTGCCCCAGCCAGCCTCTTTGTAGCATGCTGAGCAAGCCCAAGGCTGGCAGGCTGTCCCCCCTGGGCTCCCTGCTGGCCAGGGCTGCTCTGACCCAAATCAACATGCGGTAGTCCTGGGCACATATGTAAATCCAGCACCTGGGGGCAATGAACTCTGGCATGATATACGACATTAATTTCACATGTAGACACACCCAGAGGGTTATAAAAAAAGTCACAAACAATGTATGTTCATAAAGTAGATGTGTTACAGCACTGTACAAATAATAAATGTTGTTTTGGTGAATGAAATTCTTAAAACCACTGCAGCAGGCAACAGTATGTTACTGTGGAGATTAATTACTTCCCCTGATTCCAAAAAACCCATTAAGAAATCTAATCTACAAAATGGGCTCTCCTGCATGCATTATTTGTCCATTAGTGTTCTGAGTGTATCTAGCAATTAGGCAACATGGCTGATAACATGTGCAGGCCTTGTGAAGTAGCAGGAAGAGGATTTCAATAATATTTTCACACTGAAGAAACAAAATAAAAAACAACAGTGGTGAAATGTCAATTTAGAAATATATGATTTGCATTGGCAAGCAGTATCTTTAAACATCAGGATGAGAAAAGACCGCAATTTTTTTTTTAAGGACCACTGAACTTCAGTGAACTCTTAGTCTCTCTTCAGTTTTTGTCAGTTTTTTCCTCCATATCCTGTCATTGTCT
Organism: Caiman crocodilus; assembly: GCA_030014935.1. Taxonomy (NCBI): domain Eukaryota; kingdom Metazoa; phylum Chordata; order Crocodylia; family Alligatoridae; genus Caiman; species Caiman crocodilus. Next base: position 38,175,164 of record JAGPOW010001296.1, on the reverse strand, counting down.
CCTGGATACCAATCCACTTCTCTGTCTTTCTTGCCTACTCTCTATCCCTGCCACAACTTTTGTCATAAATTTCAAGCTTCTGTTTGTTTTGTGATGAGTTCAATGATAGTGTCTTCATTAGTTTTTCACGCTATTAGTCATCTGTGTGTCACATTGTTGCTATTTGATAGTCTTCCCCGTTATTCATTTGCAGAGATTTCTCTTCCCTTTTCTTTCTCGGGGCTTTCATCCTCTGAATATTTCATTTCACCTCTTTAGGTTTTTTTAAATCATATTCCACACATCCTGTGATACACAATATGTGTACAAGGGAATCGTCTCTCTATAGAGAAGCCATAAAATAGTACAGGATGAATGTGTTTCTTTTGGCTGATCTTTCTCCAAAGTACTTTTTAAATCTGTCCATCCCCATATATTTCTGCCTCTCTCAACCTCTCATGCAACACTTACCAGATTTTTTGACCTGGTACTTTCTTTCAGGCACTTATTTCTGCTAGCATCTGGCTTGATATTGATAGCACTGCACTGACACCTCACTAGTATGATTATGCATGACAAAATGCATTAAGAAATATTATTTAGGGCAGTTGAGTCTCCATGGCCATCTAGGCTTTGGCATCTCTTCTAAACCTGTTGAAAAGGTTGCTAATTGGTACGATAGCAGGTTTTGTAATGTGTATATAACATCTGTCCACTATGAATGGGAAAGATACCAACTCATTTCACATAGTCCACTCTAAGCAATTATATTCCTAATGGGGTTTGGTCTTTACTTTCTTGCCTTGAATTTAATTTAGTGATTTAAAGAATGAAAGCTTTGCAGCCTATTGCTAACAACTTCAGTGCACTAGTCTTCCTGTGAAGTTTTTCTATTATTCACTATTATGCTTTTCCTTTCCCCTTTTTATTTTTAATCCCACACTCACCTGACTCACAAAATACTCCTCGTATTCCTGCTCTCTTTCTCTCTCTTTTATACTCTTGCACTTGTGTTCACAAACTGGTGAAGCTCTTACAGTATAGGAGATTTAATTGAGAATGAGGAAAATGGAAGTAAGTGGCTGAACTCATGCAGATGGAGATCAATTATTGTGGATAGTTCAAGAATAATGATGTAGTTTACCCTGCTGCAATCTTCTGGTTGGGAGAGATGGCCATTGATTCTTTGATAATTGTGTTACTGAAAGTCCAGTGAGTACATGGAATAGGTTGCAAGAGAATATAAAAAGCAAGGAGCAAATTAGTCACAGTATAATATAATCATAGATGTTAGAGACGGAAAATGCCTATTAGTGCATCCAAATACATTTTATCTGTCAAGGTAGGGTAGCTCCCCAGTAAAATATTTTGTCCAGTCTAATTTTAATCCTCCCAATGCTTTTGCATTCCCTCCCCTGGAGAAACTGCTCCATTTGGATAGTGAAATTTTCTTTCCTCTGAAGGGTACAAGAACAGTGCAGAGGTTCCAGAATGGTGCTGCTTCTAATGGAAAAGAAGTTATTCTGCCTGTGGGCTAAACACATCCTTCTGTTTCTGGAGGAGAGGGGATGAGGGCTGAAGAACATGTGTAGACTGAAGGAAGAGACCTCAAGGAAGCCTCTTTGATTGCCATGGCTTTGAATCCTCAGGTAAGTAAACATGTGGCTAATAATTCATGCAGGCTGCTAGGAGTAAATTGCTGGGTCAGTCAAAAGCTACTAGAGGTGCTGAACAGGACAAATATTGAAGAATGGCAGGGAGAGATGTTACCACAGTAGACTCACTGGGGTGGAGCCCAGGGACACTGAAGTAGTTGAGGAGGAGAGCCTCCGATTTGCTTCCCCAGCCTCAGGCAAGCTGGCAGGGTTTGCTGAAAGAAACGAGTCAGTTGGATAGAAAAATAAGATGTGTATTGAGAACTCAATTCTTGGGAACAAGGTTGAGTTTGTTCCCTCACCTTTCAGATACCACCAAGGGAAGCCTTTTGGAAAGGGTCTTTGACTTATGTCATAAGTCTTGGTACCAGTGTAATTGGGTCATTTGCAATGAATATTGGGTCAATTCCTAAGAATTAACATAGGAGAGGAGGAACATAGATCTAGAAGGAGCTTCCTGGGCCACTGACTCCAGACCTCATGAAATATGTAGCTTCCTGCTCTACCTTCACGAAGGATCATATTTGTGGGAGTCCAGCAGGAAAAATAATGCAGCAGGGAAACCATCATGGATTTGTACCACGCAGATCATGCCTGACCAATCTGGTTTCATTTTTTGACAGGGTCAACCTTAGACACAAGAGTAGAGGCCATTTTCTTGGATTCTAGCAAGGCCTTCAATATGGTATCTCATTCCACTCTCAGAAATAAATTAAGAGGCTGTGACACAGATATTTACATGGTCTGGTGGGTGGCAAATTGGCTTAGCAGTCACACCCAGAGAGTGGTAGTAGATGGGTTGGTATCGACCTGGAAAGATGTGGGGTCCTGCAGGGTTTGGTGCTTGGACCTGTTCTCTTCCATATCTTCATCAGTGACTTGTGTGTGGGTGTGAAGTGTACTCTGTCCAAGTTTGTGGATGATACTAAATTGTGGGGTGAAGTGCCCACTCCAGAGGGTAGGAAACGATTGCAGGCAGACCTGGACAGGTTAGAAAAGTGGGGAGAACACAATAGGATACAGTACAAGGACAAGTGCAGAATGCTGCACCTAAGCTGCAAAAATATTCAGCACACCTACTGCCTGGGAAGTGACCCTCTCAGCAGCACAGAAGCAGAAAGTGATCTCAGAGTCATAGTAGACTCCAAGATGAACATGAGTCATCAGTAAGAGGAAATCAGCAGCAAAGCTTACTGCACTTTATCATGCATCAGCAGATGCATGACAAATAGAAGCAAGCAGGTTATTCTCCTCTATGCGGCATTGGTCAGACTGTAGTTGGAGAACTGCATCCAGCTTTAGGTGCTGTACTTCAAGAAGGATGTTGATAAACTAGAGAAGGCCTAGAGGAGGACCACTCACATTGTTAGGGGCCTACAGGACAAGCCCTAGGAGGAGAGACAGAGGAACCTGGACCAATTCACCCTCCATAAGAGAAGGCTGAGAGGTGATTTTGTGGCCACCTACAAATTTATGAGGGCAATGCAGCAAGGGATCAGAGATCCTGCTCTGTTCACCAGGGCACCTCTTGGGGTAACAAGGAACAATGGTCACAAACTGACAGAGAGCAGATTTAGGCTAAAAAGTCAGAAAAAACTTCTTCATGGGTGGCCAAAATTTGGAATGGGTTTCAAGGGAGGTGGTGCTCTCCCCTACCTTGAGAGTTAAGAGAAGGTTGGACAGGCATCTGACTGGGGTCATCTGATCCCACCACTCTTTCCTGTCTAGGTAGGAGGTCAGACTCGATGATCTGTTGAGGTCCCTTCCAACCATAGCATCTAAGAATCTATGAATCTATGACCTTTTCTCTTACCACAAACGTTTTGCATGCCTTTACTATCATAGTAGCTAGGGTCAGGAGGGACTTGAACAGATCATCTAGCCTGGCCCCCTGCCACAGGCAGGAATGAATGCTGGGTTCACAAGACCTCAGACAGGTGATCATCTAACCTCTTTTTAAATTTACTCAAGGTAGGGGTGAAGACCACTTCCCTAGGAAGTTGGTTCCAGATTCTGGCCACCTTAACTGTAAAATATTGCCTCCTGATCTCTAACCTAAACCTATACTCCATCAGCTTATCATCATTGTTCCTCATCACCCCAGGTGGTGCTGGAGAGAACAGGACTCTTCCTATTTGCTAATGATCTCCCCTGATGAGTTTGTAGGCAGCCACCAGGTCCCATCTCAGTTTCCTCTTGCTAAGGCTGAACAGGTTCAGGTCCCTCAGTCTCTCCTCATAGGGCTTGTCCTGGTGCCCTGTCACCAAATGGGTGGCCCTCCTTTGAACCCTCTCCAGGCTGGCCACATCTTTTTTAAAGTGCGGTGCCCAGTACTGGACACAGTGGTCCAATTGTGGCCTGGCTAACGTCACATAGAGGGGAAATATCACCTCTCTGGACCAGCTTGCGATGCATCTTTAGATGCATTAAACCTGTTAATGTTTACCACTGATGGGTTGTCTGTGTACCACTGGTGGTACCTGAACCACAGAATGGGAACTGCTGCTATAAGGAGATGTAAAGAAGCTTTTCAAGTGGGTGATATACAACAAATTGAGGTTTATGGCATTAATTGTTCTATTTTTCCCCCTCTTGCCTAACTTCCTGAGTTAAACAAGTGCTGCTTACAAGTCCTGACTCACTTCCTCCCCGTCGTGGATGATAAGTGAGATGGTGAGTTAGAAGGCTGGTAAAGTAGAAGAATCCCAGGAGAGAAGGATCATAATTTCTTATCCGCCCAGAGAGATGTTTTTGGAATATATCTGGGGCATCATTTGGGGAATTCCACATACAGATGAAGAATGATGTTTTGGGGGAGAGTCCCCAAGGATCATTCCAGATCTGTTTTGCCTCCTTTCTATCTGGGAAAAGTTTTTTGTTGTTATTTATTTTTTGCTTACAGTACAAGACTGTTGTGGGAAGGCTGAGTTTGGGTTTTGATTGATTAGACTTCAAATACTGTTGGGTGTTTTGTTTTGCTTTGGGTTTCAAAGCAAATCCATCCATTTTGTAGCTTTCACTACCTATGTGACTAACAAGCACACTGATATGTTTTTGGTCACTATCTTTTTGTACTTGCTCCAATGTGTTTTTTTACAGAAGAGTCATGCAGGTTAATGAAACCAAATGCCACATTGGTATTGATCCTAAATCTCCTCTGTGATGATAGAGGTTGTAATTTAGAGACATCCCCTTACTTAGACTACAGAGGTTGGGAATTGAGAGACAGTCTCTCAGTTAAGCTAGGTAGACCCAAACAAAAGGCCTGAAGAGGTTTCTTTCTGTACAACAAATAAAGGTTATTGCTAGTTCTTTTATAAAACTTATTGTTAGTTCTTTTATGCATTTATTGAACCAGGCAATCCCTATATTCCCTTCCTTCAATTTTGTTCATTTGCACTTAGTTACATCTCCATGCAGCTCTCTAAACAAAGTTTCCATCCATTGAATATTTACACTTCAAAAATATGTACGCTTCCATATTTGTAGGATAAATATTATGCTATATATAGGACTGTTTACCATTCCATGGAACTATTTACTCTACAGTGGGAATATGCCAGTAGTATAATAGGAATATTTACCCTTCAATTTACCCTTCAAATATTTGTATATTGTCATATGGTATTCCTACCCCCCACCACCAAGGCATCCCTTCACTGGATTATTAACTACTATTTAATCTTTTCTGGGAAGTCCTTTTCTCTAGCCATGTAATCAGTTTTTGCTACCTCCCTCTCATCAAAATTGTCAATATGGTTCTGATAATGCAGTGCCACAAGATGAAGGCAGTTTTGCAAAGATGGCATACCAGAACTACATAGAGGAAAAAGTCTCCATACTCTGTTACAGACTCTATACCTATGGCAATGCAAACCTCAGTCAGTGGTATTTTGCAAGCCAGTCACATTTCAGACTTGTTTAATTTGCTATCCAATATCACCCAGACCTCTTTCGGAATTATGACTCTCTAGGTTATTCCTTCAACTGAATATTGGTTTTAGATTATTTCCTCCCAGACAAATTTTCTTGCATTTTCCACTTTGAAAACTCTCTCTTATTTTGTACACAGTTCTTCCACTCTTATTCATGTTGAGCATTACCCTGCTACACAAGTAGTTAGTTCTTCCTTAAGAATTGTTCACACTGCCTTAACAGAGCTCCTAAATCTAGACTAATTAAAACTCAGATAGCAGAGTCATGACTGAATGCTTTACTCCTTGTTAGCATGTTGATATTAAATTGCTATGAGCTCTTCAATTCATGAAGGACAAGTAGCGACAACAGAAACTTCTGAACATGAGACAAAGGTGAGAACTACTTAAGGTACAAATATAACCACTTGGTCAAGGCACTGTGCTGATACAGCCCTCAGCTGGATACAGTCCAGCTACTACGTGAGAGTTATTGCTCCTGCAGGAAATGAGTTGTTCCTTCCTAGCTACCAGTAATGTTTGGATACTGTGCTTTCAGGAAGACAACCTTGTCCAAAATATCCTGTCAACAAGTGTCTTGCCTGCCTGATGACTAAGTCTCCTAGTGAACTTGTAGATTACCTTGTCTTGTCTAGGATTACCTAGGCTTCCCATCCCTACATTGTGAATCCCATCCCTACATGCCCAAGCCTCCCCATCTACAATATAAGGGACTTAAACATCAAACTCAAGTTTGTTATTTCCATTCCTCGAGTTAGGCACTTTTAGGTGTGAGTTACTCAGTGTTCTTATGCTTATGCCCCTTAATGAATCTTGTCCCTGTACTCATGTTTCCCAAATGACTTGCCAAAGTAAGGCATCTTGAGCAAAGCTAGGAACTGAATCACATCTTTCGCTCTTCTAGACCCTCACCATTGGATCATGCTTCCTTATATCCAAGTTCAGGTGATGGAGCCATTCCATGAATAATTTCACATGGCATTCTTGAATTTAACTACAGAGAAGGATCAGTGCAAAATTCTGCCAAAAGGTACAAGAGAAGAAATAACTTTCAGACATCTTGCCAATGAAAAGGATATATAGGGTTCTAACCAAAGCCTGATTTAATGAGTTGAAAAATATCGAATTAAATATATCAAAGCATTGGTATGTTTATGATTTGTGGCACCAGAACAGAGATTGACTGTTGAATGCTTTCCTATGGTCAAGAGCTAATCCTGAATGAATTAGGAGAGCTGCAGACTTTTTCTGATTTGAATAGTCCTGAGAATGGACAAGAGAGCAGAGATGTTTCACCATGGTGTGTTACCTCCCTAATGAGAATCAGCAGAGTTTGAAAGAATGACTATTTTTAAAAATAATAATACGTTTCTCACCAGCTGTCTGATGGCAAAACCCCTGGCACTGATGGTTTGCCTACTGAATTTTAAAGGACATAACTAGTAATGGCTTTTTTAAATTTACATCTGGAATATATTCAGGAGACACATTCTTTGAATGAAAGAAATGTCCTTTATTTCAGCAGCAGAGTAACCATTGCTCTGCAGCAGCTCAGAGGCAATTCTGAGACATTGCTTTGCTTTAACTTTGAGATTAAACTTCAAAACCCCCAGAAACATTGCTTCTTCTGTGCCATGGACTCACATTCTGATCATTCAAAAAGTGTGCTGAAGCACTGTATTTTTAATAAGAGTTTTCCAGTAGTTGCAAACTCTCTAATGTTGATATGTAGCTCGCTTAATTAGAGAGATTTTTTTCCTTGGGTTGATCATAAATACTTAAAACCCTGTATGTGATCAGAATTGTGTCACTTTATGTCAAGTTCCCATATCATGTCACCAGCATAAAGGTATTCTGAAGATGAAAGATGCCTGTAGCTTCCATAACCCCTAGAAGAATCCATCAGGGAGGCAACCTTATCCTGCAAATCCAGCATATTGTACCTGTCAAAGCATTGAACGTCTCCTGCCTCTGTTGAGAAACTATCTAGGAGGTTTCTCTAAAATAGTCTGAGTAATTACTTTATAAATCTGATTGTTGGTACATGCCAATATAACAATTCAAATGGATGTTCAGGACATCTGTTCTTGTTTACTAAAACATAAACTACTATTTACTGATTGGATAAAATAGGCTTAAAGTGATATTGTAATTGGCTTTTACTAGAATAAATGACCTAATTCTTTTTCTTCCCTACCAATAAGGGAATAATAAGAATTAAGATGCTGGGAACATTTGTGGAATATGATCAATGGGAGGGAAAGTGAAGGGCTGATTGAAGTACAGAATCTTACTTGAGCTCTTATTTAAAGAATTGTGTGCAATCAACAACTCCCAGATTGTGGCAGAAGTTAGAGTGCGTGGACCCTTTACAGAGTTTTATTATTAAGCTCTCCCAGAGTGGTCATCATTTAAAATGATAGGCAGTTATTGATTGAGAATCACTCTATAAAATAGCAATGGTTCCACCTGAAGCCTTATTTCCTTGGACACCCATTAGCAGTTTGCTCTTCTATTCTTCTAAGGGATGTTACATCATTGCAATTTGAATGTTACTGAACTAGACAACAAAGTTCCCATTAGCCTTTAGCAAATTTATTATTTTGTAATCCTTCCCTCCCCCAAGGTTTTCTAGATGTTTGCTTGGCAATTTTACACAAGTATTATTAATAAAGCTGCATCATATCCACGATCCATTTTAACTATCTGAGTTGGAAATTGGGAGTTCTTGTGTGGTTTGAAGCAAGTTTCTCACAGACTTTCAAAGAACTTAACAGTCTGTTCAATTGAATATAATTTCATGGATTGCTTTAATCAAGCTGGGTCCTGTTTTCTCCTTCAATTATGAACATGGACAGATCTAGGATTTTAAAGAAGGGGGGACAGATGGTGTGGCACATAATCCCATATGACACTACATAATTTTTTCCAGTTTAAACGAAACTAGAAGCTTTACTAACATCGTAGAGGGCTAGCCACGTATTATTCAATTTAGAATCAAAGAAAAAACAAATGTAAATATTGAAACGGGTACTAAATTGGATAGATTATATATAAAGTTAAAAAAAACCACACAACAAACTTGGCAAAAATAGTAAAACAAAAATGTTATTAGTCCTGGAACCATTATAGTTAAAACTACATCTGTTTTTCAGATTCATAAAACAAAATCTAGCCTTCTTGAGCATTTGGACAGTGCCTCCATCAAGACCATTAAAATGACAGAAGGTTGTTAACAGCTTTGGAATGGAGAGAGAGTAGCAGGAACCAGGAAGATGATAATGAGCCATGAAGTCAATTAACTCTTTTAGAATTGCCTGAATAGAAATGCAGCTGCCTCTCCCAGGCATTGGGTTTTAAAGTTTGGGTGAATTAAAGCCATGCAATTGCACCATTGCATCCTCCCTGGATCTGCCCCTGTTTATGCACAAACTCTAAACATATCATAAAATTTGTTTTGGGTTTAAAACCATCTTGTTGATAGTCAGCTCATGAGTGATAATAATATGTGTAAAAGAAACAATTGGGAGTGAATGGATGGACTGAACAATTCCAGATGATACATGTTATGACATTGTTTCTCAGAAAGAAAATGTGGTTTCTGTCAAATCAACTTTGAGTCATTGCCACATTAATCTGCATCAATTTAAGATGTTACATGGCCTTGTCCTCTCATTTTCCTTCCAATGAGCCCTGAGCAATGAGTCCTAGGGCCACATATATCTCTAATGATCAGGGATCTACTTAAATTGCATTTTTCCATTTTTCAGGGAAAGCAGTTTCCTTTGCTATCCCTGAAGAGCAAGAAAATGCCTTTCCCACATGAAATTGGTGCTAAATCATCTGATGGAGGGGGGAAAAAGAAAAAAAAACCTTATTGGAGATGAGCTGCAACAAGCAGGGAGTAAAGAAAGCATGGGAAACCCTCCTCTGCAGCACAGGGACCCCTGGGAAAGTACAGGGTCTCCCAGCCAGGCTCAATGATTGAGACAATCAGCATACTGATTAGCCCAATCACTGAACAGCATGGGAAACTGGGAGGATTTGAAGAGACAGTGCATGCAGCACAGTGAAGCTGGCTGCTGCACTTAAGATTGGGGTAAGTTGGAAGACGGTCGACAAAAAGTACATTTCTGCCATACATCATGTGAAGCTGCATCCTGATGGCACTCTTCATGCTGATGGTAGCAAATCGTTCTGTTCAGTATGTAATGTCATATTGGATCTGGGCAGAACACCCCCCCCCCCCCAGTATTAATCAGCACTTAGAATCAGAAGGGCACCTGAAGAGGAAGGCTGCAGCGGATGCTGAGGGACAGATCAAGAACCAGACCACAATGTCATTCATGTTTAAGAGGGTCACAGAAAGCAGTGTGGCCTGAAGAGAGGCTACCTACCCTTGCCTTAGTCAAGACATTCACAGCTACAAATATTCCTCTGCAGAAACTTGACAACCCCAAACTGTGGGAATACTTCCAGAAGAATGTTCCAAATGGGAGAACTCTTCCATGTGCCAACAGGCTCCATTAGGAATATCTCGCTTAAGTTATAGCTGCACACATCCACTCCACAAAAGCTGCAGTGACCAACTATGATTCTTTCTCCATAGTGGTGGATGAAGCCAGTAATGGACAAGATAATTATGTCTTGCACATATTGACCGTGACTGGGAGCTGCAAGTCCACCTAGAGGCTGTCAATCATTCCACCGTCATGCAAGCTGTAATTAAGGCCATTGTAACCCATGGCTTGGAATTCAACAAGATCTCAGGTTTTCCTGCATGATAATGCTATATACATGAGCAGAGCATTCTTTGATGTCCTCCATGAAGCAATGCCGAATGCAGTTCATGTCATCTGCAATGCACACATTTTGTCCTTAGCTGGTGATATCTGGCAGAGGTAGATCCCTGATGTGGATACCCTGGTGAGTTCTTTTAAGACAGTTTTCAAGCACTGTCCAGCTCAGGCTCTGGTACTAGATGTCCATGGCTGTTCAAACCAGGAAGCTACCTGCAAGTGTGGTGTTTGCAGTATAGCCAGTTCTGAACAGGTGGAATTTCTGGTTCAGTGCAGTGCAGTACCATGCCAAGCACATGGGGTAGTTCAAGCAATTAGCGTCCGAGGGACTGGAGATCACACTGGGCACATAGTATACCTTAAAATTCTTTGAACTTCTGAAGTAGGGTAACATTGTAGATCAGATGAGGTCCATGGCAGAAAGCACCACCCAGTTTAGAGACCTTCTTACCTGGTTTGAAAGTCACCAGGCTTCCATCCACTAAGCATATAGCAAGGTGATGGATTTGGTAAGTTGGGTGGAAGGCAAAGCTTCAAAACATCTATCCACCTGCCAGCAGGAGAACAATGGAAGACAAGAGGTGTTCCAGACAATGGCTGCCAAAATTAATCAGTTCTACATGTATGATCCAGCTTGTTGCCCACAGTTCAGGCAACCTGCAGCCTTGTTCCTCAGTAGTGTGAGGATTTTTGACCCCAACCAGGTGGCTGTTGTTAATTTGACTCTCAGCTACTAAAATCAATCGTTAGGTGAAATAAAAAGCAGGACTCCGAGCTTGCTGCTTATGTAAACTTTTGAAGGAATGCCAGAAGCCTGCACCAGTCATTGTGTTTTGGGGGGTCTTTCTGTAACTGGTTTCCACATCTGTATTCCTTGGCAAAACACCTTACAACCCCAACCAATACTGTGGATACTGAGAATGACACTTCTGTTTACGGACATGTGTAGAGCTTTCAGAGATGCAGGCTGTCATCTACCACTGCCAGTGGATAAGCACGCTTGCATTTAACAAGTAAATGCATGTGGAGTAGGGTTTTTCTTTCCTTGGGAAAACAGGAGTCTATCCCTGAAGCCCTTCTGCAGTGGGCCTGCTCTGTGCTACAGTGGGCCGTGGTCAAGGAATTCAATCATTTGGATTATGTATGTGTAAAACAATGAAAGTTAAGTACTGTTGACTCCCTTGTTTTCCTATTTGTTATTGTTAGGCAATAAAAGTTAAGCACTTTAATGAGGTGTGAATAAACTTTTGTTCAGGGTAATGGTGAGGGCTGGTGGGGATAGGGAGGGAGAACTGGCTGGTCAGGCAGGGTTGTGGTGCTAAGCTAGCCCAGGGCCCTGAGGAAAGGGGCTATGCTCAATGAGAGAGGAGCGATAGGATCAGGCTGTGCAGACCAGGGAGGGTTAACCTGAAATAGTGGGATGTCACAGAGCACTAGGGTGCCCTGTGCCTGAAGAGGAGAAAAACTGCTAAAGAAGGAGCCCTAGCGGCGATTAGGGAGCACAGCTGTGGGTTGCCGGGGCAACTAATGAAAGCCAGCTGGCCTTTATAAACCCTGTTGGTAAGGGGGTTCCCGGGGGAGGAGTTAAGAGTAGAGAGAGGTGTGCGGCAGGGGTGCCCCCTCTCGCCAGGGTTGTTTGTGTGCGGTATTGAGCCATTGGCACAAAGGGTGAG
>JAGPOW010001296.1:38082903-38102314 GCA_030014935.1 Caiman crocodilus | reverse complement strand
AATTCCTCCTGAGATGTAGCACCTTCCATTTCTCCACATTGAACTTCACCCTATTAGCTCCAATCCAGATTTCCAGTCTGTAGAGATCCTACTGAATTGTGCTCCCATGCTCCAATGTGTACTGTCCTTCCCAGTTTTCTATTGTCTGAAAACTTGCTCCAGAAGCTTTCTATGATGGCATCCAAATCATTAACCAACTTGCTGAACAGCACCAGGCTCAGGACATACCCCTATGGGACTCTACCCGACACCTCCTGCCATTCTGACATGGATACATTAGCAATTATCCTTTGCTTGCAATTATTGAGCAGATTATCTATCCCCCTCATAGCACTTTTGTTCAACCCATATTTCTCAAATGTATTTAACAGAAGGTTGTGAAGAAATCCTGTCCCAGCCCCCTCCTCTCCCTGGGAGTAGTCTGTTCCCCTCCCTGAGTGTGTCTATCACTCGAGTTGCTAAGCAAACAGCTCACCGCCTAGTAAGAGGGTGTGGAGTAACCACTGTATGGTTTCAAGCACGAACCTCATGGCCTGGGGACAGGGGCTTGAGCCATGTCACACACTTAGGTGACCATGATGCTTTTTAAATTGGTTGGTAGGCCTCAAACAACACCTGCCCTGATTAGGCTGGGAAGGTGAGGTCAGAAAGTCTATTTAAGGGTCCCTCCATTTTGGGGATGAAGAGACTTCTTGGAAATCCCTCACACACAAAGATGCACCTGCCTTCAGAGGGAAATCAATCAGCCTCTGGATGATACTTATGAGTAAACTAGCAAATTGCCTGTCAAGAATGACTGGGGCGGGTGGGCAGGGACAGAGCCCCACATCCGGCCAAGTGCCACCCCACACCGCCCCACTCCAGGTCCAGCCCCTCCCCCCAGAGGTGGATTCATGTCAACGGCGCCCTAGGCAAACACAAAAGTGGAGACCCCCTGCCCCAAAGGAGCTGGGCTACAGGGGAGTGGCAGAGGGGCCCCTTGCCACTCCCCTGTGCTGGTGCTGGTGGGGGAGACTGGGTGGACCCTGATGGGCTGGGGGGGGGTAGATGACCGTCTCTTCTCCCTGCTACCTCCCCCCCAATCCCTTGCTATGGCCAAATGTACACAGACAGAGGCACACACACACACAGGTGTGCACACAGACAGATGTGCACTCTATTCTCACTCTGCATATGGACACACAGACACAAACATACTCTTCCTGTCATGAACAGACACATGCACATAGGCACACACACACAGACATGCACACACAGAGGTGCACATACAGATGCACACACACAGAGACACGTGCACACATGCAGACAGGTGCAGACTCCACTCACTCTATGCACCTGGACACACAACAACAAACACACTCTCCCTCATACCATGAACAGAGACATGCAGGCACAGATGTAGATGGGCGTGCACTTTACTCATTCTCTGTACATGGATACACAGAGATAAATACACTCTACTTGCCATGAACAAAGACACACACACACAGATGCACGCACACTAATGTCACACACGGACGCATACACATACAGACATAGACACATACAGATGCACAGACAAAAACAGACACATACATGCACACATGTACACAGATGCACGTACATGCACGCAGATGAGCACATGGGCACAGATGTGTTGCACACACAGATGCACACACATACTCACATGCATACACAAACACGTACATGCACACAGAGATGCACATGCCCACACACACACACACACTGAGTCACATACCTTCCCCTCACAGAACCTCGCCCACTCTTCATCACTCAGAGAAAGCCCCTTCCCACTCCCTTTCACAAGCCACCACCGCTCTGTTTCACTCCCTCCCAGCCCCTGTTGCACTGACTGGCAGGGAGCTGCTGCTAGGCTGTGTCCCTGTAGCTGCATTTGGGGCTGGGCTGGCTCAGGCTGGGAGCCCTACACTGCACCTCTCATGTGGGAGGAGTGGCTATGGGGGGCTAAGGTAAATTTTGGGTGGCTAAGCTCTCCTCCCACTCCACTGCTCTGCATCCACCTAGCTTGCATCTGCCTGCCTCCCCACTCCTCTCCCTGCCCACCACCCCCTCCTCCCTGCTGGCTGTTCAGGGGTGTGGCGAGGCTGGGTGTGGGTGCGGGTGCTGCCACCATGATCTCCCCTTTGCTCTCAGGCAAGGAGGTGAGGGGAAAGCTTGGATGACCAGGGAATGTTTGCACGGCACCACAAACTTCCTGGCAGCAGCGCAAACTTGGGGCTAGGAAGTTCAGGCAGGCAGCCAATTGAGAACTTAACAAGAAAAGTAGTTTACGGCAAGTTAGAAGCATATTAAATGTATATCAGGCTGGTTCTGTTTGCTCTGGGATTTTCTTTTGATACTTCTCTGATTTGTACCCCTCCCCAAACCTGCCCTCTCTGCCCAATAAAGCTATCTGTTAGCAAGTTTTGTGGTACATGCAAGAGTGGGATTAGGCACGCCTTTTTGTTCCCCTGGCTCGGCTGGGTAAGGGAGGCTACTTTAAGGTTAAAGGAAGCACCCAAGATCTCGCAATGGGTCAAGTGCCCTCAAGGTCTACAAGGCCTGTGTACCCTGGGGGGCACAGGGCCCAAGCAACAACCAGACCCTGGGTGGTGGCAGCGGTTATCCCAGGTTTGCAAGTGTGCTCCAGGAATGGGGTCAGCCAAAAGTTGGCACCCCTGGGGAGACACTCAGAGCTTGGTAGGTGTTTGGGCACAGTGAGGCAGGTGGCTCAGTGCAGGGGTGATCCCTCTCCCCTTATAGCAGCTTTGTAGAGTAAGTAGAGTGTCAGGCCTCTCCATCACCGGGCTGCCTGGTGTCCGATTAAATTAGCTATCCTCTGGACAGCTCCGGCCGCCCGAAACATGGTGTCACAAACAGGATCTAAGGGCACAGTGGTGGAGATGAATTTAATTGAGTGTTGCCCCTGGCGCACCGGGACCCACTGCGTAGAAAACATGGATGAACTCTGGGCACATATCGCCTACCACCAGGTGGTAGGAGGGAATGGAAGGAACATTGACGGCTACTTCTTGGGGAAAGGGGAAGGAGCAGTCATGAAGGAGTAGAGAGCAAAGCTGTTCCCTGGGGAGTTCGGGTGTGTAATGGGCAGTGACCAGGTTTGCTACCGGCCCCTGGATGAAACATCAACCCTATCCCTAGCAGGGGTGAAGGTGAAGAAGGCGGAAAATCTGACCCCTGCTCAAGAGTTTGCCCAGTGCACCTGGTACCCGAGGGAAGGAGGGGAACCCACCCCACTGCACTGGTTTAACTGTCCGGCTTTAATGCCTGGATCGCGCGGTCACGAACTCCTTGTCCAGCTCTGGGAAGGCGTAGAGACTGAGGGCCGCCATGCAGCAAGATGGGGGCGTGGTAAAGTGGAATAAAGGAAAAATAATAAATGTGTTATTCCGTTCGGTAGCGGGTTTACTACGGGAGAATGCGAATCTAGAGCCTCAGTTGCACACAGCGGGCAAGGAGTCACTGGAGCAGGCAGCGGATGGCTCCAAGCCGCCGCTAGAAAATGGCACCGGCCACATGGCACCGCTGCCAGAAAATGGCACCAAGGAAAGCCAAAAGGGCGCGAAAATCCCCCTGGCAAGTGGGCCGGCCACATTACTGCCTACGGCCCTGCCCCTCGGAGTGGCGCCAAAAGAAGCCCCGCCCCCTGACGTGGAGCTAATAGTGGAACCGCCCCCGTATGAGGGAGGAAAGTTGTATCCAGTGCTCCCGCCTGACAAATTTAACCCTCTCCCGACTGCAGCTCACCCGATAGCATTGGTGAAACATGTCACAGATGTGCAGGGAACTACACGTACTACTGTTACATATTGCATGCACACCAGACCAGAGTTACAAGAACTTTGTAGGAAATCAAAAATGAAGCCTGAAGAAACTCTATCCATATGGCTGGGACGACTGATTGTGGAATTTGGATCTGACATACTAGACTCAGAAGAGGCAAGTGCCTTAACCTGACAAGCAGTGTGGAGTGGAGGACGTGCCACTGATCTGAACGTGATTATGGAAAACACACATTGGCCCATTCCGCTCCTGACGCTTGTGGTGGGACAAGTGATCCATAAATCCCATGCCTGGCATGAGGGTCGCCTGCAGAAGGCTAGTGCGGAACACCTTCTTTTGGCCATAATCGGAGAGTCGTACCTTTCGTGGAACCCAAGGGTGCATCCACTGGGACTGGCACAGGCCCAGCGTAGGGAAAGATGGGCTCATTGCCACTTAACAAACCCCGGAGCGATTCCAACGACTCTGACAGCCATAGACGCCTGTGTAGAGGTGTACGGAGAGACAGACGCTACCACGCTCTGACTCTTTTTTAACCCAACGGCAGGTCAGCTGGCAGGGAACCTCTTAAGTCATCTTCCATGACTGCAGGCGCTCATGAAACATAGTGAGAGAACTCCTATCAATGCAAAAAACCGATCTTCAGCATATCTGGTCGAGGCCCTGAGGCCAAGGCATCAGGAACTTGACCTGCGGTGAGAATCAAGGTTGCTACCCCAAAGAACACTGGAGGAAAGAGCCATGTTTTCGGGTTCCTCCTCAATTACTCTAGGCTCACGAAGCAGCAGTTATGTATCCTGGGGAATGAGGGCCAACAACACCTAGCGGTTGAATTAGGTTTCAAATTCACTGACAAGCCAAAAAATGAGTAACAGCAGCCCCTTTCAACCTAAACCTCCTTGATATCAGAGCCTAAGTCAACGTAATCACTCATAGTATCTTTACTACGCTGTGTCACACTTCTCCATTACCGGCCCACTTGATGTCTGATTAAATTAGCGATTCTCTGGATGGCTCCGGCTGCCCGAGACATTTTTCTTCACCTCAACCTGTATCATGCTCCTGCCTGAGTTCCAGCCTGCAAAAGCTGTTTGCAAAAGGGGTGGGAAATCCCTAACCCTACCCAAAAGGGGAGGGAGAGGGGGAAAGGGCGGGACTCTATGTTCTCACTTACCGGAGGCTGCCTCAGGATCAGTCTTCTCCATTCCTGGAAGTAAATGGGGCTCAGGTGTTGTGGTGCATGGCTGGAGGGGAAGATGGCTAGGGACTAAGGGAGCGAGGATATGTTAGAGGAAGACATGGAGTGTCTGCCAGCCAGCGGGCACTCCTGGTGGGGCTTTCCCCAACACCTTCCCCTCCCTCAACCCAGGCAGGTGGGTAGGCAAGCAGGGAGGGGGGGCACCTGGGTGCAGTGGCAGAGGGGCAAGGGTCACTGCCAGCCCCCCACCTCAACTCATTCTGTATCCACTTGCAGAGCTGGGGGGAGGGGGGGCAAGAGCAGCAGCGCACCTCTGAGGGTCACACAAGTGCCATACAGCCACAAGGGAGGGGGAGTTTGCACATGGCAGCCACCACCACCACCGCACCACCATCACTGCACCTCATGCCACTAGCCTGTGCCTGTGCAGTGGGAAAGCCACACAGGATGCAGGGTGTGGTAGTGTGGTGGCAACTGCCACTTGCGAACCCTCCTGCAGAGAGGCACTGCTGCCATCACCCCTGCTCTGGGCAAGCAGTGTGAAGCGTGGTGGCAGTGGTGCTGGTGGCCACCGCCATGTGTGAATGGAGGTACAGTGTGGATGCAGCTGCTGGCACTGGTGCAGTGGTGGCTGCCAGTAGTAGCAGCAGTGTGATGGCAGTGTCATCCACCACGTACCAGCACCACTGCACTGCCACCACTGCGCCCTGCACTGCTTGCCTGGAGCAGGGCCAGGGGCCGAGGGCAACCATGCCCCTCTGCAAGCTGCACATGTCCACCCAGTTGTGGGGAAGTGGGGGCTCGCATGTGGCAGCTGCTACCAAACCACCATGTCCCATGCAGCTTTTCTGCTGCCAGCCGCAGGCAAGCAGTGAGGTGCAGTGGTGGTGATGCAGTGGTGGTGGCTGCTGTGTGCATCCCCCTTCTCCTCTGGCCGGGCAGTGCATGTGAATCCCACAGAGGCGCACTGCTGCCCTCACCCCCTCAGCCCTGCTTCTGGGAGGGGGCACAGAATGAGCCAAGGTGGGAGGCAGGGGGGCACCATGGTGTGTCACATGGGGCCGGCAGTGCCCCTTGCCCCTCCGCTGTCACTCCAGAGATTGCACTCTGTTCCCCTCAACACCAGTTCATCCACCCAGGCTGAGAGAGGGGAAGGTGTTGGGGAAAGCCCCACCAGGAGTGCCTGCCAGCCAGCAGGCACTCCATGTTTTCCCTCAACACATCCTCACTCCCTCAGCCCCCAGTCAACTTTCCCCCCAAGTGAGGATGGTGTGGTGGTGGCCACTGTGTGCGAACTTCTATCCTCCTTGGCCAGGTGGCACATGTGTGGCCCACAGAGGGGCACTGCTGCCCTTGCCCTCCCCCCAAGAACAGGCACAGAGACACTAGACACTGAGCTGCAGGAGCATGGCAGCAGCAGTGGGATCATTGTGCCACCAGCAATGCCAGTGACCCTGCAGCATGTGGGGCCATGGGAAGGAGGTGGCAGGAGAGGAATGGCCACACTGGCAACAGCCTGGCCCCCTAGGACTCAGGAGCAGGACAGGGTGGCAAGTTCACCACACCACAAAACTTACCATCTACCTGGCAGCATCCCACACTGCAGTCAGCAGGAGCCCAGAGATGGGACGAAGAAAAAAGGCTGGTACCAGCATGGATGCACTTTGTAAGTGCAGGGCAGCAAGGCACCAATAAAAGCATTGTGCAACGGTCCAGCAAGGGGACTGGAAGGAAGTCCCCTGCAGCTGAGGGCAGGCTGTGGTACAAGTGCAGAGTCAGAGAAAGACTGGTGATGGCGACCCCCCATGTGGGGAACTGCCAGTATGCAGAACTGCATACTGACTTAGCAGAGTCAATTGTCATGCTAGAAGAGACCTGGGAGCCCTACTGTGGAAAGGGCTGGGAAGGACAGCAATAGGAATACAAGGAAGGATGAGGACCATGATTGATGCACACTATGTCCATGTAACACCAAAGTAACAACAGGTTGGTGCTAGGTGGGGTGTAGGGGAGGTGGAACCCCAAGATCCTTGTGCTACCAAGCGACTGTAGCTAGTCATCACTGAATGGGGAGTGACAGCTGTCCCTAAGATAAAAGATTTCCATCAAAGACGTGGCAGGAGAGAAGCTTCAGTGGATTAGGTAACTGATGCCAGGGCAAAGTGTCAGCCTACAGGACACAGTTGGCTTGGGGCAACTAGAAAAGTCTAAGTGGGAAGTTCCGGAGAGGCACGGCAAGTTACACCCTTCCTTTCCCCTGCCCCCCCACACACAGCTACCTGCTGGGGGTGATGTATATGTCTGTGTGTGTGCATTTGTCTGTGTGTCTGTGCCTGTGCCTGTGTGGCACTGGGGGGCTGTTGTGGGGGAGTAAGGGACTCGAGCAGGACTAGGGAGGCTGTGTGGGGGAGTGAGGGTCACTAGCAGGGCTGGGGGGGGGCCTTTCATTTTGATCACGTATTTTGGTTTTTATCAGAGAATATGCAATTTTTTTATCAGATAATTTGTGACTTTTTATCAGGGAAAACCAGGATCCCTGCTGATCATGCCTCCCCTCCCCCTCCCCCTCCCCCCCCACTTTAGGAGAAGCTATCCTGGGCATGGGGATTCCTGGTAGCCAAGACATCTTAATCAACCTTGATAAGAACCTCAGGCCAACCCAATGCTGGTTCCTAGCTTTGGAAAATTCCTGCTTTTTGATGTGAGGATACAAATGACAGAAGACACAGGATTCTTTCTGTTTTACATAAAAATTCATGTAGTAATGTTTCCATTCAGGTTTTAGCCTGAGTACATGATACTCAGATGCCAACAGACAGGGAGGTGGCGAGAAGGAGATGGGGGGGCAGCCAGACCTTTTGTGTACCCTTGTGTAGCCGTCCTCAAGGCATGTGCAGGGCTCAGCACAGGAGTGCACTGAGTTTAAAGTAAAGTGCTGTTTTTCTTCTTTCCACATCTGCAAGCAGTCACAACTGACAAACTGTCAACTGAAAACAACACAGCACCGGTGAATTTAGGCCCCAGCCCCTGCAGTCGCTTTGCTGTAAAACCTACTGGCTGAAGCCACTGAGTGTTTAGAGCAGCCCAAGCAGGAGAATGCTCGGATTTTGAAAATGGGGGTGCAGATGGTGTGGTATAACACAACTAAAATCGCCTGGAGCGCTGTGAAACAGGAGAGAGACATTACCAGGAATGACTAACAGTCAGCACAATTGCAGAAGAAAGTTAGCTTGACCAATGGAAAATAAAGTACTATCCAGCCAGCAAGGCACGCACCTGCTAAGGGGGAAGGGGAGCCTCCAGGGTCTGCAGCAGGAAATCTTTTTGTGGCACACATTCATGGATTAGAAATGGAGCCCTGAAGGAGTGCCCCTTCCATGATGCTAAAGGGCATGAGCTGTCTGCCCTTTGCCCCAAGGAATCATTACTGGGAAGGATGCATGCAAAGCAACAGGGAAACTGAGAGCCCGGGGTGGGCTGCCAATTTTTATAGGAGTTATGGGCTTGTGTCCTGTTAGGAACAAAGAGGGCTTGGAGGCCTGGGCTCCAAGAGGCTGCAGCAGTGCCCCAGGTCCTGAGTCAGCAGCAGGAGAAGGGACATGTGCTTCTGCTGCTGTTGAGTTTTGGGAGAAAATGCTAGCTGAGGTACCACCCTCCATCAAAGGGCACTTCTCTCAGCATGCACCATTCAGAGGGGATAGTCCTTTCAGAGGGGATAGTGTCCTTTCTCCAACAAGCCAGAGTTTCTTCCAAGGGGAAAGTTTCTTAACATTATGTGTGCTTCTTACCAGTCGCTTAGGTGCAATAAAACTGCATGTTCCCCCGTCTGACTGTCTGTGCTTCTTTTTTTGCAAAGGAGAGAAAATGCCTGTCTTTGGATGGGATCGGTGGGGCAGGGGTGGGGTCAGCAGGGCACAGAATGGGCAGGGGCAGGGCACTGGCATATCACTGCCCCTCTTCCTCCCCCCTTGCCCATCATATTTCCCCTGCCCCATTGAGGCCAGGTGTCCTTTTTTGGACCTGGAAATATGGTAGTTTATGCCAGGGGCTTCCACAGTTGAGTTCTAAATTTACCTCTGTTCTGTAGAAGTTCATTAGTCACTTTTTGTAAGACTCATCTGAAAAGCTGAGCCATGATCATGAGTGAAAGCTCTATTTGTTTTAAAGAAATCAGTCAGGACACACTGGTAAGTGAGCTCCTCAGCACAGCATGACAGCAGAAGTGTGCTGGGGGCATAACCCAAGGGTCAGTGACTCAAAGCCATTCTTGGCTAGATTGCTTTTTGGTGACTTTAATGTTTCAAATAATTTTCCTTGCTCCTGTTCTAAAGGCAAAAAGAGAAGCTAATCTCCTTGTGGTAACAATTGTGTTTTTAAGTCCTCCTTATTGTCAGGCTCTGACATTGCTGAGCTAACTGTTTGCTTGGCTTGGATGGGTTTGCTCTGAGCTTGCTTCCCCCCCCCCAGCATATTGTTCCTTCTTTCTTTTGAATTGTTTTGTAATGAGAGTGCTAGTGAGTCACTGGGCTTGTGTATTTGTTGTTGCTTTTTCTGCCAGCCTGTTCATTCTGTTTGTGTCTCTGCTCCTTTCTCTGTTGTCCAGAGAACCGCCTTTCCTTGTTTTCTCTGCTGGGATGGCTTCAGGCTGTAAGGGGCTTACTCCATGAGTGGCAATCAAACCTTGTGCCATCACTACATACATAATACTGATGCATGCCTCCCCTCCAAATAGTACCGGACAACCAAATGATTGTCCTGAGAATTGTGATGTAGTTACACTGAAACCCAACACTTCCTACCTTTCTCAAAACCAAGATCATCATCTCAGCATAGGCAAAGACTATTTCTTGTGCTATTTTAGTATCCCTTCAACATCTCTTGTCTGCAGACTGAAGACTCTTGTTGGTGCCCCTCACTGCTGATCCTCAGCCCCCTGCCGCTGCCAGTGCCCTGCACAGCCAACCCCTGACATACCCCTTCTTCCCCTCCCGCTGACTATGGGCACTGGTGCCTCCTGAGTCACGGGGGCATTTGCCACCTGCAGCGGCCAGTCAGTGACTGGGGGGCAGGGGGTCCCCTTGGCTGATCACGCTAACCAGGAAGTGCTAGTGGCATGCCCAGAAGTGTCAGCGACGCTTCTCCTGGCACTTCACTCCCCGGCCAGAGCCTCAGGGGAGGCACCAGTGCTCCCACCTGCCCCCCCCCCGCCCATCACCTAACTGGGGAAGGCTGGCTGTCAGGGGGTGCACCCCCTACATGTCACCACTGCCTCTGACTGAACAGGTTTTGTTTTCCTTTTTGTGAAAAGGTTTTACACTTCAAAGAGGGCAGTTAGTTTCTCTGAAGAAACAGAGCTTGGCCTCAGAAGGTGCTGAGAGGTTTTCGCCCTCCCAAGAAAGGCATTTTTGCTCCTTCACGGAAAAAGAAGGCAGGCGGACAGACAGACCTGGGAATATGCAATTTTATTGCACCTGAGCAATTGGTAAAAACCATACATACAAGAGTTAAGAAACTCTCCCCTTGGAAGAAACTTTGGCTTGACAGAGAAAGGACCTGGAATCCCTGAGAGGAGACAGTGATCTGTGGGTAGTCAGGGGTCCCCATGGAAACCGTACCAAGCCCAGACCGCTGGGGGATGCTGGGAACTGTAGTCTTGTCATGCAGGGGAGGGCAGCGATATGCTGGTACCCTGCCTTTGCCCATTCTGTTGCCCCTCAATGCCAAGCCACAGCCTGCCCCCAGTCCTGCTGCTGCTCCTCACTCCTGACCCACTGACCCCAGCCCTGCCAGTGCCCTGCACTCCCAAACCACATCCCCCTGCCCCCAGTGCCCCTCACTCCTGACCCGCAGCCTCCTGGCCCCCCAGCCCTACCAGAGGAGCCCCAGCTGTCCCCATCCTGACTGGCCTGGAGTGTGATGCTCCATCTCATGCAGGGGGCAGCATGTGCCTGGCCCCAGTGTAATACGCATGAAGTGTATATTATATTAAAAAACAAGCAGGACCTCTGCCAGGAGGGACAAGGCAATTTGCCACATTTACTGAGAATAGAACAACATTAAAACAATACACACATATGCACATTCATTCTCCTTCTCTCTGCAGATGTTATAGTTATCAAAGTCAGTTGCTCAATATTTGTTCTAGGTGGCCAGCCTAGGCATTTTGAGACCCCCATTGGAAGCGGGGTATACAGAGGTGCCTGTGCTTCTGTGAAGTTTGCGGAGTGCGTTCCCACCTTTATGCTGTTAAGTCTCTTCTTTTACAGGGATTGCAAGTCTTTGTTTGAGACTAGGGTACTTTTCCATCGTGCCATGAGGTCAAGCTCATGCATCATTGCCCCAGGTGCTAGTATCAATCAACATGCCTCTGTTATCACAGCATAGGCTGTGTGGGCCT
Source organism: Caiman crocodilus (assembly GCA_030014935.1). NCBI lineage: Eukaryota > Metazoa > Chordata > Crocodylia > Alligatoridae > Caiman > Caiman crocodilus. The sequence continues at coordinate 38,090,915 of JAGPOW010001296.1, read as the reverse complement.
GTGCGAGTTGGTAGCAATCCAATCCAGCTTCAGATCCAGCTGCTTCAGATGGCTGCGATCCAAGCTGGAGCTCTGGACCGGGTTTCTGCCTTGATCCGGCCAAAGTGGCTCCAAAGCTTCAGAGTGGCCTCGGAGATCCGGCCATAGGGTATAGTGGGGAATCTATGAAATATCTATAACCTTGTTGTTTTTTGTCCAATTTGGATGAAACTTGCAGGAATGGTAGCCTCTGCTGAGAGCATGAAATCTCACAAGTTTCAGGAAGATTGGGGCAGGGGGGTTAGGGGCCCTGCACCCTTAGCTGCTGACAGACAAAACTCCTGCCAAGGCTGCTTTCTCTTGGGGCAGTTGATTGGCTGTGTTGATTTTCCTCTCCTTAGCCTGGTTGTGCAGGTGTTAATTGATGATCCTTAAGTCGCTTTGTGTTATCTAGGTCCTGTGTATTCAGCTGGTCCCCGAGTGAATCGTGATTGATTGATTAGTAAATGGGAACACAGCAGCTTAGCAGCCAGGCCTGCAGCAGTGTCTCCTCCCCCGGCCCCAAGACAGACACAGTCAGTCCCCCAGCACCCATGGCACCAGTTTGGCTTGTCTGCAGCTTGAGGGGCAGTTCCCCCCAGACTCCTGCACTGATCTTCTTGAAACTTGGCAGGCTTTGTGGCCTCAGTAAAAAGCTACCAGCCCTGCAGTTTTCACCTCACTATATTGTAATGCTTAGATGTGACATGAGTTTTACTTTCAAGAATTTGGGGTGCTTTTTTTCCCCAAAGCCCTGCACCTATATTCTTGAAACATGGCAGACTTCATTCTCTCTGCAGCGTCTATCATCCTTGAAAATGTCATCATAATCGGACAAAAAACAACAAAGTTATAGACATTTTATTGTTTCCCCATGATCCCCTGAGGCCAGATCTGAGGCAACTCCTAACCGCTTCGGGAAGCCGAACAAGGCAGCCCTAGGACACGCGTGTGCTGCTTCCCACCCCCGAGCCTCCAAAGCTTCTCCGGATCTGAAGCACTGTCCAAAGCCTTGCACAGCCCTAAGGCCATGTCCGTTGCAAAGAGAGTCCTTTACCCTTGGGATGCTGCCCAGGCCTTGTTTTCAGCTGGTCTCTGATGCTTATGTTTTCCTTATCTGCAATCAACTGGTTCTTCAGCCTTCCTCAGCCTGATCCGCCATTTGGTAACTTACTTAATGCTACATATTCATAGCTTGCTCTGCTTTTACCATTCATTCATCCAGGCATCCAAATGTTATAAAATATAAAATAAATATTTATATATAATAATCAGAGCATAGAGAAATAATAACTTGTGAACTTGACATAAAATAGCTATTCTTATTTATACTAAGCAATACAAAGCCGAGTCCAAGCCTTGCATTGCATAACAATAAAGTCTAATAAAACTAGACGATAATACACCTAATTAAAAGATGAATACACTAGTGTCAGCTCAACACCAGCACAGGCTGGAGGGAAGAGGAGGAGAGGTTTGTGGCCCCCAATGGGATGGGGCTGCAGGGTCTTATCAATTTAAAGCGCCATCTGGTGGACAAAGGGGTGAACTACAAAACAGCCACAGGACCAGCTAATGGACAAAGAGGCTCATTACACGTCTTTGTGTTAACACGCCATGAATCCATAGCTACGATGACGTTATCAGCAGCAACGCAAACTATGCTATATCAGAGCAGTTTTAGTTTAGGGTGCCTGTCACGGTGGAGTCCTACAGGAAGGCCGTGATCTCCTGAAGGCCCTCCGTCCGTGCCAAGTCCGGCCCAAGACACCCTCAATTCTCACCTGCCACGACTTTGCTGACACTAGGTTTAGGATGGGAGGCTGCCTTACTACCGCCTTGGGCACGGTGTACCAGGACTTTCGTCCCTGTGATCTCCCGGACCACTGGGATGTTCCCCGTATACTGGGTGTGCCCCAGGCACCCTGGCCTTAGGGCCAAATGTGGCTCCTACCACCCCCAATACCACGTCCCAAGCCTCGCTGCTGTCCCGGACGTTGGTGTGTCAATTGTCAGTCTTGCCCTTCCTCTCTAGGGCCCCTCTATATACTCGCCCGTTCTCCGGGCCTTACCAATAAGCTAGTCCGCTCTCGGGCCTCTCTAGAATATTGTCCGTCCCCGGGACCCTCTTAGCCAGGCGTTGTGTGCTGCTGTCTCGTTGGAGACCACCGCAGCCTCTTGCCCTTCTCTGGAGGCGCTGTGCTGCTAACCCTCTGCTTGGGGTCCACTGCAGCACCCTGCCCTTTGGCTGAGGTCTACCTCCATGCTAGTCTGCAACTGGGCTTCTTAATATTACTGCCCCTCGTCTGGCCTTCTCAAATGATGTTGCCCTTTGTCTGGGCTTCTCAAGTGGCGCTTCCCTCTCTAGGGCTCGCCGTGCCCTCTCAGGGCTTCCCAATAATGCTGCCCCTCACGGATGCCTTAAGATACTGCCCCCTGCTTAGGGCTTCTCTCATATTGCCCCCTGCTAGGGCCTGGGGTCTCCTCACCCCGTATAACAATATCGCTGCTCCCTCTCTGGTGCCAAATCATGCCCTCCCGGGAGCTGGGATCCCCACACTGCTGGGGTCCCTATGAGGCCTCCTCCAACCCCTACAGCTTTGCCCAAACCACCAGTGTAATACTATATTAACAAAATGTAACACAAGCCTGTGGCTGTAACTCAAACGTAAGGCACCTAGCCATAACAAAGTAAGCCTCTTGGCTACCATACCACACCTTTGCTACAGCCTTTGGAGCTCTTGGGAGCTGTACTCACATCACTGTCTCTAGGAGCTTCTGCCCCTCTGACTGCTGGCAGAGAACTCCCAGCCTGGCTCTGGTTCTGGTCTTTATAGGGCCAAGTCCTGCCCCTCAGGTCAGCTGACACCTATTAATTGCCTCAGCAACCCTCAGCTGTGCTGATCATTATCATACTGCTAGGGCTTTTCCCCAGCAGTTTTCCTCTCAAGGAGTGGTGCAGCGAGGTGCCGAAAAGACTTTTAAAGTGGCAGGGAACTCCGCTTGTTCAAATACAAATGCAGTTGAGGTGGCGTAAACAGGAAATCTCATGTTGTGTACAAATGCCCTAGTGCTCTTGGGAGCGTGAGGATCTCTAGGTAGGTTCCTAGGTGCTCTACCATCAATGCCCAGCTCTGCACCCAGGGCTCCCACAGCTATCAGTGAGCAGGGCTTCATCCTCTCGTGCTTGCAGTGTGCTGCCACTGGAGGGGGCATAGCACAACATTATCATGCTCCTCTCTTAAATGAACAGAAGAGGTAGTCAGGGCAATGCTTGGAATTTGCTTCAGCTAAATTAGCATATGCTTCTAGCCTGACAACAGGGCCAGGTAGGTCACACTGGAGTCACACTCCTTATGGTGCTCTCAAGCACAGCAGAGACTGAGATCTGTGAGAGGACACAGAAAGATGCTCCTGAGTAGAAGTCTGGATGTGAAATGTGCAAGGAGACTCGTGTGGAATCCTAGAGAGCAATGCGTCCCTGCAAGCCGACACTGGCACCCAGGTGGATAGCTGGAGACCCTCTGGGTTAAAATCCATGGGGAACACGGCACAGGGGAGTCTACTACAATGGTGGGAGTCTACTACAGACCTCCCACCCAAAGTCAAGAGCTTGACTAGGCGTTTGCCAGGGAATTGGCTGAGACCACATGCTCCAGGTCCATGGTTGTCATGGGAGACTTCAGCTACCCAGACCTCTCGTGGGAAGAGCACGTGGCTACATCTGAGTGGTTGCAAAGCTTTCTCTCCTGTGTGGATGACCTCTGTCTGGCCCCTCTGTAGGCCAACAAGAGGTAAAGCCCTGCTCGACCTGGTACTGGCAGCTGGGGATAGCCTAGTCAGTGACCTAATGATCAAAGGGAAGCTGGGTGACAGCGACCACGAGCTGATCACCTTCACCATCTGCCGTAAAGTTGGCAAGTCAGTCAGCAACACTGAAGTCCTTGACTTCAGGAAAGATGACTTTGACAAACTCAGGAAGCTTGTCAGAGAGGCCTTAAAAGGCCACAACCCAATGGAGAGTGGAGTTCAGAACGAGTGGTTGCTCCTCAAGGGAGCAATCCTGAATGTGCAAGCAAAGTCTATCCTGTCTCGGAGGAAAGGCAGAAAAAGGGCACAGCAGCTCCCCTGGCTCTCCAGGGAACTAGCAGACCGTCTGCAGCTAAAAAGAAAAACCTACAAAGGATGGAGGATGGGATGCACCAAGGAGGAATACTCTGCTCTGCAGGGAGCAAACCAGGAAAGCCAAGGCTGCAATGGAACTCCAACTAGCTACAAGTATCAAGGACAATAAAAAGTCCTTTTTTAGATATGTGGGGAGCTGGAGGAAAAGCAAGGACAACACTGGACCCCTGCTAAACCAGATGGGACAACTGACAACAGATGGCCAGGAAAAAGCCAACCTATTAAATGGGTACTTTGCGTTGGTCTTTCATCAGTCCCACAGGACACCCCTGTCCACTATGGGACAGGGAGGCCCAGGTGAGGGAGGTTCACTGCCCTCCATTAATGCTGACCTCATGAAGGAACATCTTGAGAAGGTGGATACCTTCAAGTCAGCCGGCCTTGACACTCTACACCCCGAGGGTACTCAACGAGCTGGCAAGCATCATAGCCCAGCCCCTGGCACAGATCTTTGAGAACTCCTGGCACTCTGGTGAAATGCCCAAAGATTGGAAGAAGGTCAATGTGGTGCCTATCTTCAGGAAAGGGAGGAAAGTGGATCTGGCAAACTACAGGCCCATCAGCCTGACCTCTATCCCAGGGAAGGTCTTGGAAAAGATTATCAAAGAGCCCATTCTTAACAGACTGGCTGACAACAACATCCTGAGGGATAGCCAGGTCTGTTGCAGGTAGGTCTTGTTTGACCGATCTTATCTCCTTTTATGACCAGGTGACCTATCACCTGGACAAGGGAGAGGAGATTGACATCATATATCCTGACTTCAGAAAAGCCTCCGATTTGGTATGCCATGATCATCTCTTGGTGAAACTGGCCAATTGTGGCCTTGGGTCCACCATGATCTGCTGGCTGGGGAATTGGCTCCGTGGTCGGACCCAGAGGGTGGTGGTTGATGAAAGTCAATCATCATGGTGCTGTGACCAGTGGGGTCCCTCAAGGCTCTGTCCTTGGACCTATATTGTTCAACATCTTCATTAATGATGTGGACGTTGGTGTCAGAAGCAGACTGGCCAAGTTCACCGATGATACCAAATTCTGGGGTAAAGCATCCACACCTGAGGACAGGAGGGTGATCCACGCTGACCTGGACAGGCTCAGGAAATAGACAAATGAGAACCATATGGTGTTTAACACCGAAAACTGCAAGGTTCTCCACCTTGGGAGGAAAAACCTGCGGGATGCTTATAGGCTTGGCAGAGCTACAATGGCTAGCACTATGGATGAAAGGGACTTGGGGGTCATGATTGACCACAACCACAGCTGGAGTACTGCATCCAGTTTTGGGCTCCACAATTCAAAAAGGATGTGGAGAAGCTTGAGAGGATGCAGAGGAGAGCCACGCACATGATCAGAGGTCAGGAAAACAGACCTTATGATGAGGGGCTGAGAGCTATGGGGCTCTTTAGCTCTTTAGAAGCACAGGCTCAGGGGTGATCTGGTGTCCACCTATAAGTTTATCAGGGGTGTTCACCAGAATCTGGGGGATTGATTGTTCACCAGAGCACCCCAAGAGATGACAAGGTCGAATGGCTATAAACTCCAGCAAGACCGTTTCAGGCTGGACATAAGGAAGAATTTTTTCACTGTCTGAGCCCCCAAGGTCTGGAATAGCCTGCCACAGGAAGTGGTTCATGCACCTACACTGAATGCCTTCAAGAGAATTTTGGATGCTTATCTCCCTGGGCTCCTATGACCCCAACTGACTTCCTGCCCCTGGGGCAGGGGGCTGGACTCAATGATCTTCCGAGATCCCTTCCAGCCCTAATATCTATGAGTCTATGAGTGTGCAAGGAGGTGCTCGGGAATGTTGTGGCAAGGCATACAGCTCCTATCTTGGAGACAGTCCCCTAGATCTCTGTTTCTTTCCTCTCAGCACCAGCTCCAGTCCAGCCTGAGAAGAGACAATGACACCCCTGTGACTGAGTTCTTCCTGGTTGAATTCTCCCTGCCCCCACAGCTGTGCTTCATCCTATTCAGTCTTTTTCTTATTTACATTGTCATACTGATGGTCAATGTACTCATCTTAATGGCCATGTGGCTGGACAGTGCCCTGCACATGCCCATGTACTTCTTACTATTCACCCTGTCACTTTCTGAGACCTGCTACACCTTTGTCATCATCCCCAACATGCTGGCCACGCTGCTGTATGGGGGGAGACCTATCTCCTTGCCTGGCTGTGCTCTGCAGATGTACTTCTTTGCTGCTTTTGCAGGTACCAACTGCTTCCTGCTGGCAGTGATGGGCTATGATCGCTATGTGGTCATCTGCCACCCCCTGCACTACCCAGTGCTGATGAACTCACATGTCTGTGCTAGACTGGTGGCCACCTGCTTCTTGGGTAGCTTACTGTATTCAACTGTAGAAATTTCTCTCATATTTCACCTGCCAAACTGCAATACCAACATAATTGACCATTTCTTCTGTGACATCTCCCCGGTGCTCAAGCTGGCCTGCACTGACAGTAGCCTCCCAGAAGGAGTGTTCGTCACTGGCATGCTGTTCCTTGTTATGGCACTACTACTGATCCTGACCTCCTACATCCTCATCCTCACTGTCATCCTTAAGATCTCCTCAGCAAAGGGCTGGTACAAGGCCTTTTCCACCTGTGCTGCCCACTTGACTGTGGTAATTGTGTACTATGGCTGCGCTGGCATCATCTACCTAAGGACCAAATCCACCCACTCACAAGAGAAGGACAAACTCATTGCTGTGTCCTACATAGTTTTCACCCCACTGCTCAACCCTATGGTATACAGCCTGAGAAACAAGGAGGTGAGATTCACCCTTCACAAAACAATGGCCAGAATAATCTGCTTCCAGGGGTTATAATAGCAGAGTCCCACTCTCAGTGAGTGCATCTACATATGCACCCCACTGCACAGTTGGCACAGTCCCAGTGGTGCAAGGGTCATTTCCAACCATACTGTGTAGTAGCAGCGGGGTCACAGTTAGTGCCTCCCAACACTACATCACCATAGCTCATTGCTATGGCTCTGTAGCATCTTATGTAGAAGTGCCCAGTCACACCAGGCCTTGGCAAATCCTGACAGTGCTTAAGGCTCCAAAGTGAAATTCATGACAAGTCTGTAGTTTTGCTGGAAGGTGACATACCGCCATCCTCATTCTGCAGGCACTCATAGGCCTGGTAAAAGGCATTAGTGGGCCAAGTACACTGCCCTCAGGGCGAGTGTGGGGGTGGGGAGGGTGGAAGAAATCCTACTTCACTGGGAAGTGAGATAGTTCCTGTTGTAGAAACTTGTGCCCAAGACAATGAATTCCCTAGCCTGGCCTAAATGATCTGAGGATTGCCAGCTGCAATGGGAGGGAGGGGGTGTGTTTGGGAAACTGTGAGGCAGGCTATGAATGGAAGCAGAGAACAGAGCTCTTGGGGTGCAGGACTGGCTGGAAGAGCAGGCTGGGCATGTGTGAGCAGGGAGCTGCCTGCTGCTGTGTGACTGTCGCAGGGCACTTGGCTGCTCTGCTCCTAAAGGAGGAAGAACTGCCAGGGAAGGAGCCCTAGCAGTGACTAAGCAGTGCAGCTGCGGGTTGCTGGGGCAACCAATGAGCATCAGCTGACTGGAGAGGGCGGGGCTTGGCTTGTATAAAGCCCAGAGCCAGCGACAGGCAGGCAGTTCTCTGCCAACTGCCAAAATGGCAGGAGTTCTGGGCAACAGAATGGGAGCAGCTCCCGAGAGCACCAGAGGCTAGAGTAAGGATGTTGAGCGGTAGCCAGGAGGCTTACATTGTTATGGCCAGGTGCCTTATGTTTGGTTACAGCCAGGAGGCTTGTGTTATGTTTTGTTAGTAGTG
>JAGPOW010001296.1:38052605-38077364 GCA_030014935.1 Caiman crocodilus | reverse complement strand
GGGAGAGCTGCAAAGCATCCCAAAATGCTGAGATGCTGGAGAACTGTGCTGTGGCTTCTTTCAGAAGAGAACCTGGATAGATGATCACTCTTCCAGAAGAAACTCTTAGGAATTACTTAACCCTGGGTGTTCCTGGGTTATTTTTCTCCTTGTAGTGGCCTTTTTATTCTGGGAGAAAAATTCTCAACGTCTGTACACTTCTAGCTCCCAAGAGAAAATTAATGTCTATACATGGCTGTAATTTATGGAATTTCTTGTGCTGTAACCTGTACTGTATCCTTTTTTCTCAAATTACTAAATTGGGAATATGTTCATCCTAGTAACACAGGAGAATTTTCTAGGAGAAATGACTATTCTGTGGTCAGTGCGCTCCAGCACCCCACATGCAATACTGGCTTTGTTTGAGAAGGATGTAAAAAGCTGTGCAGCAGATAATCGCATTAGCTGTTCCTCTATTGCCTGTTCGCATAGTTTGGGGGGGAGGAATTTTAGGAACTGCATGTCAAGTACTGCATGTTTTATTAGTTATGCTTGGTTCATGAGTCAAGTACTTGGATACATGAAGAAAGCTGACCTACAAATAATATCAACAATTAAAATCATTATTGCTGATGGGAGGCCTATGTGTATGAGACTTGTATCATGAATTAACCTAATAGTCTATGTTTGGAGTATATTTATATCAAAATAACAAGCTTGACTCTCACCTGAATATTTTCTGTTTTATTAATACATTTCATTAAGTGAAAAAAAAGTATTGGAATGAAAACACTTATATAAAAATCACCTGTTGTTCTATCAGACATTTATGTAACTGATCACATAAGATCAGCACACGTTATGAATGTCACCAATTAGAATGTGGTTAAATATTATTTCTTTGATCTCTGTATTTTGTGCACAGATTAAGTTTAAAATTTGTCATTGCCTAAAAATGCCAGGCACATCAGATGACTAAAGTAAAAACTAAAAATAGTCATTATATACAGGATGCGGGTGGAATGACTGTGTATAATCCTTTGGGTTAGGCCATGACAATAAAATTAGCTTCCAATACCAATTGCCATACTAATTGTCATGCATTAATACACTGGCTGCAAACGTTGGTGGAGTGTGCACTAGGAATATGGACCAGCCCAGGTGTTCATTTATAGAAGTATCCTTCCTCTGAAAGTAATCACAGGTACTAGCTACTTCTGAAGAAAGATTAAGAGAACCTGCACTTGATTTTTATTGGACAGAAGTTTTCTTATAAACCTTCAAGCCCTGGAGGCCTAAACCTAAAGCTTGATGCTATGCACCCCATCCCTTCCCAGATCCCGGTTTATTTTTTTCTTTACTAATTTGTAGTTGGAACTCTAAGTAGTCAGAAGTATAGGTCCAACCCATCATCTGAAGTCCTGCTAAGCTATTGGTATTAATGACATTGTTGTCAATGATGTCCACAGAGCAATTAAGTTGCATGTGCTGAAAAACAAACATTCTATTGATTTTCCTGTTTTGATTGATATGAAAATATTTATGTTGGGTTCTGATGGTGTAAATCCCAATACCTCCCATCATCCTCTGCAGAATCACTTGAAAGATGTGGAGTAGTAAACCTCCTTCAAGATTTCCTGCAAATTCATTGCAGTCAGCCAGTCTCATCAAGCTTCAGGGTCTTCCCCAAAATACAGTAAATCTTCGAAACTGGTGAGGGTTGAACCCCTGCACCCAATCTGAACCTCCAGCTCCATTGCAGCCACGATGCCAGGGAGTTCTCCTCTACCCTCTGCTCTAGCTTTCCCTGGACTTTGTCTCTCAGCCACGTGGCTGAAAAAAGGATAAGAAGCATTCTTCTACACATCATCTGTTTTTTCCACCAATTTCTCCCCAGGAGGCTCAGTCATTGTTCATCTTCTCTTCCCTGGATACCCCAGAAAGGCCTTGGCTAGGTAAGGAAGTTTTTCTTCTGTGGGATTCAGAGTTTTCTTCATGGAACCAGGAAAAGCCTTCCTGTTCATGGCATTAGAGGAGACCAATCTAGCTCCTTGTGTTTGAAGAATCTAACTTTGGGGCCAATTTGACTTGGCCCTGCTACGCTAGGGAAAAAAAATCTGAACAAAAAGAGCAAAGTGGAGAAAGACACCTACTTCTTTTATATGCATTTCAAAAAACGTGCAGAACTGGCCCCTTTTAGCATGGTGTTATTTACGGTCCATTTTCATGTCTTGAATACTGTGTTCTGTTTAGAAGCTTTTCTTCAATTCTTCTTACACTTTCATAATAGCCTTCTCCCCTGCCCCCACAACCCACGCAGACTTGTACTGATGCTGCATGTATAAACAAAAAATTGAAAGAATTTGGACTGGAAAGAAGAAATAATTTCCTGACAATCCTTGGCATGTGCTTTGTTCTTAAACAGCAGTTCAGGCATGTGGGATCTGTTCTCTCTAGCCTTGCCTTTCCTACCTCCAGTCTTGCTGTAGACTATATATTCATGGCTACTAATTTAAGAATATTATTTGCAGTGAGCTATAAACCACAGGGTGATGAAGAATGTAGCCAATGGGAGGCCTTCGCATCCCCACAAAAAAAAAGCATCTTTGCTTTTGTTCATTATACTTCGGGTTGCATGCCTGTTATTTCTATCCAAGCCACTGCATGCTAAGGCTATACAGTCAATATCCTGGAAGGATTAAGAAAACCCTCAGTGTCTTGTCAGCATTAAAGCTGCCTTGATAAAAGGAAAAAAGCAATTTATTTCTATTGGTTTCCAAATGTTTTCAGCTGCATTATCTTTCCTTGAAATCAGGGTTTTTTGGGTTTTTTTAAATGTATTTTAAAATGTCGCTTTGCTCATTTCTATACTTATATAAATAAGGCTAGGAGAACATTTTATATCTGGGGGAGAGGACAATGTAGAAAGTTCAGCCCACAATTGTAGGATGCATGTTTTTATCTCCCCCAAACAGAAGATAGCCAAAAATAAAAGTCTGATGCTCTGCAAATAAAAGGTACTGCAGGACCCCAAGGCTAAAGCTAATATTGTATTACTCGATGCCCTATAAAAAGAAATCCTTCAGAGTTGCTTCGTAGGAATCTCAGGAGCGTAGGTAAGGAATGTGTTCCATCAGGAAAAAATACTCTCTTGTTGATATCAAGCATTACAACAGAGGGCTCTTTTATTGATATAGTGCAGTGTGGGATTCTGGCAATTTTAAAGGCTGATCAACTGTACCATGCATAATTTATTTTAGCAGTGCACTCGTGTCACTGAAGTGTGGTATACATTGTTCAGTCCCACAGAGGTTTAATTAGCAGGCTGGGGGCAGGAAGAATGATATGCAATTTAAGTTACTATTGATATTCACACACAGTTACTGTTTAAATGAGTTACGCCACACCTCTGCTAATATATTTCACTCATGGGTCAATTGTTGTTTTAATTGTTACCATGCACTATTTTTAAAAGTCTCTGTAAAAGATTCATTTAAAGGTTGCTATTAAATCATTTGATTGATGGTTGAACAGATGCCATTAGCTCCCGGGGGTGGAATTTCTCTTCAGTAAATAGCAAGCTGGAAAGCCAATAGTTAAATGTTTCACATCCATCCATAGGGTGCGTCCACATATATACAGGCACGTGCTCGTGTAGCAGCTCAAATAGAAGTGGTATAAATTTGAACTGGGGCTTTTTGCCCCAGCGCATGTGCCCATACATGCGCTTTGGTGTGGGGCAAATTGTGCCACTTGAGGCAAAATAACCCTGCCTGGCTCCTGCTTGATTTGCAAGCAGGGGGGGCTAGAGCCCAGGGAAAGCACCTGTGCTGGTGCCAGCAGTATAAAAGCCTGCCCTGGCCAGCAGCTCAGGGCTACTTGTCCTCAGGAGTTTGAGACATTAAGTGGCAGGATCTGCTCAGCAAGGGCGTGGCCAGGGCACCATGGTGGCTGAGTCTACACTCCACCCTTATCCCACAAGCCACTGGGGATCCCAGCTGGCAGCTCCTTCATGGAGCTGTTGCCATGGGTATGTATATGGTGAGCTTCATGGACACCCTGGTCTCCTGCCCCTTCTCCAGGCCAAGGGAGACCCTGGTGCACATGGCCCTCAAGTGTGCCAGGCTGCAAGCCCTTCCACTTCCACCTCCAGACCCTTCTCTTGAGGTTCTGGTTGAATTTCACCCTCCACCTTTTTGTTTTTGGTCACCCCATCTACAGCACCACAAAGTCCTGGGACCTCCTGATCAATCTCCTCCTGGCCCTGGCCAAGAGGGCCTTATACTTGACTAGGAAGGAGGTTCTAGCCAGGAAGGTGCCCAGAGACTGTGAGACCACTTTCCTCTCACTTGTCTGTGCAGGTTTCTGGTTGGAGCACTAGTGGGTGGTATCCATTGGCTCCTTAGATGCCTTTGAGGACCAGTGAGTGCAACCCCTGGAGACTCTGCTCTGTGTCCCTCCCAGGCACACTTATTTTCATGTTTTGACCCTTTGACCCACATAACACTCCTATCCTGGTTTTTTCATTAGTTGTCCCAAGAAACATTCACCCATTAGCCCCCATACAATAGGGGCTACTCATTAACAAGCTGGGCCTTAAGACCCACAGTATTTTGAATGTTACAAATAGACAGGAGCTTCTGAGACAATCAGAGGGAGACCCTCGCACACATGACCCTCGAGTGCATCAGGCTGCAGCCCCTCCACCTGCAGAACTTCCTCCTGAGGTTCTGGTTGAATTTCATCCCCCACCTTTTTGTTTTTAGTCGCCCCATCTACAGTCCCACCAAGTCCTGGGACATCCTGGTCAACCTCCTCCTGACCCTGTACTTGACCAGAAAGGAGGATCTGGCCAGGAAGGTGACTGTTGGGCCACTTTCCTCTCACTTGTGCTGTGCATGTTTCTGGGTGGAGCACCAGTGAGTGGTATCCACTGGCTCCATGGACGCCTTTGAGGACCAATGGGTGCAGCCTGGGGGGGGGGGGATCTGCCCAGTGTCCCTTTCCTGTGAACTTGCTTTCACATTTTGAACTTTTGACCATCACTCCTATCCTGTTTTTGCTTTAGTTATCCCAAGGAATTAGTTGTCTTATTCATTCACTGGCTCCACACCACAGGGGCCAGTAGCTAGTTGGGTGGGACTTGGATCCACAGCATTTGGGTAACACAAATAGACTGGAGTTTCTGAGGCCCAGCCACTTGGCATCTGGAGACACCAGCCCCACCCCATACCAGCTGGACTTCCAAAAGCTGCCCTGATGTACAGTGGCCTTTGAACCCTCTACCCACTGCAGCAGTCTGGCAGCAAGGACTGGTGCCTGGCTGTGACCTGCTGCCATCTGCAACAGAATCTGCCTCTTTGCACCTGTGGTGCTGACACTTTAAGGGTCAGAAGGCAGCAGCCGGCAGGTGCCCGATTGGGCAGCCATTTTAGATTCAGGGCTGCCCATATAAACAGGGCAATTCTGATGCTGGAGGCCAGGCAAAATCATTGCCTGGCTGGAGAGATGCTGATATCATCTGGAGGTAAGGTAGGAGCTGTAGGGGATGGTAAGGAGGCTCCTGGTCCTGGGTATGACCTAAAACTGCACCCTGCCGGGAGCGGGTTGCCTGGTAAGCTAAGTCAGGGCGCCTTAATCCCTAGCCCCCATGAACAGGTGGGTTACCCTTTTGTTTGGAGGGCCTAGAGGGTGGACCCTTGAAGAAAGAAAAAAGGGCTATTGACTCAACAGCTGTCTGAATTCCCCCTGACTGGCCTATGCTGGGGCCAGGACTAGAAGGGTCAAAGGGCCAGGGGCCTACTGCAAGGAATGTCCAAGAGCTGAGGGCCTGGGGTTCTGACTGGCCTGGAGGTGGGCCAGGGTTAGAGACCCAAAGGTCCTTGTGAGGGGAAAAAAAAAAAAAAAAAATCACACCCAAAAGGGAGCTATGGTGCCTGGTATGATGGTGGAAGAGACCACCTGAGGGAAGAAATCCAGGTGGGTTTCAACAGCAGGATTCTGGGGCCCAGTGTGGGGGGCCAGTGACCATGAGAACTATAGATACCATCTGCGAGGTTTGGGCTGTGGTGTAGGGGAGGAAAGGAACTGCAGACAGGCCGGCCCCCCACCCCAGCATCGGGGCAGAGAATGAGCAGCCTCCCACTTATTAACATCTCCATTAACTAATTAACAGCAAACCATGGTGGGAGAGACAGTGGGCTGTTAGCCCAGAAACAAGTGGGCAGGCTAACAGGAAAAGTGGCCCAGAGCAGGCCCCCTGTTACAGGCCCCATAGCTGCACACCTAGCAGATGTAGACAGAGACCACATGGTTTCCTGGGCCCTGGTACGAGTCCTGCAGCAGAGCCACTTGAACCTCTGGGCCAGCTGCCAGCGGGCTGTGGCTGCACAGCAGCATCACTACCTCCAGACAATCTGGTCTAGAACCAGAGTCACCTGCCTAGTTTGGGACTGAGTACCAGCTGGCCCTGCTGGGAAGGAGCATACCCATGCTGCCAGCCCCTGCAGCAGCTCTGTGCCCCATTACTGCCAGACCAGACCCAGAGGGAGCAGCTGACAATGAAGACCCTGTCATCACTCCCTGCATGCACCACCATACCTGAGCCTGGGCTACCAGTAAACACTGGTGATGGTATAGTCCTCCCCACCTGGGATGACACATCCTGGACACAGACCTTCTGGATGTCAAGGGCCACATTCATGAACCTGGTGGCCCAGGTGGCCCCTAACATTGAGTGGCAAGACAATGTGATGCATCTGGCCCTCACCCCCAGAGAAGTGTGTGGTCATAGCCATCATGAGGCTGGCCACACCTGCCAGCCTCAGGTATATGGCCCACTCCTTTGGGGTGGGGAAGTCCACCACTGGCCAGGCTGTTTTGGATGTATATGGGGCCATCCAGCTGGCCAACCCTGGGTAGGTGGTGGCAGGGTTTGGGGCTCTTGAGTTCCCCAACTGTGTTAGGGCACACAATGGGACCCACATCTCCATCATCTGCCCCCCTGAAAGAGGACGGCAGTACATCATCTGCCACAGCAGCAACTAGGTGGTGCTTGAAGCAGTTGTATACCATTGTGGCTGCTTCATTCACATTTACACTGGGAGTGTTTACAACGCTCATGTGCTATGCCACTCACCACTTCGAGGACTGATGCAGGCGTGGGCCTTTGTCCCAGGGATCAAAGATCTAACCTTTGGAGATGTCAACATACCACCAAGAGATCATGGCTGATGCAGCATACCCACTCCTCCCCTGGCTGATGAACCCCTTCCCAGGACCTTTAGATGCCTAGAAGCAGAGGTAAAATGAAGCCCTCACCCACTGCTGATGCACTATTGAGCAGGTGTTTGGCTATATGAAGGGATGCTGGTGGAGCCTTGCCACCAGCCTGGAGGCAGCATCACAATACATGACCTGTATCATCACCGCAGCATATGTCCTGCGCAATGCGTGCGAGTCCTCGGGAGACGTGTTTGAGCCTCACAGGGCAGGTCTCCTCCACCCACTATCACAGAACATCAAGCAGCAACTGCAGCAGAGCTGGCCAGCCAGCCACAGTACCATAGATGAGGAGCACTCGCTCCAGCAGCAACACTTGGGAGCCACAATGGCATCCCAGGAACACTTGGGATGTCATTGCCTCCCACCTGCTGGCCCACCCACCTGAGTAGGGCACCACATCTCTCATCACCAGCATGAGGCCACCTGCTCAGGGGCCTCCATCCCTGTCCACTAGCAGGACCACAATAGCACACACAGTATGGCCATGTTGAAAACCACGACAATTTTATTCCCCTTCCCTCTCAACACAAAACTTTCCAAACACCACCAGTGAATCAACCCCAGCTGCAAAAGCAATTACAAATATTGTACATGTTACCCAGGGGAACAGGAGAAGAGCCAAAGGCAGGAGGAGCAGCTCAGGAGTTAGCTGCCCTTTTACCTTGACTTGGGCCTCGGGACCTGGCCTTATCACTATCTCTGTGTGAGCAATGAGGATGTGGCCCAAGGCACGGCTGCTCTGGGGAGGTGGGTGGGGAGGTCCTGTGGGACAGCCACTGCAGGCTGGTCTGGGCCTGGGAGAAGGGGAGGCAGGACCCATATCCTTTGATACCCATAGTGGGCCAGTGGGGCCTGCTGGGGGTGGACAACTGTAGCATCATCCAGCCAACCTGCCCCCAGCTGGACCCTGCTCCTGGTGCCAGGGGCATAGCTTGGCCAGATGGTTGTGGTGGGGCTGGTGGAGCCTGGGGAATAGCAGCAGCAGTTGCTGGACTAGGAATGGCAGCCATGAGCTGCTCACTGACCCTGTGCTTGTGTGCTATGACCATATCAATAGAAGCCCAGAGTTGCCACATCTCCTCTAAGCTCTCCTTGACCATTTGCCACTCCCCCTCAAAATCAAAGTGACCAGGCACTCCAGAGCAAATCCCCAACATCCGTCATGGCAGAATTGATAGAGCTCCTGCAGGACTGGGGTCTGGACTCCTTCTCCCAGACTTTCTACTCCTGCAAGCCCTCGCACTGTGTGTGCCGCTCCTGGCACAGGTGGCATATTCAGATAGCCCCTGGTATCTGGGAGACTTGGTGGGCAGCTCCTGGGCTCAGGGCAGCAGCCTCTCTGGCAGATGGGCTGTCTGAAGAAAGAACAAAGTGGATGGCCATCTTCAGATACAGCAACATGGCATGGGTCAAGAACAGCCTCGTGAGGTTCCCCAAGAATTAGCCTTACTCTTGGGCACATGGTCACACAGGCAGTCCATGTCCATGTGCCCATGTCCAGAACCATGTGGGCCCATCCTCCCAACAAGGGCCATGGCCATCCTGAGATCTGACCATCCCCTCCAACTATGTGCATTTAGACCTCCTCCTGGGGACAAGCATCACAGTCAGCTCAGGCTATGTTTCCCAGCATCTCCCTCTACTAGGGAAGATCAGTGTTGCAAGAGGGCCAGGTCCTTAGGTAGTGGCTCCAGTGTGGTGGAGCTGGGACCTCATGGGCTTGTGGGGTGTCCTACATCTCCCTCCTGCCCTCACTACCAGGGTCAGCTCCATCCAGCAGGGAGTGCTGGCAAGGTGGGGGGATTGTTTTGACCCTGCTAGGAAGCAGGCCTCAGTATGCCTGGTGAGTTGGGGTGTGGGGGTAGGGCAGGAGAGGAGGAAGGCAAGGAGGGAGGCGGCAAGGACTCGCATGAGGCACATGCAGGCTTTGAAGAGGAGTGTACCCCAGGAGAAGCTGTCAATTCCCCATGCCATGTGTAGGACTTACCAGGTCTTGGTGATAGGTGGCTGGCTTGAGTGACAGAGCTAGACCCAGCCTCCAGTGGGGGTGGCCAAGTCACTGGGGTGTGCCCTCTACCAAACTAGGCAATACCCTAGGCTGCCTCTCCCCACTGCTACTGCTGTTCAGCAGGAGGCTGGGGTCCTCTCATTAAGGGCTCCCCTCAGGCATCGTGGTGGCAATGGCTGTAGCTAGCAGTGTATGTCCCTTGCTGCTGTTGCTCCCTCGCCCAGGTGGCAAAAGGGTGGTGCGGGGTTCGGTGGCTGCGAGCCCCAAGATGCAAGCCAGCTCCTCATAGTGGGGCATGGCGATACAAACTTGCAGCACAGGGAACATTTTTTTGTTTTCGTATATGCCTCTTGTAGCATTTCAAAAGTGGGTTGAGCTACTGCACGAGGCACGTGTGTGTTTGTGTGGACATGCCAATAGGGGCTTCTCTGGTATCATAAAATACTGCATCTTACTAAACAAGAAAAGTAACTTAAATAAAAACAGCTTAAAAATTAGTTAATTAAATGACATGGAAACTATAAACACAAGGCTCAAGTAACAGAGGCTGTATCCTCTGTGGAGGAGGTGTCAGGCCATACACATCTCTGTCTATTGATTCAGAAGCTGCCACATTCTGGTATCAGGAAGGCACCTGAAAACCTCCTTGCACTGAGCTGAGAGATATGCATTCTATTAAGGGACATCTCTTGTTTCAGGATCCATTAATAACCTAATCCATTGATGCTTATGCTCAAAGAGCTCAGTTCTGTCTCTGGTTTGAAAAGCGCACTGATATATAAAAGAAATAGGTGTCTTTCTTCTTCTCCATGTGCTACTTTTGTTCAGAGAGTTCTGTTAGCTTGATAATGTCAAGTCAAGTTGGTCCTAGCATTAGGGAAAACAAGTATCTAGGACTGTGCTCCTCTAAAACCATGAACAGGAGGGCCTCTCTCACTTCCATTAAAAAAGTTTTGCATCTCTTGTGAAGAACACTGGACAGTTTTCTTTCCCAGTCAAGGTCTTTCTGTAATAGGTAGGACAATCATAGGGGAGATGCAAGATGAGGAGAAAGACCAGCCCCATTTATGCTGCTGTGGGACAGGTCTAGATGGGGCCATCCCTGGAAGCGGGGGCGGGAGGGGAGAGGGCACAGAGCCGGGCAGAGAGGCCACAGCTGTAGTTTAGTCTACCCTACCGCCTGGCGGGTTGGACGGCTCTTTGCTTGTTCTGGCTGAAAGATCTGGCCACCACCCATCCCGCCACATCCGACGCATCGGGGCTTTCACTCCTTGGCATAAAAGTGCGCCATGGGATGTAGAGGGAAGCCCTGCGCAGGCTGCTTTGCCCCAGGCCCCGCACCCTACTGGGATAGTCTCTGAGTCTAAGTTTAAAATAACCTATTTTTTGTTTATCATGCACCATGTCAGGGGTTATTAGAAGTGCTGACAAGGTAATGACAGAGTGTTCTGCATTACTCAAAGGAGCCCCCGAGAAGGTTCAACGAACGCTGCTGCCTAAGTCTGAAAGGAGTTTTGCCAGCCCTCTTCAGTAAGAGACAGTGGGAGAGCAGGCAGAGGTGACTTCAGAGGGGTACATTTGCACCCCTCTTTGGTTCCTGGTTCACCCAAAGTTTAAAACCAACTGCCTGGCAGTGGTAGCAGCCTTTCCAGTCAGGCAATGCAAAGGGAGTCAATTGGCTTATACTTCATTACAATCCACCTGATCCCTTCTAACTCTTCATTCTACAGGTATTAATTACCTTTTCTGTTTTAATTATCTTGATGTTCCACCGATCAAGACATCCTTTGTTCTGTAATTCATCTGTCTGTTAGGAGCTTCATTACCAGGAGTGGCTATTTCTCAGCCCTGCAGATTGTTTTTAACTTACTCCAATTAAATTTTATTTGTTTTGGCTTCAATTTTAAACTACATAGTGCAGCCCCGGGCCCCTAGCATATTACTAAAGCTTCTAATTTATTTTTAACTGGAGAAAAATGTGTGTTGTTTTATATGTGATGATACACCTCACCATCTGCTGCCCCCTTTTCAAAACTCTAGATCTACCCATGATAGCAGGGTTAAATGTTGAATTCCCAAGCTCCAGGGCATGGTGACATACATTTTGTTTTGTCCCATATTGTGTATTCAAGGAAGAAATTAATTTCATATTACGTAACTGCTGACAGTCTTCCATTTGCTATTGGAAGCATCAATACATCAAAGAGCTAACTCCGTCTCTGGAGTTAAAGTCAATTAAAAGGAGAATTTGGCCTAGAGAGATTTTTTTCTACTTAAAAAAAGTTAAACATTTTATGTTTAACGCATTATTTTCTAACACTGCTATCCTTGTTAGCTTGTTATATAGGAAGTGGGCTGTGTAGGGACATTAATTGAATACAGTAAGCCAATACAATGACTTTGCTGCTGGAAACATGGCAGAAAGCCAGCAAAAAGAAGTGGTAGATTTCTTTACTGATATTTGATGCATCTCACTTCTCATGCTTTGGAAAGCAATTTACATTCAGTGAGCTTCACTCCCCTTTCCGCCCCATATCCCAACTACTATATTCCTTTTTATAATGGTTTTTGAGAGGGAATGAGGGAAAACATTAGATGGTGCCGTGCTTCACACATTAGCCTTTCATGTCAATCAAGCTACTTTTGTTCAACTGGTGAACTTCACTGACGAGCTGCCATTTGTGCCTTCAGCCTACACATTGTTCTCTCTTGTTCATTTTAACTAGATCCTTAATATGGATCCATTTTCATTTTGTAGGATGGGATTTGGTGCTGGATGAACAGGAAGATTATTGTAAGGGCAAAACACGTGGCAGAAAAGGATGTGAGAGCAAGTGAGAAAGAATTTGAATGCTGCCTTGGTGATGCAAGACGTTCATTCGTTTTAAAAAAAGGGATTAAAAAGCAAGACTGAGTACTTTGCCAGAAAAGATCTCTCTTAATAGGATGCTTCCCACAATTTGGTAATTTTCCTTCTAGTAAAGCTATCTACTTTTATTTTCTCATCTTTCTTTTCTTATTGAGGGCATGTACCTGTTTTTTGCAATTTTAATTTTATTACACTTGGGCTATAAACTGTCGCATAATGATTAAATATATTAGACACTGGAAGTACTTATGGGTTTTTCTGTTCAAGCACTAATTAATCTTCACTCTAAAAAAAAAAAAAAGTCAAGCTGCAGCGCAACAAGAGTATTTTATTTTCTAAACTATAATGCCATGTTAGGAATGAATTTCAGTACCAAAGCCGGTAAGTATATCTGTGTCCTATACATGAATGGCTTCTCCTTCATACCAGAAGGATTTTATACCAGAAAAAAAATGACAAGTTAATTCTGATATATGCAGAGGCATTACTAATTAAAGAGATCTCATGAGGTCCCTTTCAGCCCTAAACTTCTGCAAGTCTGCACCCTGGGTGAAAATCCCACTAGCCCTGTGGAAGATGCTGCTGCAAGGGGAAGGAGCAGGACTTCCAGGAGCTGGGGAATTAACATCCCTGTAACAGGAAACCTGAACCCTGTTACCTACACACAATAGGGAGGAGAGCAGACCCCTTTGGGAAGCCAACCTTTTGGGACTCATAGGGGAAAGGGAATGCAGTGAATAACTCAGAAGAGACTCAAGACTGGAGGCCAGAAATGGTTAAAGAGCTGGAGAAGGCTGCGAAACACAGGAAGCCAAGCAGCCTGTTAAACTGAATAGGGGCACTGAACAGATCTTTCCCCTTCAGAGCAGTAGCCAGCTGACAAATGAGGGCAGGGCTTAGGGACATAAGCCCAAAACTCAGGCTGTGAAGGGGTAAGTGCTAGCCTGCGCAAACAAACACTTGGGGGCTAGGGAAGGAAGCCTCCATGTCTCCAGACAATGGCAACTTTTGGCATAGCCCTGGAGGGTGGGAGGAGCTGGTAACAAGGTGATTAACCCCTTTTCTTTTGTTTTTGAATTTCTGGTTTGGGAAGCAAGCAAAAGGACTGGAGGCCATGAGCAGGCAGCCTCAACTGCATGGCTGAGACCCAGAGAGCCAGGGCCCAAGTTAGTGAGACTTGAGCTTTGGCATCTGACCTAGTGAAAAAGGGGGCTGGGTTGGGGCCTGAGGGGCCCAGTGTTGATTCTTTGTATAGAAAGAGAGAGTGAGAAGGAGAGTCCCAGAAAAGGAACCACCAGTGAGGCCTGACGGTGGCTAAATGAGGCAGCAAGAAGGCCACAATAACAGCCTTAAAGCACCCTGGGAAGGACTACCCAGTCTCAAGAGCAATCTCCATCCAAATACGTACTGGTTACCATCAAATCATGGCAGGTCAGAAGTAAGCGGTACAATAGGCTTGGTAGTACCGACAAGGTGTAGGGATGAAAGCCCAGACCCATCACAATCCCCTATAGCTGCCTCAGTCACCCACTGCCACAAATCCTACTGCCAATGTGACTTAACATAGGAATCAGGGGCACCTACCTGCCTCCCTCCCCACATGCTACCCTCACTCCCATACAATGTTTCAAGCACTTCCTCAAATCCCACAGCCTCCCTGGGTGCCACTAACTCCTGCTCCCTCCCTGAGCATTATCACAGCACCGCCTTTAAACTTGGCACCTGGGGCTCATGCCCTTGTTGCCTGCTGTACTACTGTATGCATGTTTGATGCACTCCTGTTCAAAGCGAAAATAAATGGCTTATGACTTGTATGTAACAGGTGGTTAACCAAGTTACAAGTTGTTTATTTTCACCTGTCCAAAACTAGCCAAGAGCACAAGGTGATGATCATAATCAAACCATGCACAAGCCACCTTCAAAAAAAAAACCCTGGCTAAAACAATCAGTCCACGCATGATACAATACCATCAACCTTTGGATTTAAATGAGCTCTGTTTCTTTCTTTAACTGGTCAAGCAACATTTTGCCTGGCAGAAAAAAATTTAAAAAATATAACATTTCAAACGTCTCTTGTGTGTGCCTTCAAACCAAATCCAAAGTTTGTCTTTAAACTCTAGGTTTTTTTCTGATACTTTCAAAGGCCAAAAGCAGCCATGAGATGATATCGTCTGACCTTGTTCAGCAATCTACAACTATCCATTTACCCCTGTATGGAACCCATTCAATTAACTCATAAATACATCCTCCAGAAAAAGATCCAGTTTCTATTCAGAAGGGCTGAAAGTTAAACAAGTGATTGGGTTCACCCAATCAGAAAACAAAAAAAATCTAACCAATGAGAAAAAATATATAGTATTACTCCATTACATAGCAAATGGTAATCCACTTATTTTGAGGAAATAATCTTTAAAAAAAATCCATAAATATTGCAAATTATTTACCCAGCTCCATTTATTTCTCATTTAAAATTTAAAATCACATTTAGTAAATGGGTACATATCCTGGCACTTAACAACCAAGTAGCAGGATCAAGATTAGATTGTCAGATGGAAGCCCATGGATGCATCCAGATGTACATCGTGACCTGGAAGAAGGAATAGAGTGCACCCTCAGTGAGTCTGCAGATGTCACCAAGCTGTGGGGAGGAGTAGATACATTGAAAGTTAGGGCCAAGATTCAGATGGACCTAGACGAATTGGAGGATTGGACTAAAACAAATGTCATGAGGTTCAACAAAGACAAGTGCAAAATCCTGTACTTAGGATGGAACAATCCCGTGCACAGGTACAGGCGGCTCAGGGCTCACTGGCTGGGCACCAGCTCTGCAGAAAAGGACCTGGAGGATATATTCAGCTTATTGTCCACTGTAAGACTTGTGCTCTTGTTGCAAAGAAAGCTAACATCATACTGGGCTGCATTGGTTGGAGTGTTGCCTGTAGGTCAAGGGAAGTGATTATTCTCCTCTATTCAGCAGTGGCGAGGCCACATCTGGAGTACTGTGTCCAGTTTTGGGCCCCTCTCTATAAAAAGGAAGTAGACAAATTGAAGAGAGTCCCATAGAGGGCAACAAGGATGGTTCAGGGACTGGGGCACATGATTTGGGGGAACTGGGCTTATTTACTCTAGAGAAGAGAAGACCAAGGGGATTTAAATAGCAGGTCTTCAACTACCTGAAGGGTGGTTCCAAAGAGCATGGATCTAGACTGTTCTCAGTGATGACAGAACAAGGGACAATGATCTTGCAGGAAGGCAAGTTTACATTAGATATTGGGAAAATTCTCTCACTAGGAGGATAATAAAAACAGTGGAACAGGTTACACAGAGAGGTCGTGAACTCTCCATCTTTGAAGGTTTTTAAGACCTGGCTAGACAAAACCTTGACTAGGATGATATAGTTGGGGCTGGTTCTGCTTCAACTAGGGGGTTGAACTAGATGACTTCCTGAGGTCCCTTCCAACCCTAATTTGTTATGATCTGATGAACTTCCTCACCCCAAAGGATTGGGGCCACTAATCTGAGGGCAGGCATGGGCACTTTCTGGATGGCTATGGCCATATGCTTCTCCAGGGTGAGGTGGGGTGAATCAGTGTCCTGGCACTTGATATTCAGAGCCAGCTAGGCCACCAGGTGCATGAATATGTCCCTTGAGATTCTGAAAGTCTGCACCCAGTGTTCATTATCCCAAGTGGGGAGGACTCATACCAATTTTTACTGGTGGTCAAGGCCCAGGTGCAGCAGTGGATGTGGAAGGTGATGACAGGATCTTTATTGTTGTCCTCTCCCCCTTGGTCAGGTATGGGCTGGCAGCAGTGGGGCAAGAGGGCAACACTGTAATAATTGCCCAGCACAAAAGGAAATAGTTTGGAAAAATAAAATTGTGTTCTTCTGCCCCCAACTCCAAGGGTCCTCAGTGGCCGAAAGAATTATTCTTAAAAAGGAATACTTCCTTCTACCATTCCCATCCCAGATCTTTCCACTGCCTGGAGAAGGGGAAAAGGTTGAACTGCCCCTAGAGTTTGCAAACTAAATTTACCATGACACATTTAACATTTGCTTGCTTGGGAATGCTACAGCACACACTGCAGTTCCTTAATTCATGAAATATGTGAATGTCCATGCACTCAAAAGACCTAATATACTTTGTTTCAGTACATATCAGAGGCAGACCATCTCTTCCTGATGTTCTTTATTAAATAACCTTGCACACCAGCTTTGGGGAATTTAAAAAAAAAAAAAAATGAAGCTCTAATTTGTTAAACAAGAGAAAACTCTGATATACAAAACTTTTCACAACACGAGTCCTAGCTACCTGTCACACAGTCTCTATCCAAGTAATAGAAGCAACTGAAGTTAGCTAGAGCATTTCCCCAAATGCCAAGAGGATGATGGCTGAGTGCTGTCAGACCCAGTTGATTTTTGGAAGTATCTTTCCCTATTGGTCCACAGTTCAAGTTTATTTACTGTTAGGGAAGAAGTAACATCATCTTTTTCAAATATTAGCCTCAAAAGGCATTTAGACAGCATGGGGGAAATACTCTCTTTTCTTTTGGCCTATAGGAAAGAGGATAATAAAGATGTGCTTATTAAAATGAAAGGAGAACCAGTTGACAATTTCTTTAGACTTTTGAAAAGCCGTTGTCAAAACACTTTCACAGAATACTTGAGAGAGTAAGAAAAGCAAGGGAATATGTAATTCATTAGGAACTGAACAAGAACAAGAGTGCAAGTGGAGCATCAACACAGGTTGCGATCAATAAGGAAGTTTTCCAAGAAACTGATGCTATGTGTTCCAATTAACATGTTAATTCTGATGTGCAAAAGGAAATTAAATAGTGAGGTGTTAATAGGTACATGTGGTAACAAAACAGATCAGTTAACATCTAAAAAAAAGGATTAAAGAACTATCAAAAGACCCAATAAAAACTAGAACTGCGCTATACAACAGCAAATGAAAAAGGTCTGCTTACTTGTAGATGTGCTTTAAAATTAAATGCCAGCATTCAGGGCAAGTAATTTCACAGTGACCTGCACTATACAATTTACCCAAGTATTTTTTTTTTTTTCCAACAAGTGCCCATGACCAGAATCTCATTTCATACACAAGAACCCCTCACTTGGGCACACTGGTTGGTGATTTTTCACTCGAGTTACCTGGCTCGAGAAGTGGCAAGTTAAAGCTGGAATTAGGTTGGCCTTGCATCCATATTAAAGAATGATTAAATTCTAGGAGTCCTCTGGAGCCTTCCCACCATTCCCCATGGACATATTTTCTAGCTCTTTACCTTCTTTCTGCTTTTGCAGAATAAGTTACCAAGTAACCGAGTTAATCATTTGAACCATGTGTTAGCACATTGCTTGTTGCACCAGCAGCCTCATTTCTACAGTTCTCCTGCAACACTTGTACAGAAAAAAGTATTTGGAGGATCATCATCATCATTCCAGCATAGTCACAGCTGGCCAGAGGTTAGCACCTAATATGGTGCATCTCTGTTATGAGGCTGGAAAAAACTGGGATTCCAGATTCCTTTAGACTGATCATAAAACTGAAGCTAGAAAAGCAAAGGATACTACATAGGATGTCAAGTGCAGGGAGGATGGAACAAATAACCACCATACCAAAGGAAACAAGGATGACAATGACCCGTTTGATAATTCCCCGAGATCAAAAGGATGATTAACAATTTCAAAGAACGGAGCCTGTTTTTGCACCGGTTAGGTTAAGTACTCCTGGTAGATTGTGCAGCAACAAGACATGGTCAAAAAGCCCTTAGTACATCTAGTAGCCTTTAACTCTCTCATCTGTCTTCTCTTCTGAAAGAGTTGCTTTAACACCAGTAGTTGCCACAGGTCATTGTTCAGAGTTGGAGCTATTTTTCACCCAACTGAAAGAAAAAAAAAGACACCAAACAAACATGGAACATGCCAAGCAAGAAGTGGTTCATTTTAGTGATCTGAAGAGCTAAATTCACTTCTGCCTGTGTTCCCAGAAGGGACAGAGATGTTCTGCCACAAAATGCTGGCAAAAATCTGTGGAGCAGCTCAGATTTGTGCAGTACAAGGAACCAGGGGTCTGTTCTCGCATAGTCTGTAGGTTTACGTAATGGAGTACTGGTGAGTATGCTTGCATTAAATAGATTATAGCTTCCCAGAGTGACCACTCTCAGGTGAGGTAAGCCAGCCTGTGCAGTGAAGATGAGTCCCCTGAGAATGACTCAGTAAAAGTCTCACTTCTGTAATCAGCAGTCAAGGAAAGCACACTGACAAAAGCAGCAAATCCTTGATGGAGGATGTAAGGACCTTCTTCCAATTTTTTTTTTTTTTTTAAGGGAAAAAAAGAAAAACAAGTTTGCTTAGATTTTGTGTTTTGTTTTGGACAAGAGGTCAAACTGAAATGTGGTATCTGACCTAAACTCAGAAGGCTTTGAAAGGCAGCTGTAAATCATTGTTAAAAAGGCACTTCTACCAGTAGTCCATTTTAGGATATACAACCTGGAGTCAAAAATATGATAGCAAATGTAGATAATAGGTTTGGGAAATAGGAACCATAATCCTGGATGTGGGGATTAGGGTGAAGATTTAAGAGGTGTCGGGATACTGAAAAAGGACCGGATATATAGAAAGCAACGTAATGATAGGCTGATTAGCATGGTCAAAATGAGTGGATTGTTTTCAGAAGATGTTGTAAGCTATTCCCTTATCTTTCTCCATACTGCTTTGAAGGAAGAGAATCCTACCTAAAATTTTACTTATGAGATTACTCAGGATTTCTAAACATTTTGCAAAAGCAATTGAATGCCTTGAAGATAGGAATTTCTTGAATCCAACTTGATATTGTATGGAAAACCAACATAGAAAGAAGACAACTTGTAGTAGTTCTCCCAGTTCTGTAGTCATTGACAATTTTTCTAAAAGTGTTGCACAGCTTGTTTTGGTGAACTGATCTACTAGCAATTGCAACAGGCCCCTAAAAGACAATAATCTATTTTACTGCCGTTTATTAAATACTGCTGAGTATTATTTATTTATACTCTTTGCATTTACCAGTATATTTATATCAGAGTGCTGATTTAGCATCAAGAGCACCTTTCAGTTTTGTGTGGGATTGCTCAGTACGCTGATGTGGAGGTCTGACACCTCAATACAAGAAATGCTAATTCCATAAAAAGTAGTGTTTTTCCATTTAGATCTAGTTTTTATCCTCTGTTTAAATTTGTGATAGAAATGTTTGCTGCCTCATTTAAGATGGCACCAGAAGCAGACTGTTCTTGTCCCTATGTCCCTTGTCCAGCATGTCTCCATGCTGAAGATGTTGCTGAAGGTATTCTGTATGTGAAGTATTTGCTTGCAGAACTATCATTGTAAATTTCCTGTTGCATTATTTATGTCTAGTTGGTGTAACTGATTGCCTAGATGTCATTATCATGACAGACTGAATTGGATTATACTACTGAAAAGTTTTAGCAGCATTTTTGTTAGCAAGATGTATTTCACTTATTGTTTCTTGATAGTGTAGAACAGTGCAAGCTAAACTTTTTGGTTGACGTGCCACAAATTAGCCCCACACTCCCCCCGAGTGCCATTCTAATCCCCTTCCTTTGTGTGATCCACTGCTCTGCCCAGGGCTGCTCCTTGTCCTTTATGCCCTCCCCAATCTATTTCTCCATTTCTGATTCCTGTCCTGTACTCCCTGTGCAATTCACTGCACCACTTTCTTCTTCCTGTTCGATCTGCTGCTGTGCTATGGGTCCCCTGCCCAATCAGCCACGTGCTACATACAGAGGCTGCCCACGCCACTTATGGCATGAGCATTGTAGGTTGGTGATCCTGGCATAGGTGGTCTGCAGAAGGTTTTTTTTTTTCCCTCCCTTTATAAAAATGATTCAATAGCAAAATTCGAAGCTTTCTGATGCATTTAACATAAAGGCCCAGGAATACTACAAAGTTTAAGTTGTGTTCAGGTGGTCTCTGTAATAACATTTTATTATGTATTGGTTCTTTTGGGACTTTTCCTGAATTATCACAATCTGGCTACTATAGGTAGGCCTGCAGAGATCATATATTGCAGTAAGTTTCTTCAAGGAATAAAACTTCTTTGGAGGCAATTGTGTTTCTGCCTTAACATGAGCAAATTAGCGTAGAACAGGCCTTGCTATTTCAGAGTCATTTAGTGGAAGCTCCAAGAGTGGCGGTATTGCTAACAGATTACTGATACATAGATTGAAGGAGGTCAGGATAAAGTTACATTCCTAATTTGGCCTCATTTCTTTCTTAAAGGTATCTACATATTGTGTAGCGTTATCCTCCATTTTCTCCGTCAATACCTGGAGGATTTGAAGAGGTCAATTTTCTCTCTCTCTTACTGTGTAGCAATTTTGGATCTGTAAATTGAAGATGCAGTCAGTGCTTCATTTCTCAGAAGGAAGTTAGTTTGGGCTGCATAGATTACCATGATACTGGATGGATAGTCTCTATTTTACTGAGGATGTTACAGAATAAAGTTGCTTGTGTTGCTGTTAAAGTGGATCTCTTCATTCACTGTGTCAAGAGCAAGTCAGTATTTGTAAAGCAAGTTAATATCTCCATGTACTCTCCAGGTAGGGTAGTCAGGCTAGATAGCTTTAGAGTGTTTGTTCTAAAGCATTCAACATAGAATTTCAGAACTTGGTTTCAAACACTGTCATCTGGGGTACACAAGTTACTGGGTTTAACTTTCAGAAAGTTTGCCCTTGGGTTCTGCATTGTTAACCTGACAGGTTTTAATATGTCTTCAAGATTATCCGATGATGCCGTTTCATTTTGGGGTCAAATTTCCAAATTGCATTACCATTCAATAGTGTTCCATCAAGTTTTTCCATGCCACCCGTCTTTTATGTGCTCTACTAGTTGTTTTTTCTGCTGAAGTATTGGCTACAGCAGGTTGTGGCAAGCTGCATTTAGTTTTATATACACATTTCCATTAGAAGTTGAAGAGTTCCCTCACTTTTTTTTTTTTCTTAGTATACAACAGCTTCTATCAAGCTGCTTTTCTCTCTCAGAGTTGCAGTCCTATCTTGTTAAGTGTATTGTTTTTCCCCCCCTCTGGTAAGGATTTTTTGGAAATATCTTTCATGGTAATGTTAATATCATTGGTTAAATTTTCACAGATCTCGAGTTTCTTTTCAGTCTGGCCCCCAGATAAAAAAAAAAGAAGTATCTGAAAGCTAGATAAAAAGTTTTGTGGCGTTTTTTTGGCTTGCAACTATTCTGTGCCATTAGCTTGGTATAACATCATTTGGTTCCAGTGTGATAAAAATGACTACAAAAATAAAAATGGCCATGGGTGGATTTAAGTCACTCAAGCCTAATTAGTTATGGTTTTACACATACTAAGCAACTTATTTCTCTTCATGTCGATAATACCATAAAGCTACACTACTGCCTCTGTCAAGGTGCAACATTATAAAATATATACACATTACCCTTTGGTAGAGATGAAGCTTGGTTCTCTGCTAATACATGCATTTCTCTCTCCACAGATAAGCTTTCCAGTGCTTGAAATGTCCTGGTTTCCATTGGCTGTTTGTGAAATAATCCCTCTCATAGGTGGCACAGACCAGAGTTCAGGTACCAGACGGCTGATCTGTAATTAGCTTGCCTCATGGGCAAGCTTGCATTTTCTTCATTGTTGTGATGCATTTAGCTAGCTCTTCCTTGGAACAAACTAGAGAGACTGCTAGAATTCTGTCCCTTTAAAGCACGTATTTGCAGCTCCCTGTAAACCACAGGACCATATACAGAGCTGTCTTTGCCTTGCCAAGTCTTGCCAAATAGTATCTCAGATCATGACAGTCATGTGAATCGCATCAGAGATCTGGGACTTGTTTCTAACAGATATGCCTTTTTGCTACCTGTAAGAGGGCCACATTTTTAATTAACTTGGCTGAGCTCCAAAATGCGTGTTCAGAATTACATTCACTCTGTTATTTATGCCATGGGGATTGGTACTCTTACTGAACTGTAGATTTAAAATACCTGTATTTGCAGGTGACCCTTTTGCTGGCAGAAACTATCCTAATTTACACCTTGTACTTCTATTTCTAATATAGCAGATCTTCCTGTGTTTTCTGCTGTTTGGGAATTCTTACCGCCTCCTCCCTCCTTGGGTAGACAGCTTTTTCTTTCAGAAATGCATAACAATAAGATGGTGGACTGATAGATATCAAAGATCTCTGCCTCCCCAGTACTGAAGGGGTCATCACTGAAGTGACATTTGACTGTGTGAAATCAAGCTCCAGCTTGTCTTGCAGGGCTGTTAAGAGATAACTTTGAAGAGAAGCATCCAACCAGAGTAGATAAGATATGTAGATAGCCATCTAGGAGATTCATGCTCCAAGAGAAGAATCAACAACAAAGGAGTACAGCAAGTAGTTACCAGATATTGTAGTCTGGAGAAAAATCTTTGGTTGGCAAAGAAATCAATAGACATTCAAGACTGATACATGTTTGAAGCTATTATATAACAGTAGTATAAAACCAGTATGAAGATCGGGTAAGCATAGGGTAGTTAAGAATCATCTAAGAATGCCTTTTGATACTCAGTGCTCAGTTTATGAAGGAGGATAAATACATTTTTATGCTAGACTACTATTTTATGCTAAATGAAAAACACACACAAGATGAAATACTTATCACTAAATGAGGGGGAAAGCATGATGGAAGCTTTAGTGTCAAGTCTGGTAGCACAGCCAGTAGTGGCCTGGACATACAGTCTGGATGCAGATGAAGCATTTGCAGAGTACAACACATTGCTACAACAGCAGATCATCCTTTAGGCAGATTTGGCTATTAGTGTTGGTGCCTAAAGCATATTCATATACACATTTTAATGGATATTTGGCTTTATTGTTTTAATTGGAGATAGCAGTAAGTGATCTGCAAGAGGATGCATTTCTCTCTCACTGGTAATTTACTTAATAAAATAGTCAGCTTTTCAACTTGCTTGTAAAACTCCTTATGATCTGTCCTCCAACTGTATGATATAAAAAAAGGAATGAATTCTTCTCTCAGGAGGACTGTAAAACTGATATAAACAGCATATAAAGATCCCATTTCTCATGCCTATGGTGGAAGTACAATCTGGGCTGGCAATATGTGGGATACCAAATATTATGCCATAACATGAACATTACCTTGTGGTTGAACAGAATTACCACCTCCCCCCACTAGAGCTGCCTACACGATATTTTAAAAAGATAGAACATCATGCCAAATGACTGTATTTTTATATTTCCTAAACAATATATTTATGGAAATGTTCTTGAGTGAAATATGAGAAAAGGACCTGGAAGACTCAGTTAAGCTAGGTCTCTATTTGGGATTTGTCCATACCCAACCTAACAGGCTCACAGGAAATCTAAAAAACATCCATAGTTTTCAATTAGGGTGTTTAATATTTATTCTAAGGCATCCAGTTGGTTGAAAGGACCGATGCCCCTTTTGGTGATCCCTGGACAGAAAAGGTCAAATTTCAAAGTTTGGAAATTCTTCCCTAGTGTTCAGGCACCTGTAATGAATGAGTGATCCCAAAATAAAGATCCTAACTCAAAGGGAGTATGAAAATTGCTTGTCAATCAGTCAGTCAGTCATTGACCTATTCAGATGATCCATGCATATTATTAGATACAGACAGCAGTAATCCCAAAAAGAGAAAGATGTTATACATATAGGTATATAGCCAGCTGTTAGCATGATACAATGTTACATTTAAGATTGGAAAACAGCCCTTCCCTAATCTCAAGAAATCCATCTCTCAGCAGGTAAGAGAAGGAAGTGTTTGATTGCCTAATGAAACATCAAGCATTTTACTATCCTGAGTTTACTCCCCAACATAAAACACTTCTGCTAAGTAATTTGGGATGGCTGGGGAAAAGGAAGTGGAAAGCTTGAACAGAAACACTGGAAACAAAGAGGTGTGAGATGTCAAGTGAACTACAAGTGCAGTTATATATCGATGAGTTCCCAGATGTTCACAATAAGCCTCTGTTTAAACTGCAGCAAAATTAGATAACTAAAAGTTTTCCTTCCTCTAATGTAATGTCTCTGCAGACTATGTAGGTTTTTGTGCCTCCCATTCCTATGAAGGGTGCAGCCCAAATACTCCTAAATTCTGGATTGTGCCAAGTCATTCCTTAGAGAACAGGGTTCTCAAAAGCTCCTGCAAGTGCTTCTGAAAGCAATTATCTTTTCCTTTAGAAAAAGCCAGATTGCTCCAACTACCAAATGGGTTCTTTAAACTTAACAGTAGAGAAAAACCTCACACATTCCCCTTTCAAATTGCACAAAATTAATACTAAATAAATATTCCTGGCTAATGCTCAGAAGCTTTGCTGCTATCCTCTCTAGCTCTAGAGAAAAGTTATTTTCATTCATAGAGGGGGGATAGGGAGGGAAGAAGTACTAGATTCCTCTCTTCTCTGAAAGCTGTCATACATAGAGAGCATCTTAAGAGCAAGCTGATTTCTGCCCTCTCCCTTTTGAAGTGTGCTAGGTAATTACTTAATCTAGGAGAGCTGGTCCAGTCTTGTGATCTGATAATCCCCACACAGAGCATGTACCTGTGGCCTTTCATCTGCTGGGG
>JAGPOW010001296.1:38022198-38044720 GCA_030014935.1 Caiman crocodilus | reverse complement strand
TTTTTTTTTTTTTTAAGGGCCGGAGCTGGTCTAAGTGGGGCATCCCTGCGGGGCTGGGGGAGTGAGGAGGGAGTCAGGGGGTTCATGCAGATCCCCCCATTCAGCATGGGGCAGTGGGGGGCAGCAGGGATCACTCCCCTGACTAGCAGTACCCAGTGAGCACTGGGATTTTTCTTTAAAGTATTGAGGTCTGGGGCGGGGTGGGGGCAGCCATGCAGGGGCTGGGGGAGTGGGAGGCTCAGGGGGGCTGGCAGGGGTGCCCCGTGTTTGAGTGTAATATATAGGGGCCCCCAACAGTAGAACTGTCCGCAATAAAATAAATCTGGATATAAGATAACATACACACAATATAGAAGGCAGAGATAGTATTTGCATTGCAAATCCATTTTGAGCTGTGGGAAAACAAACAATTAAGCATGCAGTTAGCTCACTGTAAACATGTATATATTCATACTATTGTACTGATTCGGGCTGACTCACGGTAGGAAGAAGCCAGGACTTTGTGCTCCAGAATCTCAGCTTTCGTTTTTTTAAGAATTGCCACTTATGATTGATCAGGTAACTTTCAAAATGACCTGGATGTTACCTGTGTTTTCCTATATGTGTAGCCAGCTTGAAACAAGAGCCTTCAGAAAAAATGGAAACAACCTTTGATCATTTTCAGAAGTGACTAATGATTTCAGATGCCTGAATTTTTTGATGCCCAAGAAGAAGCATTTTGAAGGGATTGCTTTGCTCTTATCCTTTGAAAATCAGGAAAATAAGGTGTCTCAAAATGGACAGTAAAATGGACAATAAAAAAATACAGCGATCCAAGTCCATTATTCTTCTCTTTCTTTTTTTAATCTTGGCCTCTGAAGAATAATGAGAGCATTTCAGTTGACAATTTAGTTAACTTTCATTGTGAGAGAAAGAGAATCATATTCTGAACAGTCACCTACAGAATCTCATTCTAATGTCCCAAATGGGTGAATTTGGGGATGTGGGCACCACTGTTGTTGTTTTTTTCCCCCAGTATCCCCGGGGATCCCAGGCATACAACCTACTTTCCCCCCTTGCAGTCATAAAACTGTTATATTCAGTGTAAACTCTGACTTGATGGTCTATTTCCTGTATCTATTTTAACAAATACCCTTTTTGTTGTTGATGTTTGATGTGCAGTCAGAATACTAAAACAGCTCCAATTTTGCAGACACACTCCATTATCAACATCTTGCATGCTAGTTGTTTCCATTTGTTGTTCTCCCAGTCCCCATGTAGGCAATGCTAGCTATAAAGCAATCCCTGATGGATTAGATAACACCACCAAGTACATAAATATCACATAAACCCTTCTGAATGCATCATGCATTTTATTGCCTGCCAGTTCAAAACTATTATTGAACCAGAAGCAATTTTCAATGTAACTGGCTTTCTAGTAGCTGTTTTATGTTGATTATGCTTCTAATTATGACAGTTAGAAATGGAAAAGGCAGTAGGTTAAATCACTTTCAGCTGAAATTAAAATTCTCTAAGTACAGCATTAAATGAATAAAGTCATCTGAATACAGTTGTAATAAAAATGGGCCTCTCCGAATTAGTCATAACTAGAATTGGCAGTCAGTTTGTGCTAACAACGTGCAATTAGCTGCCTGAATTTAAAAGTAGATTTTTGCAACAATTCTTACTGGGGTTGTTGTCTTTCTGATTAATGCTATTAACTCTTTTGATTGTATGCCCATGTTGATTCATTTCTTCAGACTGTTGTCTTTCCACCTGGGAAGCACAAGGAACAAAAAAAAGCAGCCCTAGTAATATTAATGATTATAAGCTTGAATGTGCAGTTACTACAAGCCCTGAGTAAGAAGCTGCAGGTAGTTGTGACGTCTCAGGAGCGGAGCAAGAACTGAAGAGTGATTAGGAAGGTCACAATTCAGATCTTTCAGAGGAAGGTCATCTGCAGTAACTCTTTGGCTGGTGCTATTTACTTCCCCTTCTGCATCAACCCAAATCTTAGCTGGGGCCAGAAATTACACAGAAACCAGTATAAGGGATCAAAACCTGGTTCAAATCTAAGGCTTTGTAAGAATGGATGTCTCTGCCCCTGAAAACTGCCCAGGTCCCCTCTCCCTGCACTGTGACCCAGGATGACAGCAGAGGAGTGAGAGCGTACTACTCACCCTCCGAGAGTAGCGTGCACGGATAGATAAAGCAAGTCATAATCTTATGATGGTAAGGTACTATTATCATCTATGTTTTCTGAGAACTGTAAGAGTAGATAATCATGAGCCAGTCAATAAGGACGCATTTTAGTTGGTGTCCCAAGTCTTATTAGGAAACAGCATTTACCTTTATCCCTGTTCATTTATTCATACTAGCCATGTCCAAAGTACGTACCAGTGAATTATTAGAAAACCCCTAATACTGATAATCTACAGCAAATGGCTTTTAGAGGTGATTAAAAGCCTCCCCTAATTAATCTTCTTATCTATTTATGCATTACAAAGTAATACCTGAAGAACAATACCAGAGGAATCTACCTCCATTGGATGTGGGGCATAGAGCTGATTTACAGTAATTTCAGTTCTGTGCACTTAGGACAGGACTGAGGAAGGGTGAGGGTCTCAGACAAGGAGTGTGTCACTACTAGTTTTGTGCATTTGTTGCTTCCATTGCAGCAGACAATTTCATTTGTCCTTTGCATAAATGTGGCTCTTTGTAGAGTAGCTTCTATCTAAGCTAAATCCTGTCATCTTTGTTTTATCCACCTTCCATTGACTTCAGTAGCTATTTGCCTGCATAAAGGCCCAATAAACTAAATAAGAAACTGAGGCTTTGGCCCATTCCGTGAATTGATTCAAACATATGGCATCTGTACACTGAAACAAACCCAGTTATGTTTGGAGAGAATAAATAACAAGGTATCTTCACATTTATTTAAAAGGATCAGCAAAGAAAACAACAGTCCTAAGCAAAAATCCATCAAAGAGCATCTTTTTTCCTCCAGGTAGAAAGAAAAAAGATAAGACAAATAATGACACTGATGTAGCACAATGTCATTTAGGCTGATGAATGAGAAGAACAAACCATTCAGAGGCCTTAGTCAGAGGTGGGAAAGCTGCTGGGTATTCAGATAAAATAAATCAATAGATCTTTGTTTTACTCAGGTATTGCTATACTGCAAATGATACAGTTCATCACAGTTTTCTGTGCTGGTTCCTTCATCCTAGATTATACACTAACAAATTAAAAGAAACTGCATGAAACATTATAATGATTTTCTTTATTCAAAGAGCCACGGTACTGTGTCTCTCAAACTTTGGCTCCAGGAGTAACACCATTCTGACTAACTTGAGCAATACTCTTCAGCAATTCCTTAAAGTTGAGGATGATTTTCTTCCATGATTGTCTTATCTGCAGGACCAAAGATGGCTGATGAGGCTTATCAGGATTGACAGACTCTGCTGCAACTCAGGCATGTGTTTCTGTGCAGGGTGGGCGGGTCTGGATTCTTAGTTCAGTCCATGATGCACTGTTTTTGGTGCTCCTGCTTTTCCATTTCCTGTTGTCTTTGTAAGATTTCAAAGTTCTGACATCCTTGCAGCAGAA
Source organism: Caiman crocodilus (assembly GCA_030014935.1). NCBI lineage: Eukaryota > Metazoa > Chordata > Crocodylia > Alligatoridae > Caiman > Caiman crocodilus. The sequence continues at coordinate 38,041,132 of JAGPOW010001296.1, read as the reverse complement.
TCTTCCTCCATTTGGGGAAGTCCTAGGCAATAGTTTCCACAAGTTGATGTTGATACTGCATTTTTTCAAGTTGGCCTTGAGGATGTCCTTGAAGCACTTTCTCTGCCCTCATCTTGAGCATATTCTTGACTGAACTGGGAGAATAAAACTTGCTTTGGGAGTCAGACATCCAGATGACGTGGCCAGCCCAATGAAGCTGATGTTAGACTATTACCACATTTATTCTCATGGCATTTGCTTGCAAGAAGACACTAATGTTGGTGCATTTGGCTTCCCACTGGATTCAAAGGATCTTCCACAGGCAGTGTTGATGGTACTTTGCCAGAAGATTGAGAAGTATTCTGTATATTGCCCACATCTCAGCTCCATGCAGCAAGGTGGGCTCATGATCTTCAAAAACCCATTCCCTTCAGTGTTTAAAGGCTACACTTGCAGATTTGAGGTGATGTTGGATTTCTTTATCAATGTCAGCCTTCTGTGAGAGAGCTTTTGAGGTACAGGAAATACTCAATGTTCTCCAAAGTCTCACCATGAATTTAAATTACCAGAGCTGAGGACTGCCTATTAAGAGCTTGCTGATGGAGGACCTTAGTCTTCTGAATGTTAAACATCAGTCCCATTTTCCTGTATGCCTCAGTAAAGACACTGACATTGCCTGAAGGTCTGTTTCTGATGAATCCTGAACACAGATTACAGGATCATCAGTATTCAAGAGCTTGATTGAGGTTGGAGTGGTCTAATTTTGGCTTGGAGTTGGCTGAAATTAAACAGTTTACCATCCATTCAATAGTTTAGCTCCACTCAAACTGGAAGCTAGTTGGTGACCAGATGTAGCACCATGGTAAGGAATATTGAGAAGAGTAATGATGCAGCCTTGCTTAACTCCTGTATTGACCTCAAAAGGAACTGTGATAGATCCATTACTGAGAACCACCTCTCACAATGTCATGGAGCAAGCAAAAAAATGTTGATGAATTTCAGTGGGCATCCATACTTCAGAAGGATCCTCCACAACACTTCTTGGTTGACAGACTCAAAGGCTTTTGTGAGGTCAAAGAAGTCAACGTAGGGAGGTTTATGTTGTTCCCAACATTTCTCCTGCAGCTGTTGAGGTGTGAAGATGATGATAATTGTGTCTTTTGATGCCCTAAACCTACACTAAGATTCTGGGAGCAGATCTTCAGCAAGTGGAAGAAGACATTTCGGGAAGGTTCTTGCAATGATCTTTCTTGTGGTGGACAGCAAGGTGATTCCTCAGTAATTTCCGTGGTCAGACATGTCTCCTTTCCTGAGGGCTGTCACAATCATGGCATCCCTGAGGTCACCTGGGATTTTGTCATCATTCCAAATCCTTAAGGTGAGGGCATGGAGCTGTAAATTGAGCTCCTCTTTCCTCTGCTTGAAAATTTCCATGGGGAGTCCATCAGCTCCAGGTGTCTTTTTGTTCTTCACCTGCTTGATTGCTTTCCTCACCTCATCAAAGGTGGGAGGGATTCTGAGATTATCTCTGACTGGATGTTGCCAGATGGAGTTGAAAACACTCTTCTTTTCAACCAGAGTCTCAACTGAAGATCTTCAGAATGCTCCTTCCAATTGACATTGATAGCTCCCCTTTCAGGTCTCCTCTATTCTTGGGTCTTAAGGGCGTTGGTCCCCAATTGCTTGGACTGTACATGGCTTTGGTGGCATTGAAAAAAACATGCATATCATGGATGTCAGCAAGATGTTGAACCTCTTTTACCTTGTCTTCACACCATCTGTTCTTCAAATTGCAGGTCCTCCATTGGATCTCTGCCTTGGCTTGTTGGAAATTCAGCTTCTTTTGCTTGGAGTTTCATAGTTTCATAGTTGGTAGGGTCGAAAAGGACCTGAGCAAATCGGAAAGAGTACTGGGGTCAAACGACCCTGGCAAGGTGTTCATTCAGGCTCCTCCTAAAGACCCCCAGGATAGGAGCCAGCACCGCTTCTCTTGGAAGTTGGTTCCAGATCCTAGCTGCCCTGACAGTGAAGTAGGGCCTCCTGATATCTAGCCTAAATCTACACTCTGCCAGCTTGTGACTGTTATTTCTTGTCACTCCTGGTAGTGCTCGGGGGAACAGGGATTCCCCCAATGCCTGCTGGTCCCCCCTGACCAGTTTGTAAATGGCCACTAGATCCCCCCTCAGCCTTCTCTTGTGGAGGCTGAACAGGTTCAGGTCCCTTAACCTCTCCTCGTAGGGCCTGTCCTGCTGCCGACTGATTTATGTGAGTGGCCCTCTTCTGGACCCTCTCCATGCTGTCCACATCCCTCCTGAAGTGCAGCATCCAGAACTGGATGCAGTACTCCAACTGTGGCCTGACCAGTGCCACATAGAGGGGGAAGATCACCTCCTTGAACCTGCTTGAGATGCATCTGTGGATGCATGACAAGGTATGTTTGGCCTTCCTGACCACATCCCCACACTGTCGGCCTGTGCTCGTATTGGCGTCAATAATAACTCCAAGAGCCACTATCACTTCATATCACCAACTGGTAAAGCAGGAGGAAAAGCAGAAGCAGTGTGGTGTGGAACAAAAGGAAGCCAAAATCTGGAAGTGTTGGATTGTGTTAATTTTTTTCTGCCAGTGTTATAACAATGCTTGTAAGGTTATGCAGTTTTTTCAACTATATTTCACAGAGTATTCAGTAAGAGTGGATAAATGTTATTATAATTGTACAGATAGATAAGTGAAAGCCAAAAACTAGGAGAGCCAAAAGGCCAATGGCACATCCAGGAATGGAATCCAGTCTCCTGACCAGTGCTATATCCATTGGACTTGAAAAACTATATTGGGGCCAAGGTGGAACTACACTTCTAATAAAACCGGGAAAGCCTGCAGAGACATTTTGACAAGGAACTCTTATGTTTTATATCATTTTCCCATTTATAATCTAGAGAGCTCCTTCACACACTCTTGCAGTAGATTCAAATGAGACTGTAATGTACATGGAAGAAAAATCAAATTTGCGCTTCCTAATTTTTTGAGGTATCATGGGAGTCTAATTCCTGGCAAGGTCAGCAGAGGCACTTCCTTGTGGTGCTTCCTTATACAGACTCAATTTCTAAGTGGCTATGGAGAGGTAGCTAGAACTGGTACAATGCTGACCAAGTTATGGCACAAATTAGAGCAGTTCTAGGCTGCTGTATGGCATGCCTTTTTGCGCCTCACCTCAATGGTGAGTCCCAGCTATGAACCAAGCAGCTGTCCGCAACAATGCCCTTGCCAAATTCTTATACAACTTTCACTGTATTTATTATGCAGATTAAGAGGAGTGACCCTCCACATTTTTTACTCTCCACTGCATAAACTCCTATCAGCACCTCTCCAGTACTGACCTCCTGGAATGGAGTGTAACATTTACTATGTATACTTTGTTTCCTGTAGACAATTTTGCAACTGAAAATGGGTTCTGGAGAGTCCTATATGGGAGCTGTTGGGGAAAGAGTTGATAGCAGGACAGAAAATAAGGGCTGTGTTGCAAGTGGAGAGCTGGGGGTCATGGGCAGATCCAGGATTTTGTAAATAAGGGTATAGGACCAGTGGCTGGCACTGCACGGGTAGTTGCATCCCTGCTCCTAGCTCCCACCCACCACGGGGATAGGCACACTGTACCATAGGCATAGTGGCCAGAGACTTTAAGTTCTCCTTCTCTGAGCCTGCTCACAGGCTGGTGGGGAACATGAAAAGGGATCAGGCAGGGAGGAGGAACCTGCCCACTACTGCCATCACCACTGTCCCAGCCTAAGCCCAGCTTCCTGTGCAGCCTGGCTGGAGTGGCACAGGAGCAACTCTGGAGCTATCCCCACTCCTGGATCAGCTGGGGGCAGTAGGGACAGCTGTTGTGGCAGGGAAGGGAAGGGGATATGCTGTGGAGTGTGGTGGGGAAGGGAGGGAAGGAAATCCTTATTTGATATAAGGACTTAAAAAAGTCCCTAGCTGCTGTTCTCATGGCATACTCTGAAATTGGGGGGGGGGCGAGGGGGTGTAACCATGTCACTGCACTTCCTCTGGATCTACCCCTGCAAAGGATAAAAAATACATGAAGGTCTGACTGCCCTGGGATCTAGTCTGAGACCTCTTATTCCACATAAATATAAGACCTCAGTACTGTTGCCAGGCTATGTACACTCCCTAGTCCATCTCCACATTTAAATACCATGGTGGGCAGTTTAGTAAAATGCTGGCTTATTGTGAAGCCTTCCTTTGAAGTACGAGAGCAAATGTGCCCAGTTTCCTGGATTCTCTGGGATTTCATGCTTTTAGATATAATCTGAGGAGTCTGTTTAAAACATTAAATACATCTTATTGTTTTGATTTTCTCACTGCGAAAAGGGACCTCATCTTTACAACTGTCTGTAAATCCCCTAGTTTGATATTGGAGCTCTATAAGTAAAAATCTTGTGATCCAAATTGCAGCACATTTTAAACTCATTTACCTGTTTCTCTACCTGACAGCAAAGACCACAGCCTCCTTCAGGGCAATACTACTCGTAGTAGTAGCTTTCTTTGTATTTCACATTCAGCACAAAGAGAAATCCATCCTGTAAAGCCTCATCTATAAATTGTCAAAATTGGCAATACTGTGCCATCAACTTCAGCTCTGCTAACAGCAATCACTTTCCTCTTGTTGCCTTTGGCATGTGAGGCTTTCAGAAAATAAAGCTGGCTTTTGGAATGACAGCTACAGGAATTAGGCTCTCAAGTCCCACCAGGTTTCCACAAAGTTATAACTGGAGCTGGGCTTTAAACTGCTTTACAAGCCTTTCCAAATCTTAGCTTAACACAGCTTTGCTTTGTTTTTAATCAGACAAATTACTTTATAATATTGTCACTGGGACATTTGGAGATACTCATGTCTTAATATATGATGTCTTACAGTTAAGACTAATCTCCCTTCACAGCCAAGAGAATACTTCTTTTCATACACCATTCTTTTATAGCATTTGCTTAAAAAAACCCTATCCTGGTGTTTCTTTATATTTTCCCTATTCTTGTTTTTTGCTATAATCCTCTATTTTTCTTGATGTTGTCACTTGTAGTTCTGAAAAACACCAAGCAAAACAGTTTGCCGTCTGTTTGAATTTCTCTCTCCCTACCACCACCCTCCCCCTTCTTCAGCCACACAACCAGACTGTACTTGTGGATGATTTCTTTCCAAGGTAAAAAAGATCTGTCTCTTACTGACTCTTGAACTCATCCACATTTTACAGAGCTATTTTATGTACACTTTGCCCTCATGTTTAAGGTCCCTGGGCTGCAGTTAACACAGCACAGTCTCTCTCTTACACAGTTTTAATCCTTTTATTTTTTTAATTGTTTAATTCTATTTTCAAACTGTAAACAGGAAGCTTTTTTCCCCTTACGACTCTCATCCGTACTGCCAATCTCTTATGCATTTATCTCTTATGTATTAACCTCACAGTATTTAACCCATAGGACAGCTGGAACCCAGGCAAGGAATTGTTCAGTAGCTGCGGTTCCACTCCATAGGGCTACTGCATTTCCATAAGCAGTATAGCTTGTTTAACATGTAAACTATATCTGAGCTAGAGACTGCTTTTACCATTAATCCTACAGCATTGTATATTATAAACTGCCTCACTATTCTCCCTGGTAAAATAAAGGAGTAAAGCTGAAGAGGAAGACTTTCAGGGCAACTACACCATCATAGCCACTCTGAGCCTTTTGGAAAGGTTGGGATATAAATCTAACAAATAAATAAAATTGAAGTGCATGCAATGGTGTATATGGCCCAGTATTTCTGACACACATGCATATACCAATTTGTAAACACAGGCTTCAAATGTCAGCCCCTAACATTAGGGTCCTAAACCCATATTTATACATCCAAATACAAGCTATGCCTTAAGTCATGGGTAGTCAAAATATGGCCCATGGGCCAGATGCCACCTCACAGCACCCAGTGTTCAATCCAAAGCAGAGGGGTACTGAGCTCCTGGCCAGGCTTCTGCCTGGCAAAGCTGTGTGCACACCCAACACCCAGCAAGAGTCAAAGCTCAAGTAAGTTTCTCCCTGCGGGCATGGGCTAGCCAGGAGCTGCAGGTTATCCAGGTCCTGCTGGCCTGGGTCATGTAGGCACAGCTGGAGCGGCAGGTGTGGCTCCTGCCTGACCCCAAATCCCCAGAACACAGTATGGCACCAGCCCGGCCGGGCTCAGATAACCCACAACTTCCAGCCCCCTTTTCCCTGTACCCCCTCACCTGCCCCAAGTCCCCAGCATGTAGGCAGGCTTAGCCAGTGCTGCTCTGTGTTTCTGCATGCCACTTTGGGCCATGTGGGTGTACCTGGAGCAGCTGGTGCAGGTCTTGCCCAACCCAGGTATGTGCTGGGGACTCAAGGTGGGGGAACGGGTGCAGGGAGATCTGTGGGGAACTTGTGTCTGCACTCACATGTGTGCATGTGTGTATGTGCATGCTTGTCTGTGCATGTGTGTGCAGACCTCAACAAAACTTGTTAAGTGGCCCTCCAGCCCACATAATTGCCCAACCTTGGCTTATGTGTTTAATAAGAGCTCAGGCATGGGGACTGGGGGGGGGGGGGGCACCAGTGGCCAATCGTCAACTGGGAGGGGTCCCCCAGTGGCCGACTGCCAACTGGGGGTAGGGGGTGGAGCTAGCATTTAATTGCCAACCCTGGAAGCGCTGATGGCAAAATTGGAAGTGCTGCTGGTCCTTCTCGGGGTGGGCACTGGGGAGTGCTAATCTCAGGGGGGGCATGTGCCCCCCCTGCCCCCGTACCCGCCCTACATGTTGCTGATGAGCTCAGAACTAAACTTAGGCACTCGGGTTTGAAAATTAGGCCTATGTAGAGCATAAGTGATAATAGGCAAGACAAAATATATTTTAATAGGACAGATTCTCCTTTATCACTTAAACTGGAGAAAATAGCTTTATGCATGATAAAAAAAACTCCATAATTTATCACTGTTAAGTAGTGCAGGCTTGATCCAGAACCCCCGCACTGACTTCACTGAGCGGAATACAAATAATTCCTACTGACTTCATTGGGTACTCTATAATGGACCCTATCTGGTATTCATAATATACTGCAAATCATCTATTTCATTGTTTTCTAAATTAAACTTATGATCGTAAGATAAATTCTTCACAACCCTTAAGTTTCCTGACAAGTGGCTTGCCCTGCAGCCATGACATTTAACATACATGTTGACTGCATAAAGAGAACATGGGCTAGTTATTTGTACTTTTTACTTTGAGTGCTTTAACTTGTATTTCAAGCATATGCTTTATTGTCCTAAGCCATAACATATGCTGTGTTCATCTCAGCCTTTCCTTTTTGCTTCTTCCTGCCAAGTGCTAACACAATGTAATGAAAGAAGAAAATAGATAGATTTCATATCTCTTGATCTGTTCACCTTTAATTTTAAAATAGGGAATTGTAATCTCTGTCTCCCTTTTGGGTTGTCTATTAGCTAGCAAGAGCTATATTGCCATTTTCTGTTCTTTTAGAAAACATGTTTCATTTTTTAGTATGACAGTATTGTTTGGGGAATACACAATATATTAAATGCTGGAGTGGGGCATGTAAAGAAATTGTTTGCAGACCATTTAATATCCTTCTAGCAGAGCAAAATCACTTACTTTTATTTAACATCTTAGTAACAAAGACCTTTTTCATACCCTCGGAAACGTACTGAAGTTGTCCCATTGCATTTCAAGCAACTGGTCAAAATTTATCTCTGGAATCACCTTTCTAATCTTAAATAAGGCAGTAGGGTTTTTTTCTTTTTCCTATTAACACTAAAATACAGTGGTCTAGACTGTCCTAAAAGACGTAGTCCTGGATTAATACAAAACAGAGCTAGGAGGGTTTTGCTTCATGGAAGAAAATCCCTCCTCAGTATGAAGTGTATAACAGGGATTTCCCAACCTCTCACCCAGAAGGAACCAGTCCTATTGTTCTTCACAGCAAGGGGACTGCAGTTGTTTCTGGCCTTTGCACAAGGTGATCTACTGCAGGACAAAACTCATTGCACTCTCATACTGTAGATAGCTACAAAAAGGGTCAATGGTCTATCAAATCCAGTGTGTCTAATGATTTGAGCTTCCATTTAAACTTGAAAACTAGTTACATAAGAATCTTTTATGAGAGTGCTTATTATGGGTGCCTACATATGTGCTGGGAGGGGCAGCATTTTAATTAGAGAAGTTCCTAGAGAGCCATTCTAATTAAAACATTGCAGCATCACATGTATTAAGTCCCCACACATTGAAAAATGGCTGTAGGACACTTTAACTAAAGCTCAGTGCCCCAGCGGCCCATTTTTAAACCTTATACACATGATGCTGCAGGAATACTAAAGTGTTCTAATTAGAAAGTGGCATATACTCAATTAACCTAATTAGAATGCATCAAAGCACATGTATAGGCATGTTTGGTGGTATGATTGGGACACTGTGCATGGGACGTCCAGTACTGTAAAAATAGGGTGACTGGCAACACTGACTGACCATGGCAGAACTACATCATGGGAACCTTGCTTGTGTCTATTTTCACTAAGCTTGGGTATCGTCACTACCATAAAAACGTCCTTTTCATAAGAACCAAAATAAAAGAAAATAATAATTAAAGTAAGATCACGGCAGGATAAAACGACTAGGAAAAGGGGAGCAATTTGGCAAATGAAAGCTCCACCTACCAAGATATCTCATGTCTCTCCAGGATATATGAGCCTAATATCCAAAAATAACAATGGAAACAGTCAGCTGCTATTTTTAGCCATTGTGAGCCATTATAGGAGACATAAAAATATACAGCTGGAAAATGGTAAATGTGTAACTAACCAGAAAGTTGTTTTAAAAGGACATTACCAGATGCTTTTCACAGATTATTTTATTTTTATAACACTTTCCATTGTCTGTAATCTCTGCCTGTCTGCTTGCTCTTTTCTCTTTGTTAAACACTGATTATTCTTTAGCCTGATCCTACAAAGGACTGGGTTCCTCAAGGAAGTTGCTAAGCACCATTGATTCTTTCTGAAGTCAGTGGGAGTTGGGGATCTTGCCGAAAAATCCAGAGCCTTACAAGATTAAGCCCAAGTTTTGCAAAAGAGCTAAATTAGCACAAATGTCTCTACTTTCCGTACATACAGAAGCGTTTCACTGTCTGGAAGGTATTCACTGATCTACCTTTGGACTACAAATCAGGGATAACAGACTATGGTACAGAAAGTGCATTTGCTTTCAGATGTGGCAATGAAGTTAAAGACTAATTCCACAAATACCTGATCATGACTTCTCTCTTAATTAGTTTTTACTGACCCACTGAAGGTAACAGTGACTAACTGTGAATGTAGTAGGGCTCGGAAGCCCGGATCAGACCAGGGCCTATTTGTAGAAGAATCTATACAAACACAGGAAGCCTAAATCCCTGCAGTGCTTTTATTTATTTATTACAGGGTAGCAAAATATAGTCAGTATGGCTGCTATACAGTGAATACTGAAATAAAGAATTGCAATTAAAGGAGTGCCACAAAAACAGTCGAAAGAAGCACACGATACCCTTGGGCTACTATAAGCACCTTGATGCTATAGAAATGGTTGGTCTATTAATACATAAAATGAATACATACCTAGCATGATGTAATAAAACCTGCATTAAATGATGACATATGTTTTTATAGACGTACCATGATGAACAGATTTCTTCTGCCGTTATTATGGTAGAGCTATACAGTAGTCCGAGAGATGACTGAAAATACATAATTTCAGGCCCTTCCCTCTCCTTTAACCCATGCCTGTCTGATGGTTGGTGTAGAAAGGGGAAGTGAAAGGTATTTTAAATAAATATAATCTAATATGCATATGTTATGTCTCAACACCATTTAGCACCTTAGATATATAAAGTAAGTGGTGTTTAAAAATGTGTTATCTGGTAATGGCAGTTGGGAAAGGCTCTAAAGCAGGATTATGTTGTCTCAGGGTTTTCATGTTGAAATGATATCTGTCATCAGAAAGAAAGAGATGGCTGACAGTGAAAGGCTGCAAACTGTGTTTCTCATCCTTGAAGTTCTTCTGTTGTAACATCCAGCTCTACAGTTGTCACCTGCTAATTCAGTGAGAGCTAATTATCAGTCGATTAAAGTAAAGTAAATGGACTGAAGCAAACCTCTGGACTGCCTTACTAGGCAGGTTCTTATCTCAGTGAGGGATACCAACATCAGAGAACGATGCATGCATGTACCCTGGGAAGAAGTCAACAAATACTAGAAAGATTCTCATCCTCTGTATACTACTTTGGATTAAGAAGAAAGGTATTCTTGTAACAGCATTGGACTGAACTGATTATATCTAGGTTCTGTACCTAGGCTGCCCATTTAGCATCTGATGCAAAAAAAAGCACTTAAGCATGTGCTTAACCTGAACTGAATTGAATTCAATGAGACTAAAGCACCTGCTTAATGCTCAGCATGTATTTAAGTACATTCCTGAATCTTACTATATATAGGTGCAGTGCTTCAAATGTATTTACCTATAATAATGGATTATATTTTAATATAACAATAGATATACCACCTTTCATTTTCAAAACACTTTAATATTTTTATATAGCCAGTGGTTAGACTAAATGACATGCTCCTGCATAGATATACTGAACGAAAAGCAAAACGTGGAAAGGAATAGGGCAATTTCCTATTATTATGAAAAAGTTATAAAACCTTTATTCCCTGTGCAGAATGGAAAAATAAACAGCATGGACCTGAATATCTCTACCTTAGGGGAATAAAGGGCTGAATTTCCATTTAAGCTTCCATTTAAACATTTAAACTTGAAGCCTATAGTTCTAAGGATAATAGGTATGCCTAACCCAGTATTTAAGCCATTACTGACAGATGACAATTGACTTTTCAGTGTTCAATGCTGTATTGTGAACAAATGTATAAAATGTATGCTCAGCAGAGTACACTTAAGTTTCATTGGCTTCTGTACTACAACCTTCTGAAACATTGTTCCATTGTTGATATTTAGAAGCATGTTTCTCTATGAATTGGAAAAAAAGTACACTGAAATATATAGTTACTTAAGGGTCACTCTACTTCATCATATATTAATCCAATATTTATTTCTAGAGTCTTTGGAATTAAATTATTTTTTTTCAGAAGGCCTCTGTGTGGAGTATTAGAAATTTAACTTTTTATGGTTTAATACAGGGACATCAAACATATGGCTCATGGGATCCAGCCTGCTGCATTTCTCAACCCGTGGGTCATAACTCAAAAGTGGTTTGTAAGACTATATTAACGGGTTTCAAACAAACTTTAAAAATGGATTCTCTTTTAAAGGAGAAAAAGGTGGGAAACCATGGGTTTTCCCTTTCAGGCTGTCAGGGTACCAGCCTGTGAGGGGCTGCCTGCGGCCCCTCATGCTCCACGCACACCTCCTGCCCCACGCGCTGGTGACTGGGAGTGGCGGGGCAGTGGGTTGGGAGTGAGGGGCATGGTGTCGAGACTGGCCATCAAAGTTTACAAATGGGTTCTGGCACAAAAAAAGTTGAGAGCCACTGATCTAGTCTGCAAACTTTTGCCCTGGCTCTGGTCACAGTGGCGGGGCTTTCTGCAGTAGTTTGCTGGAAAGAGCAGCACCAAGCAGTTCTGCCAGCAGAAGCCTTGCTGCCACAGTCAAAACTAAGACAAAAGACCCAGCTCAGCAGAGTCTGGTTACGGTGATGGAGCTTCTGGCCACGGTGCTGCTGGATCTGCCTGCTTCCCAGCAAAAGCCAGGGCGTTGAATGCCATCACAAGAAGCCCCACCATCACGGTTAAAGCAGATACTCTAGTCACATTGTCAGGGTTTGCTTGTAGAGCAGCTGGGGCTGCCAGTGCCCAGCTTTTGCCAGGATGCTGACTACCACTGTGAGAAGCCCCACCACCACAAGCACAGCCACATCTCTGGTCATGGTGAAGGGGCTTCTGCCAACACTGCTAGTGGAGCTACCAGTGTATGCAGCTAAGATGTTTCTATCACCATGATGCTCGAGTTGAAGTCTTCCCACAGATGCCTGCTCCCTTTCCAAGACCAGGGTGATATGTATAAGGCTCCTCTGCTGCAGTCTGAATCAGCTCTGTAAGACTCAAGCAAACTCCTGCCTTGCAGCCCTCATTATGTGCGCTGCTGGCCCTACTAACGAAGGCCAGCTGACCCTCAGGCCTTTTCCCTCTGATTGGTTTGGAGCTGCACTTAAGGAACACTTCCAGCACCGGAGCCTTGCTCCGTGACCCAGCGGTTTTCAGTCTCTCAGCAGCACCTCTAACCGCCCTGGTTCCTGACCCTGCCTTTGGATTGCTCCTGGATTTGGTCCTCTGCATTCTCCCTGTAGATCTCTGTCCTGACCCTGATTTCCACTTTGCCCTGTGGATTTCTCTTTAGATTTGGTAACTAGGTTTTTGATTCCCAGCTCCTGACCCTGGCTTGGCATTTTTCCTGACTTTTGGCTTCTGACCCTTATCTCTACAACCCTGAACTTCATGCCTGGTTCTATGCATGAAACCAGCCTTGTGGACTGTGAATGCTGGTCTGGGGAAGGTGAGGGAGCAGTACCTACTCCACTTCTCCCAACCCCTAATGAAAAGACTCCTTGTATATGTCTGGGCCAGGGTTGCTCCATGAAGGCAGAGGGAGTAGCAGAGAAGCAAAGCTCCCTGCATGGAGCAGCTGCCTGCTGGTTTCAGGCACCAGAGAGGAGGGGGCAGAAGCACCACTCCCTGCCTGCTTCTTCCTCCTGGGAGTCCAGTGTGAGGGGCAGGCAGGGGCCTCTCCTGCTGTTCATCCACTGGGCTCCAGTGCTGGTGAGTTGAGGGGATGGAGCAGTGGGGGCCCTACACACCTGGGACTCCTGTGTAGGGAGCAGGCACGGACTTTGCCTCACTGCCATAAGAAGAGCCCAGTTCCCTGCTAGCTACTTCCTTGTGCCTCACCAGCTGCTCAGCTAGACAGTGGAGGCAGTCAACTGAAGCCAGCAGGAGGCAGCACTACTTCCTGGGCTCAGCTCCTAGTGCCAAGGAGAGGGGCAAAGCCCCTGCTTGCTTCTTGCACAGAGAAATCTAGTGTGAAAAGCAGATGGGACCGCGCTGCTCAGCTCCCAGTGTAGCAAAGACTCTCACACTGGGCAGCTGCTTCTCCCCTTCTGGTCTATGGGACAGGCAGGAGCAGCTGCCGTCTCATTGCCATACATTCTCCAGACCATTGACCCCAGCATGCAGAAGGCACAGGAGCCCTTCCCCTGACTCCTCCTTGCCCCCAAGATAAGTTAAGCTGGCCTACATACCTGCAGGATTTCTGTTGCACACTCATACAGTGTTCCCAGCAGGGTCAATGTGCTGGCTACCATCATGGGAAGTAGTGGTGGTGGAGCTTCTGTGTCTGGTGCCACTGGGGCTGCCAGTGCAAGGTCTAGGGTGCTACCCACAGGCACCTGCAAAGGAGGGAATGCAGCCCTCCAACAGTTTCAGTTTGGCACTCCTAGTTTAATGCATTACACATGATGGATGGCACAGAATGGATCAAGTTTCATTCTGTCCAATTCTGGAAGTGCCCATACCCAAGATCCTCAACAGAGCTATGGAAATGTACAGTCTATGCTTTGTTCTCTTTTTTGGTTGCACATAAGAAACTGCCTGTCAAGAGTCTCTTTTTTTTTTTGGCATGCAGCACTCCTTAAATTTGGATAATGTTACATGTAATGTCATATTTTGACCTTTATAAAAGGCAAAAGTGTTATAAACATCCAGGGCTTCCTCCCCTACAATATGCAAGAAGGTTGAGGATTTGTCTTTGTCTTTTTTCTTCTGACCCAGTGGCTGTTAGGTACCGCTCCAATTTTTGTCTGAACACCCTCCAGTTTTCTGCTATATTGCCCAAGAACAAAATGGAAGGTGGAAGTTGCAAAACCTCTATAACTACTGGTCCTTTTTCTTAGACTATAACTCTGCAGGGAAGTCACTTACAGCGGCCCTTCCCCTTGCATATGACTCCATCACTCCACTTGTTCTCAGTCTCCAGCTTCTGTTCAGTTTGGAACTCAGCTTCTTTCAAGTTCTTTCTCAGTTACCATTTCTGACACCTTGTAGTGATCATCAAGTTCAATAAATACAGGCATGCAATAATGAATAAGAAGAACCAACAACGAACTTTAGTGTGTAGTAGAAGGTAACATCTGTAGTGCCTTGGATGCCCTAACTAGCTGTCAGCTACAGCTTAACAGAGGGACCATTTCCTAATTCCCAGTGCTTCTAAATTAGGAACTCTCTCCCAATTATAATTTCTATCACTACAGTGGCAGGGTTTCTCTGGCAGATGTATTGTCTATACATCACAAAGACGCAGCCAGATTAGAGCTCAGTCTTTGTGACACATAGACAGATATAGAAGGCTGTATGAGTAAATCTAGTTACTGGATCAGAGTCCAGTGTTATTCATGCTTGCTTGATTTTCTGGACAAAAACTCAATGGAAACAAATAAAAAAAAACTTCCTTAACTGCATTATAATATTCCTGTGCTATTAATTCGACTGCCACTGAAATAGCATTTTTATAAATACCAAGTGAAGGAGTCATCTTTCAGGAAACAGAATTACCTGGGTGGTAAAGGACCACCAAAACAGTATTTTGGTATCAATATAGTCATTTAACCCTTGATTACATTGTTATGACACCATATCATATCACATCCTGAATCTTACTAGAATTGATCACCACAGGGCATAGATTCACATAGTGAAACCAGATTTTGAAAAGGGCTGGATAGTTTTATGACCACTAATAATGTTTCTAGTTATACAGACTTGGATAAGAGTAATCCAATCTCATGTACCAAGGCAGAAACTAATTGCCACAGGGTCAGTAAGCAATTTATTTTCTCATGCTACTGTGAATGGCCTTGCACAATTGGCTATGTTTATTATGGGAGATGAAGGCGAGGCCTTCCTCTGAAGCTTCCAATATTGGCCACAGCTAGAGGCAGGGTAGTATACTTGAGAGATCAATGGTGTAGCAAAGTTTTTTATTCCGATAAGCTCATTCATGATCCTTCTTACACAGATGTAGGTGGGGAGTGGAAGCTTTGGAGCTCTTTTTGTGTGGTAGGGTATGGAGTAGACAGAGCCATGGTTCCATCTTCCCAGCGCTTGCTAAACAATGTAAGAAATATCTGTTATTCTTAAAAAGGACTGCCTCTCTGTAGCTAGGGTGATCATAATAATTTTAGGAAAATCTAGGATAGGGTAAGGACATTTAGGATGGGAGAAGAGTGTGTGCATGCACACACATGCAAACACCCACAGCCATACCCACACATATACACATGCACACACTGTGCGCACACTCTGCACCCCTCTCCCGATGCAGATGCATATGCGTGCATACACACAGCCTCAACCCCATTGATCCCAGGAGCCTTGATGGTGGTTTAGCTAGCCCAGTTCCAAATTTTGTAGGATGTCCTGGCGTCCCAGCCAGTTGGTGACAGTTGAAGTCAAAGTCCCAGATTGGCTCCACCCCACCCACAGATGCCCAGTCTGGCTCTTCCTGAGCAGGCTAGAAGCAGGAGACAGGCTGGGCCGTTCCACCTACCTGAGTGGGGATCAGCTAGGGCAGGACAGGGCCAAGGCTGGATCTTGGGCTCCTGTGCAGGGTGAGCTGGGATGGCAAAGCAGGGCGGGATAATGCAGAGGCATGGCAGCCCCGGGTGGCTGCCAGCAGCAGGGGGAAATGCCATGTAGCCATGCAATGTGGGCTGGTGGAGCTCAGGGGTGGTACAGGATGGGGCCACTCCCAGCTGAGTCCAGCCTGTGTACGTGGGGGATGGAGCCTGGCTCTAGGCCTCCACACTATCCTATTCTGCCTCAGTCTGCCATCCTGTCTTGCTCTGCTCGGATGCCCAAGCGCCAGCCCCAACCCCAGCCTCCTCTCCCTCCCCCAGCCACCTCAGCCTGGCTGATCCCCACCCCAGGCAATGCTGCGCCAACCTTCCCTTGTCTCCAGTCTGCTCAGGAGGAGCCAGGCTGAACACATACAGGCAGGGTGGCACCAATTCGGGACTTTTGCTTTAGTTCTCACTGACTGGCCAAGATGCTGGGACTGCCTATGAAATCCAGAACTGTGCTGGCCAAACCAGGATGTAAGGTCACCCGACCTATATCCAACCAGAATGTTTTGGAGGCATCTCCAGATGATGCCTGCTTTTCCCTTGAGTGATACAGTGGGAACCTTTTCTCAGGGAAGGCTTGGTGCTGTGTTTCCAATGCATAATCATATTGCCATTCCATAGCAGATCGGTATGTTTTGCCATTGCTGGTCATAAAGCAAGTTCCACAGTTACACTGCTTTCTTCTGAAGGTCTATTCTGTTCATTAACCCCTTAATCAATGTGCATCCCACACAACACTAAATGTCATTTTCATATTTCAAATAAATCTGACTTTGGCAGTATTTCTGCTAATGATCCCTTTTTTTGCTTCTATTCACATCAGCTATAATGTTCTCTTCTCATTTGGTGACCTGAGTGGGGATATTAGGAAAAGTGGAAAGCAATCATTTAAAAACCTCATTAAAATAACTCAGCTCTGAATGAGATTGGGACTTATGAAAAGAATTAAAAATGAAAGGAATAATTGTTAAGATGCAAGAAGTAAAAATATCTTCAGCTGTCTGCATCTGTGGTATTTGTCAGTCAGAGGCAGTCCCCTTAATTTAGATTTCATTTATTAAGGTTATTTATGACAAGTAAACACCCAATTTGCACATTCTTAGTTGTGTCTCCTTTACAGCCTGAGGTTAATCCCTTTTTTAAACTTCACCTGTGTTTGCTTAACCATGATCATGGGGAAAACTGCAGGGAAAGCATGGAGGCTTGTTGTTCCTGCCTCGGAGTAGACTAGTTTAGCTAAGTAAAATAAAAACTCACCATAGCCAGCTCAGGGCTATAGAAAGCATTGATCATTATTTCCTTGGTGATAAATAGGGTGAATACATTACAATATAGTTTCTAATAGGATGAAACTAAAAAGCATGTATCTAAATTGCGGCATAGGGCAAATAAACAGTAAACCTTGCTTACAGGCATCAGTCAAATATCCCCTCAGCAGCCAGGGATAGAATATGTTCATTTTGAATGGTTATGAGCCCCATTTTTATTATTATTTGTATTACTGTACTGCATAGTAACCCCAGCCAACATCAGGGCCCTGTTATCCTAGGAACTGCATAAACACATACTAGGAGGTCAATTTTGCCCTGCTCACTAACAGACAAAGCTACCCTGACTCACCTCACTTTACAAGGTTGCCGTATTTCCACGTGTAGAAATGCTGATAAATCAGGCTAGTCAACATATACTGTCTTTTAGTTCTCTTTCTTTCTCTCCCTCCCACTCCAGGTTTTTTTCTAAGACAGGCATATACATGCCATCAAGAAACAGAGACACACTACCAATACACATACACACCATGGAGCTGCACATGCTGCCACATGTACACACACACACATATCTATTTCCTCTGTACATATTCTTGTACTGGCATTTTAGAACCCAGAGCTCACACATGCAAGGTAATTTTGGGCCAAATTATCACACATGCGTACATAAATAAACATCCCCGTCTCACATAAGAAAGCTCAATCTATGTGTTTCCCCGCCTCAAGTGATATCCATAAAACAGGACATCACCCAAAATTCACTCCCTTTTACCACTATCCATAAGGTTCAGCTTTATCCTGAATCTTTATAAAGCATACTATTAAGAAGACTGAGAAAAGACTACTCAAAAACAATTCTCAACAGATATTGTTCCAGCTTCCTCTCAGGCTGGCTTATTCCATATGCTTCTCTCTATATGATTTAATAGAATACAGGAAAATAGGGCTGGAGGTCATATCATCCATCCTCTGCTCAAGACAGTTTATACAAGACTGAAACACTCTCATTCAAGCGTTTGTGTAACTTGGTCTTTAAAACAGGAAGCCACATAGGTGTCTTGATAAAGGGAGAACTACAAATATAATTTCGGCTATATGAAGAGTCTGAATAAAGAAACTTTTTGACATAGTAGGACCCAAGGAAAATTCAACACAAATTCAACCCAAGGAAAATTAATACCTGGATGTTTGAATCCCTTCCAACATGTACACATTGTCTTCAGCCTGTTTGAAAAAAAATCTTTTTTTGTTCTCAAAGGAAATATAGCAGTTTTGGAAGTCAAACCATTTTTTCTAACCAAAGTTAAGAATGAGTTAAGAGTAAGAAGTGGGGGGGAGGGCAGGGGAATCACAAGTATAACCCAAGATCTAAAAATACATGTGTAGGTATACAATACAAATGAAATTTCAAGAACGAATTGTTACCAGATTTGCCCATTACTTTGGGGTGTGCTCATTTATTAGGGAGAGTTTCTAGGGTCTTGGTGATTCTGTCAATGTGCTGCTTGGAGCTGTATCTCTCCCTTCTGCAAGCCCTCACCCCCAGTGGAGCTATCTTGCAGGACTCCGTTTCAATGGGACTGGGTTCCTCCAGTCACAAACACACACAAATTAACGTGACACGCCTGACCTGGCCGAGCTGATCAGCATGGACAGGCTGACATCCTCATATGCCAAGAATCAGTTCATAAGAGCAACAATAAAATGCAGTCAGACACAAGCACACGGGTGAACAGAATCCCTCTGAATCCGGCTGGGTGTCCAGCTGACACCCTCATGGGCCAGCATTCAGTTCATAAAGGCACGTCTGAGTCAAACTGGGACAATCAGCCTGTACAAGCTGATCTCCTTATGTGTTTCAGACTCAGCACATCCCAATCTTTGGCCTCTTGATGAGCAGACCCCACAATATTTTTGGGCTTCACAGGGATCTTTAGCTTAGGTAAAAGAAGCGTTGCTGC
>JAGPOW010001296.1:37987386-38017406 GCA_030014935.1 Caiman crocodilus | reverse complement strand
CAGTTAGGGTGGCTAGGATGTGGAACCGGCTTCCTAGGGAAGTTGTTCTTGCTCCTACCTTGGGCATCTTTAACAGTAGATTGGATAGATACTTGGCTGGGGTCCTGTGACCCTGGCACTCGTTCCTGCCATTGGCAGGGGGTCAGACTGGATGGCTTGCTCTAGGCCTCTTCTGACCCTAGGTACTATGATACTTTGATTCTATGATAAGAGAGAGATTGAGTTTTAGAAGTCAGAGAATAAGGGGGGGAGAGATGAAGGGTTACATAGTTATGGGGGGCTGGGTAGAAGCAGGAGATACAGGGAAGTGGAAAGGCAGGGGAGAAACCTTAAATGTTGGTGTTGGACAGGAGGATGGAGGACAGGTGCAGGAGCTGGCATGCGGCAGACTGGTGAGGGGAAGGATAGGAGCTGAAGAGAAATATAGATAGAAACAGAGTAGAATAAATATAGTCTGTGGATGTAGGGCCCTAAGATTTTATAACCCTGGAGAACATGCTCACCCCTTCTTCCTTTCCTCTCCACCTCCCTACAACCTAGAATTGGACACCCTCCCTCTCCCTGTGCCCTGGCTCTCTCCATTCCTCTCATGTCAAATAGCTATAAAATGTTAAAGTTGCTAAATTGTCTGTGTATTATGATACTGAATCCAGTTTCATGGCAACATATTATTTTGCCTGACTTTGTAAACTTAATGTTCCTTTAATGTAGATTTTTAACATATGCTTAGCTTCTGCAATGAAGAAATACAGATATATAGATTAAGAGTGTCAGACCCCAATGATGTGACATTTATCATCTTCAGCTATTTTAAAATCATAGAGGTTAACAGAAAGGGAGGCATAAATGAGTAAGAGAAAAACACAAAATTAAGATAGAAAACAATAGAGGGGAAAAGAAAATATTAGGGAGATAAACAGAGAATATAAATTTGACAGATGAAAAGAGAGATCATAACAAAGATGGGAAATCATGCTTTAAAAGAATCAGAAAACTCAAAGGTTTGTATGGTTTATTAGTTTTTGTTCTATGCCTCTATGAGCAGGATGTGGTCAGCAGGGCGGGGTCAGAGGAGGGGCAGGCTGAAGCGCTCTGGGTCAGGATACAGGGGGGTCATGGGGAAAGGGACTTAATGGTGGGGGTCTACTACAGACCTCCCAATCAAGGGGAAGAGCTGGACCACAAATTCTCAGGTCAGCTTGTGGAGGCACGTAAGGCAAGGGCTATAGTTGTCACAGGTGATCTAAATTACCCAGACACCTGCTGGGAGGAGCAGTCAGCCAGGTCTGACCACTCATGGAGGTTCCTGGCTGAGATACAGGACCTCCACTTAACTCAAGAGGTGCACAGTCCTACCAGGGGCAATGCCCTGCTGGACCTAGTCCTAGCCACAGGCAATGACCTGATGAGGGGACTCCAGGTCCTCAACCACCTGGGTGATAGCAATCATTGCCTGCTGGAATTCACCATCCAGTGCAGGGTGTCAAGGGCCTGCAGCAAGGCAATAGCCTTAGACTTTAAGAGGGCCAACTTAAATGAGCTGAGGTGATTAGTGGGGAAGGCACTAGAGTCCTAGAGAGTAGAAGAACTGGGTGCCCAAGATGAGTGGTTGTTCCTCAAGGAGACGATACTCAGAGTCCAAGGGATGACAATCCTAACAAGAAGCAAAGGGGGCAAGAGTGTCCAAAAGACCCCCTGGCTCACCAAGGGCATTCTTGAATGCCTGATTGCCAGAAAGGAGGCCTACACCCCTTGAAAGGGAAGAGATATCACCAAAGAGGAGTATACCTCCACCATTCGGGTCTGTAGGGGGGCTGTTAGGAAAGCCAAGGCAGATACGGAACTAAGGCTAGCATCCAGGATGAAGGATAACAAAAAGTTATTTTTTAAATACATAGGGAGAATGAAGAAGGCCCCAGGTAATGTGGGGCACCTGCAGAATATGCCTGGCAATCTGGTGGTTGCACCAGAGGAGAAAACAGACCTCTTTAACAATTTCTTCACCTCTATTTTCTTGTGCAGGGAGCAGGACTCCCCTACTGAGATTCAGGACGGACTTGGGAGAAACTCCGCGAAGCCTAAGGTCAGGGAGGAACATGTTAGAGAAATTCTGGAGGGGCTGGATGTATTCAAATCAGCAGGTCCAGATGCTTTCCACCCCAGAGTGTTGAGGGAATTGGCAGGGGTTATCGCGAGGCCCCTGGCTTGACTTTACGATCACTTGTGGTGCTCTGGCCAGGTGCTGGATGACTGGAAGAAGGCCAATGTGGCCCCCATCTTTAAAAAAGGGAAGAGGGAGGACCCGGGCAACTATAGGCCCATTAGTCTTACTTCAATCCTGGGAAAGCTCTTTGAAAAGATTATCAAGGAGCATATCTGTGATGAGTCAGTAGTGGGGATGATGCTCAAGGGCAACCAGCATGGTTTCACTACAAGAGGTCTTATGAGACCAACCTGATTGCCTTCTATGATCAGGTCACAAAATCACTGGACGCAGGTGTCGCGGTGGATGTACTCTTTCTGGACTTCAGGAAGGCCTTTGACATTGTCTCCCACCCCGTTCTCATTAAAAAAATAGGAGACTGTAGCATTGATGCCTACATAGTCAGATGGATTGCAAATTGGCTGAGGGGTCGTACTCAGAGAGTGGTGGTGAATGGGTCGTTTTTGACCTGGAGGGAACTGGGCAGTGGGGTCTCCCAGGGCTTGGTCCTCAGGCCCACACTGTTCACTTTCTTTATTAGTGACTTGGACAACGGGATGAAGAGCAGCCTGTGTAAATTCACAGACAACACCAAGATTTGGGGTGAGGTGGGCATGCTAGAAGGGAAGGACAGATTACAGCAGGACCTGGACAGGTTACAGGGTTGGGCAAATGAAAACAGGTTGGGCTTCAGTACTGACAAGTGCACGGTGCTGCACTTGGGCAGTAGGAACCAAGAGCTTACCTATAGGTTGAGGAAATCCCTTCTCAAAAGTACGGTGGCAGAAGAGATCTTGGAGTCATTATTGACTCCAAGATGAACATGGGCCAACAATTTGAGGTCACAGTCAGCAGGGCTAACCGTACCTTGTTGTGCACCCACAGATGCATCACAAGCAGGGCCAAGGAGGTGATCCTCCCCCTCTGTGTGGAGGGGAGTACTGGAAGGGAGTATTGGAGCTGGAGTACTGTGTCCAGTTCTGGGCACCACACTTCAGGAGAGATGTGGACAGCATTGAGAGGGTCCAAAGCAGGGCCACTCACGTGATCCGGGGACAGCAGGGCAAATCCTATGACGAGAGGCTATGGGACCTGAATCTGTTCAGCCTTCACAAGGGAAGGCTGAGGAGGGACCTGGTGGCCATCTATAAACTTATGAGGAACCAGCGGGGTTTGGGAGCAACCTTGTTTTCCCTGAGTGCCTCCCGGAGTAACAAGGAATAATGGCCATAAGTTGCTAGAGAGTAGGTTTAGACTAGACATTAGAAGGTACTACTTCACAGTCAGGGCGACTAGGATCTGGAACCAACTTCCAAGGGTAGGAGCCATCCCTACCCTGGGGGTCTTTAAGAGAAGGCTCGATATTTACCTTGCTGGGGTCATTTGAGCCCAGTCTTCTCTCCTGCCCAGGTCCCTTCTGACCCCACATTTATGAATCTATATGAATCTATGCCTCCAGTAGTCGCTAGAGGCAGACTTAGTGCTTGGAATCAATTATTGCAGTTGGATTTTTATGCAGATAATATAAATGTATATTTATTAGCAGGGACTTACCTAATTCATGGGGTCTGCCCCCCAATTTCATAGGGAGAACGTGGATCCAGGCAACCATTTTGCAGGCAGAGTGCAACAGGCCCCTCCACACCTGTGATTGGCTGATGGCCCCCCTGGGCCCTAACCCCTTGCCACTGTTTGGTTGTGGCAGCTACCTGCTGTGTGGCCCCATGCCTCACTTCTGATTGGCTGGAACTGCTATGTGTCATACAGCCCCACCCCTCACTGCTGATTGATGTAGAGGGGTAGGGCTACATGACAGGCACCCCTCACAGCCAATCAGCAGCAAGGGGCAGGGCAGCAAACATCCTGTTTGCAGCCCCTTCAGTGGGCAGCCCTGCCTTCCTTCCTTCCCCACCGTGCTGGGCTGCTGCACCATACTGGGGACTGCTGGCTCTCTTTGCGAAGCCAGCATTTTCTTTTCCGTAAGTCCTCCCACCCCAGATTTTGCAGGCATTGCCTGGATTACAAGGGCAGTGGCAGATTTCACGGAATCCACGAAATCTGCAAAATTGAGAATTTGGTAAGGTCCCTAGTCACTGGTAATTCCAGCATGTAAACATAGTAAAATAATAACACCAATGAAATCTTGTGCATGGAGGCATAAACTAGCTCTGAGGGTTGAAGAAGAAATCTTCTTCAATCCCAAACATTTAAGTCCAACAGTACAATATTAATTAGGTATATTAAGGATTCCACAAGACACCTGGTTTGGCTCTGAAGCCTCAGGTACTGTTTACTGTGGTTGTGTCTACATGTGTGGTAGGTTAGCACAGTAACTAATCCCACCTAAATTTACTATTTGCATTTGTAGGTAACAAATTTAGTGGGATTAAAGGTTTTTACTGTGCAATAAGTGTGGGCATGTGTAGATGCATGCATTTACTGCACAGTAAATTACATTAATGCACAGTAATGCGCCTCATGTAGATGCATCCTGCAAGGAGCAGATTCTGCACTACTTGGGCAGGATAAACCCAAGCCCTACTCTATCTATTTCCCCTTACATCAGACAGCTAGGTATTTTATCTTAGACTAAAATTGACAGTGTATTTAGCTTTAAAGAATGCTTTAACTCTCCCTCTTTCACACACATGAAAAAACTCTAATGCAACAGTCCCGGGGGAGCTGGGGTTGCAGGAGGGCCCCAGGCCAAAGGAGAGCCTAACTTACCTTCTGCAGAGATCCCCTGACGTCAGCTGGGGTAGTCTTTGGGGTCCACCCACAAGCCCAGGACAGACGCGATCAGTTGTCCGGGCTAAGGCCGTACAAGAGCACCTGATCGAACAGAGGCAGGCACAGCAACCTTTTCATAAGCCTTGGCTTCTCTTTTACCTAAAAGCTTTGGTGGTTTTGTTTGCTTTTGTTAAGATTACAAGGCTCTGAGTTGGAAAACTAATGTAACCTGATTACAATGTCCTGCCTTCTCTTTGTTTTTCAGCCCCTGGATGCAATGCCATGCTTTCCTTACCTCACTAGAAGACTCTGTTCTCATAACATGAAAAATTTGACACGGAAAATATCATTTTTGTGAGCTTCCTATCCCTGCACCAAGGACTGTTTCTGTATTTAGTCCACTGATTTCTGGATCTGTGTACAATATAGGAAGATCCTGGAAGCAAGAAACAGAACCTGTCTCCCAGGTAGCAAAGCACTCTTAGGGAGGTAAGCAATGTGGGATTGAATCCCCTCAGGAAAAGGAGGAAATTAAACCTGGGTGTCCCATATCCTACTGAGCGTTCTATTAAGTAGGCAATCATATAAAAAAGAAAGATCCTCCTTCAGCTACATTATAAAATAAAAATGTACCCCTGTTCTATTTTTTTAAAGGGGTGAATGTGGCTCACCTTCAGAGGAATCTTCTAGGCTGTGAATCTCAATGGATGGAGGCCCCATCACATAACACCTTTGTTCTGGAGAGGGATGATAGTTCAGGATGGTCCTGAACCCTGGTCCTCAGCACTTCCCCTCTTAGCCTGCATGGCTAGTTGCTCAGTGTGGTAGCTATGCTGGATCCCACTCTGAGCTATGTATGGCTCTCCAGGCCCTGGATAAGAATTCCTAACACAGAAATCCTCTTAGAGTGAGGCACCCAAAAGTTAAGCATGGACACATGATGGGAGCTCAAAGATCAGTACCACAGACAGATAACTCTTTCTTGTAAAAACTTAGTGTGTGTATAGCTATGAATATTATTGAATTGTTCCATTTAAAATTTAAAGCTTTTTTCAACTGGCGTAAGTTCAGTGCATACGTTTCATAACTAAAAACAAAAATAAAAGAAAACAATTACCTTAATAGGAGAGAAGGATGCTGATTGAGCTTCATGAAAACTAACTGCCTGCAGAGTTATTCTGTATTAATGCCACATCTCTCTGTTTAAAAATGTGCATGTTTGGCTCCTTTTGCTAAATGAATTGGATTAAAATTAAAAGCAAGGTTTATTGCTAAATGAAAAGCAAACATTATTTCTAGATCCGGTTTTCCCTGGATATAAAATTTTTGTTAATCTCTGTGGGCTCTTAACTGAAAGAAAATTTAATCAAATATTGGGAGGGGAAAAAAAAGATCATTGATCAACTGATCTCCATACTGCAGGCAAAATTTTACCAAGATTTCTTTAAACTACACTAATCAGAGAGCAGATGCCAGTCAGCTTGTGAGTTTGAGCCAGGATCGTTTGGATGGGCTGAAGGGACAGATATGCAGTAGGATGTACCCAGTTGATGCTCTAATAAAGCAGTAATCACGTATATCCCAAGGCATGCTGCTTTCTGCAGTGTATTTGCAAGGGAGTCACAGACTTAGCCATATGCCTATAACGTGGCAAATTCAGTCATTTCAAGGATCAGCCCTGACAGTTTCTCCATTAGCTATACTTCCTACCTCCTAAACTCTCAAAGAAACGTTAGAACACTTTGCCTGAAATGATAACCACAGGAAATAACAGAAACCACCTTTGTCAGATTCTCATTTTACTGCCCTGCTGCTCAGGTGTTCAAGAAGTGCATTCTATTAGTCCTTTCCATTTTTGCTTAACAATATTTTCTTCCATAATAAAAAGCATAGGTCAGCACACAATCCAGTTTGCATGAGTAAACGTTCTCAGAGAAACAGGTAGAAGGATGTCAATTAACTGAAAAAATGTATTTCATAAAAAGTCAGCCAAAATAAAAGGTTTGACCTCACAACTGTATAGTTACTATAGCTTGTAGATTACCATAAAAAGATCAAAATATTTTACATTCTAACAAAAGACAATACTGTTGATTACGGCTGTGCAAAACAGCACTGTTTCATTCCGACTTCCATTTCAACGGGACAGTGTTTCCTTCCGAGTTTCATTTCATTTCAAAAGCACTGTTCCATGTTGTTTCGTCAAAAATGTTCCAACATTTCACCCATAGGCTATACTAGGGAATCATGAAACTGCATGTAACTTTGTCATTTCTTGCTGGTTCAAATGAAAACAGCAGTGGGGGTAGCCCCTGCTGAGGCCACAAAGCCTGTCAGCTTTCAAGGAGGGGTTTCTGGGAAACTGCACCTCAAGCTGCTGACAAGCAAAACTCATGACATGTAACTTTGTGGGCATGTTAAGGTGCACCCTCACTGGCACTAGGGCCGCTACACAACACGGCAGTGTACCCCAATGAGGCTGCCTCCTCCTCTACAGCCTCAATCTGGTCCACCACTTTAAATAAAATAGGTAAGTAAGCAGCACAGTATGAATGCCTGTTTGAATTTACAAGCCACTTTTCACAGACGAGTCCATTTCACCATTTCAAAGGGACGGTGTTTTAATTTCATAGACATTTGGGCTGGAAGGGACTCCGGAGGGTCATTGAGTCCAGCCCCCTGCCCCAGGGGCAGAAAGTCAGCAGGGGTCATAGGATCCCAGCAAGATAAGTGTGACGGGCTGGCTGGTTGCGACTTAGCCCAGGCGTTTTGAAAGTGCAAAAGATGACTGGAGGACTTGGGATTCCCTTTCCTCACCAATCAGGCCCCAGAGACTTATCCTCCATGTCCCCTGATTGGCCCTGTGGGTCACCTGGAGAGGGATAAAAAGGGCAGTGTGGCTGACTCAGGGAAGAGACCAGTGAGGGACTACAAAGAAGGAGCTTCAAGGAGCTGGCAAGAGCTGAGCCAGCAGGGTGGGAGCAGCTGTCCCACACATGAAGGAGTGGGACCTGCAGGCAGCACTGAAGTCCTCAACAGCGTGGTGTGCGGCTGGTAGGAGAGGCTCCCCACTGGGCTCCAGGATCCCCTACGAGAGGCTGTGGCCAGCAGGAGAGGCTCCCCAGCTCTAGCAAGATCTGAGCAGCAACCTGAGAGGTTCCCAGCTCCAGTCAGAGGCCAGGCAGCTCAATGTGAGGTCAGGGCTCCACAAAGGTCAAGATGCATAGCAGTTTAAAATACTACTGGCTGTGTGGCAGGATTTCTGCCTACCACATGGGAAATCTGAGTTCGTTCAAATCCTAGCTTTGGTGACTTGGGATGAATGAGCTAATAAGGTAAAATTCCTCTTGCAGTGAAAAGGAGCCATTAGGTTTTTCTCCTTTCTCACGGATTTTAACCCAGAGGGTCCCCAGTCGTCCACCCTGGTTGCCAATATCGGCTTGCAGGGATGTGTAGCTTTCCTTAACATAGAGAGCTATACCCTTGCCCCTTTTCTCTACACGATCCCTCCTGTACAGGGTATAGCCATCTATATCCATGGTCCAGTCATGGATGGAGTTCCACCAGGTCTCCGTTATCCCTATGGCATCATAATTATTTGCACTGAGCAGGAGGATGAGCTCCTCCTGCTTGTTCCCCAAGCTCCTGGCATTAGTGTACAGGCAGGCAAGTGTCCCCTGGGGGGCTCCTTACCTGCCCACAGATTTTACCAGGGCTGGGGCAGGGGTGAGTTCCCTTAAGTGCCTTGACCTACTGGCTTTGCAAGGATTGCTCAGCGGGCCAGCAGTGGCGGCAGTCCCCCCATCCCCCATTGGGCTTAGTTTAAAGCCTGGTGGAGCAGGTCAGCCAGTCTGGCTGAGAAGAGGCTCCTCCCTAGGGGAGAGAGGTGGAAGCCATCCCTTCCCAGCAGCTCGCTGCCTCTCGCCAAAGAGCAGGCTGTGGTCATGAAAGCCAAAGCCTTCCCGATGACACCAGCGCTGCAGTCTTTGATTAACCACGTGGACCCTCCTCTCCCTCCTCAGCCCATAGCCTGAGACTGGGAGGATCGATGAGGACACCACCTGTGCCCCCAGCCCCTTTAGCCCCGCTCCCAAATCCCTGCAGCACCTCATGACCCGGCTGGGAGCGCTCTGAGCCGTGTCATCGGTGCCCACATGAATAAGGAGCATGGGATAGTGGTCTGTGGGTTGGAGGAGCTTTGGGATCCCCTCTGCGATGTCCCAGATGCAGGCCTCCGGGAAGCAGCAGACTTCCTGGGCTGAGGGGTTGGGGGGGCAGATTGCCCCCTCAGTGCCCCTCAGGAGGGCATCTCCCACAACAAACACCTTACGTTTTGTCTTGGGGAGAGCAGGGGCAGTAGCTGAAGTTGGGCCCATGTTGCCTGTGGGAGCCGGCAACTCAGCAGGCTCTGCTGGAGTGCAAGAGGTGCGTACCTGTTGCCCAGTTCTGGTGGGGCAGGGGCTTGGGTTTTGTTTCATTTTGAAGCACTGTTCCATTTCATTTAATCAAAAATGCTTCACTGTGTCGACACATTTCAACGTTTTGCCCATAGGCTATAATGGGGAATCCTGAAAATGACTAAAACTTTGTCATTTTCTGCCTGATTTGAATGAAAATCACAGGGATGGTAGCCCCTCTCCATGGGGCATGAAGTTTGCCACGTTTCAAGCAGATAGGTTTAGAGATTTCTGGGAAACTGCACCTCAAACTGTTCAAAACACAACTCCTGACACTTGCCGGTAGAGGCAGCCTCCGCTCATCCAGGGTGCAGATCTGGGGGCCCGCACCCCCATGAGGGCTGCAGAACTGTGCCAGACTCCTCCTAGGTGTGTGAACCCCCAGATCTGCACCCTGGATGAGAGGAAGCTGCCTCTGCCACCTGGGAGCAGTGCTGGGCATGGGCTGTGTCCAGCACTGGAGAAGATTACTGCTGCCGCCTGTCCCAGGTGGCAGCAGCAGCCTCCTCTCATCTAGTGCACAGATCCGGGGGCTCGCACCTGCACGAGGAGCCCAGCACAGCCCAGCAGCCCTCCTGGGGGTGTGAGCCCCTGGACCTGTGCCCCAAATGAGAGGGGGCTGCCTCTGCAGCCGGGGACTGGAGCTAGGTACAGGCTGCAACCAGGCAACAGCAGCAGCCTCTTCTCATCCTGGGCACAGATCCAGAGGTTCACTCCCCCAGAAGGAGTCTTGCACAGACCAGCAGCCCACTCAGGGGTGAAAGCCCCTGGATCTTCACTTTGGATGAGCAAAGGCTACCTCTGCCACCTGAGACTGACACTGGGCGCAGCCTGCACCCAGTGCTGGAGAAGACTGCTGCTGCCACCAGTCCCAGGTGGCAATGGCAGCCTCCTGTCATCCGGTGCACAGATCTGGGGCTTTTCTCCCCCAGAAGGAGTCTAGAACAGTCCTACAGCCCTCCAGGGGGTCAAGCCCCCAGATCTGTGTGCCAGATGAAAGGAGGCTGCTGCCTGGGACAGGCGGCAGCACCTATCTTCTCTGATACTGGGTGCAGCCCATGCCTGATGCCGGTCCCGGGTGGCAGAGGCATCCTCCTCTCATCTAGGGCACAGATCCAGAGTCTTGCACCCCTGAGAGGGCTGCCAGGCTGTGACAGACTCCTTCTGGTGGTGTGAGCCCCTGGATCTGCATGCCAGATGAGAGGAGGATGCTGCTGCTGACTGGGACTGGAGCTGAGGACAAGTACGCCTGGCTTCAAAACTCAAAACTTTTAAAAACTTTCAAAACATTTCAAGTGCCCTCATTTCATTTTGAGTCTGTTTCAAATCCTTTTGTTTCATTTCTATTTTGCTGCTTTGAGCTCAAACTGTGACTAGAAAGCCCTGTTTTCTTTAGCGCTAAGGAAGAGGAAGAGCTATGCCATAATACCAGTTAGTGCGCAGTTGGAGAGATGTTGACGTTCCTCCAGCCCGCATAAGGTTCTTTACTTCTTCTTGTCCCTGGAAGCCAGTTCTTCAAATGACTGCAAAGGAGTGGAGTTGCTAGGGTTCAACACAGATACAGTAATCTACTCCGTCCACCACGTGCTTTGCATTGTCAGTTCCAGGTTCAAAGCTTTGCTTTCCAGATGCTTTTTCAGTCTCACGGTTCTGAATACAAAAAAAAAAAGGATTTTCTTTGAAAAAGTAACTTGAAGGTAAAAACAGTTTACCTGTCCCTGGTGACAAAGGCTATGTCAATAATACACTGTGCTAGGCCTGGGAAAGTTGCTTTGAAGCATGCCCTGTCCACAACTTCCCACTCTGCACATGCCACATCCTGGAAATGAAGCAATGTAGCCACATTAGAGACACCAAGCCTGCTGATAAGTATGCCTAAGACTAAAAGGTGTGTTGGGAGCAAGTGAGGGGGGAGTAATTCATGGCAGCATGCCAGAAAGAACCTGTAAGTACTTGTAGTTTTTGAGTATCCTGACTTCAATACCTAAAAAGTATTGTGCAAGTAAGAATGTATGCCTCATATTTTATGTGGAATGGCTTGTATGTATGTGTGTGTGTGTGTGTGCTGTTCACATGCACGTGTGCATGCACTCCCACCAGTAGATAGTGTAATTCCATGCTATGTTTGTCTCCTTTTTCTACTTGTTCTTATGCTTCAAGAGAATCATAGAATCATGGGAAATTAGGATTGAAAGGGACTTCAGGAGATCATCTAATCCAACCCCCTGCTCAAAGCAGGACCAGCCCCAGCTAGATCATTCCATCTAAGGCTTTGTCCAGCCAGGTCTTAAAAACCTCCAAGAATGGAGATTCCACCACCTCTCTAGTAACCCGCTAGAGTGCTCCACCACTCTTGCAGTGAGAGGGTTTTTCCTAATATCCAACCTAAACTTCCCTTGCTCCAGTTTAAGACCATTGCTCCTTGTTCTGTCATCTGCCACCACTGAGAACAGTCTAGTTCCATCCTCTTTGGAACCACCCTTCAGGTAATTGAAGGCTGTTATCTATTCCCCGCTGTGGTCTGGAGCCCAGACCATAGTTTCCTTCCCACAGCATGTTCAGTGCTGAAGAACTTGATGTCACTAAGCAATTGTTCTAGGATTCCTATGCCTACCAGCTCATCTTTTGTCTGGAAGCCAACATATTACTAATGCTAGTTAGAAATATGCAAGACTATGGACTGTAATTGGCTCACAGGTTTTTTGTTCACTCTTGTCTCCAGCCAAACCCTGTGATCAATCATATGATGGAATACGCACTACTTTAAGAAAAAACACTTTGCTTTAACTCCATCTGAAAAAGTTCCATTTCAACCAATGCAGTCAGCTGCCAGATGAAGGGATTGCAGAATATTTGGCTAAGTTATGTCATTGGTTCATGAGACTGAAGCTCTATATTCTAATGAAATCCAAGCATTGTACACAAGAATGATGTAAACTGAGACTCATCAAGTGCAATCCAAAAACAATTCTCCAAAGAAGTCACCACCAGCACACAAGGAAATAACTTCTGCATCCTTGGGAAGATGCTATAGCTGAGGTGGGAGCCACAGCCATGGTGTTTCTGTGATGCTGAATGTCATCATTGCAAGCCAAAAGGTTATGCTGAATGCATATGTTGCCAGATGTTCTACCCATCCAGAAAGAAGGCAACTGAGGAGGATAACCCTCCCGCTGCCACAAATACTGTTGCTGATCTGAATAGAATTTCAGCCTGTGAAATGCTCACTGATGTCTACACGACCAGGTTTGACAGCGTTATCATCTACAGAAGACGACCTGCACAACAGTGATGCTCCAAGATGCTCAGTGTATCAGGAAGGTAGACTCAAGAGTTTGCATTAATTTCTCAAGACACATATGATTTGATATGACCTTGACACTCTCTACCCATCATTCCATATAAAGCCAGACTTATAGACTACAGTAAAAAAATGGCTGACTTGAAGGAAAAATGTTACATCAACTTTAAGAATCTAGGGGTCCTCTACCTCATAATCATAATATGTAACAAAAATCACCCCTAATGCTTGTTTATAATAATAAGCATAAACTAATTTCCATTCAACATCCATGCATTCCATGAAATTAAAGTTTCTTATTTCTTCACATATAAAGTGAGCTTCTTTGCAGGTGTTCACTGCTCAGAGGTCATTTGCTGAAGATTAACATTCTTTGATGGGAGATCAGGAATTAATTGAAATGTTATCACGAACCATCTCAATCCATTATTCCTTGGATATAAATTAGTTCACTGCAGCCTGTTTATTGAGATACAGAATATCAACAATTACTGCCACTGTGTCTATAGATTGTTCTTCCATATCAGGAAAAACAAAAAGTAACCACAATTACCATCACTATATGACTTGCATATTTTTGGCATTTGTGGATAAGACAGGAAGCAAAATAAAGTACACAGAGAATGAAGTTATTCACACTAGTGACTTTTCAGGCATTGGCTTTGTTACAAAAGTAAAATAGAATTCTTGTTAGTCTAAAAATAATACGAAAAGAATGGAACATTTTGTCTGAATCTCCCCCAGAAGTTGATTTCCACATGTTTCTGACACACTTTTCAGACATTTGATGATAATCAGTTACTTCCTGAATCATTTGTACATGCTGATAATGTGACAGCCAAATGTATATCCTTGTACCTTTTCTAAAGACATCTTACAGAGATGGAAACATGCCACAATTTAATTAGAGTAGAACACACCACTGTAAGCTTACTTTTAGAAACTGAGGAACTTTTTTAGTTACAGTAAATTGCATGTTAACTGAGAAGGCTAATAATGAAATTCCAGTTCAAGAGGGAATAAACCCAAGGTGACCCTAAAGTGCCATATGTGCATGTCTAGTCCCCCAAGATATCCCAAACCAACTATTCCCACAGCCCAAGGAATGTAGAAATGGCATTGGGCCACCAAATTTGGATCATGATTATGGATTTTGAACATGGGAGGGCCCTCAGATTTGGTGTTTTAGTTGAACTCATTATGATGATGGGCGCTGTTGATGATATTTGGACCTGGATTTTAAATTTTGGTAAGTGACTGTATGACAGGATGAAGTTCAGTCTCCCTTCTCATCATTACCATTCCCCAAAAATAATATGTACAACAAATACCAATATTTTTGGATAGAAAACAAGTGATCTAGACAGACAGGATCTTCTTGTCCCTCCCCTAGCTGTGCTAGCTGGGCCCCCTTCAGCCCTTCTATACCTCGTTCTTCTCCATCTGTAAAATCTTTCCAGTGATATATTCTGCCAGTGGCACCTGGAGAGAGAAAACCTTGGAGAGAATCTCCTAGCATACTTTTTCTATGAATATACTAAATCTAATTCCTCCATTCTTACTCCTAGAAGTAGCATCCCACTCCATAATTAGGTGGTACATATTCAAGAATGGATGACACAGCTAGACCCTCAAAGGTTTGTAGGGAACCACAGATTGTAGGCTGAACTGAAAACCCTCTAGGGACAGCATTAGGAATAGTTAAGTAATTAGTAGTGTAACTGCAGAAATAATTACACTCATGATATTTTGGCTATGATGCCTTGTACTTCTTGGCAACCCTGGCCAATGAAAGTTCTCTGTTAAATCATAGACTCATAGAAGTAGCGTAGACCTTGTAGATCTTCAGGTCTGACCCCCTGCCTGGGCAGGAAGAAAACTGGGCTCAAATGACCCCAGCAAATAGGCATCAAGCCACTTCTTAAAGATCCCCAGGTTAGGAGCCAGCACCACTTGCCTTGGAAGTTGGTTCCAGATCCTAGCCGCCCTAACTGTGAAGTAGTTCTTATGGATGTTTTATCTAAACCTACTCTCCAACAACTTGTGGCTGTTATTCCTTTTTATCCCGGGGGAGTGCTAGGGGAAACAAGGTCTCCCTCAAACCTTTCTGGTCCCCCCAGTGAGTTTATGGATGGTCACCAGGTCCCCCCTCAGCCTTCTCTTGTGAAGGCTGAACAGGTTCAGGTCCCATAGCCTCTCATTGTAGGGTCTGCCCTGCGGTCTCTGGATCATGTGGGTCCTCAGAATTTGATGGGGATCGAGTAAGTATAACCTGGAGAGTGTAATATTTGGAGCACCTACAGTGCTTTCTTCTCTAAAGTTGTATAAACAGAACATGCTACCCAACACATAAGATGGACCAACATAAGATGGACCACAGTACACGTAGCCAGCACATTGCAGTGAAGCCAGTTACACTACTTTTAGATGTTCAAAGACACGTTTAGCAGCCATCACTGAAAGAGTGACTTCTTTGTGATCAAAGAAATAAATCCAAGTTCTGGTGGCAGAACTTTAATAGGAGACTACGGTATCCCTTTTGCCCTAAAAACTGTCCCAGGGCACTTTTGAAAATTTTACCCCATAAAACTGAAGTCATATTAGAAAATGCATCTGGCTAGAAGGTATCTAAAGTTAATTAGAAAATACATACCACAGGTATTGCCACAAATAAAATATTATACAATTATAATTCAATATTTTACACTTAAGTACTGATGCTACATCATCGATTCCACTAAAATACCAATATTAACTCTATACATAAATTAAGTCTATACTCTATGTCAGCATTTTTTATTTTTACAATCAATTATAAATTATAGGGCTTTAAACACAGCAAGTTGCATAGATTTAACATCCTGCCACTTCATTAAAAACAATTAACCAGTTAATTATTGATTCTTGCTTTACTACTTTTGGTTATATATTAAAGCCCCATCTTGAAATTGAATTCAGGACTGGATTAAGGCAATTTCAAGCTCCAGCACAGCAGAACCTCCTAATTTGGAGGATGGCACCACTTGCAAGTCATAGTCTCATTTCCACTTGGAGTAGCAATGGAAAAGAGCTATGGGAAGGCAACCCACCCTGGGAAGAGAGGTGGAATAGTAAAATGTAGGAAAGGCAGTTGGAGTCAGCCCAGAAACAAGGGGCTACAGATAGATGAGCTGTTTTAGCAGGAAGAACAGGCAGGTCATCACCAGGAACAGAGAGGAAACTCTGGCGAGTGCCTTTGGAGCCACAAGACCAGAAAAGGCAGGGCTTGGGAGACTCTTAAAACCTGTGCCTAAGACTAGGTAGCCAGTTGGGCCCTGCTAGTTGGAAGGGGAAGAGTTCCTGCCCCAGAAAGCTACCGACTCCTGGAATTGCCAGGACCATGCCAATAAAACCTGGAACGTTTGCTGCCTGGGGGTTAAGATCTACAAGACAGGGAAACTTGTCAACTGTCAGTTGGCTAGGAGTTTTATTAGAGCCTGGGTGTCCATGTGTTTTGTTTGAATTTCACTGGTGGTTTGTGGAAGAGCTGGTAAGGAGGTCCCAAGGGTAAGGAGGTCCAGGGACTAAGGGCTGGTAAGGAGGTCCCAGAGGTGCCAGGACAGCATAGCGTTGGAGGCAGATTGGGCCAATAGCCCAAAGAGGGGCAGGTGCAGGTGCAGGAAATAGCCAGGAGCTCAGCATCCAGGAAGGGCAGAGACCAAGGCTGGGAGACAAAAGCCTGGGAAGAGTGGAGCCCATGGATGGGAGCCCAGTGTCCAGAAAGTGTGGAGACCAGGGCTGGGGGGTCCAGTGCCTGAGAAGGGCAGGAACCAGAGCTGGTACAGTAGGCCTAGACAAAGGGCACAGCCCAAGAAAAGGGTCAGCAGAGAACCTGAAACTGAAAGCTAGGGCCCCCAAAAAGGGAGTAAAGGCCAGAGGTGGACTGGTAGTGATATGGGGCAAAGTGCCCCACCTAAGCATTGACCATTAACATCTGCAAGGCATGGATGTGGTGTAAGGGATGGTTGGAGCTATGTCATTAGCCCTTAAAGCAATTATCGTGAACACCTGTGCTCATGAGAGGAGATCTGACTTGGGGAGCTCTGAGGCAGCCTCCTTTCCTAAAAATTTTATTTCATCAAGGCATGGCAGATGAGGTTAAGGGGATATCACCTACAGAAAGCCAAGGAGGCATGGGGTGAGGGGAGTCACCAGGGACCCAAACTAGCACCTAACTCTTATTCAGAGGATCACTTGGCTCACTAAGACACATATTTCAGCCTTATTCTCTTCCTCCTGTCCCCATATATCAACCTCTTAAGGCTCCCAGGGGGCCAATTGCCAGAGAAGAGCTGGAGAGAACTCTAAATAATACCCTCTTCCACCTCCATCTAACACCTGGTAGTCATGACTCCAATCTTCATACTCAGAAGGACTTTTATGTACCCAGGCAAGTGTACATCACTACAGCTGTTAAAGTGCAGCCCTACTGAGCATATCACTCGCTGTGGGCACATGTATGTGCCCAGAGCTGAATCACGAACTGTGCTATGGCCAAAAACTGCAGTTATGAGGCTGAGGACAGGTCATGTAGGTGCATGAGTTGAAACAGGATTTAACTGCTAGAAACATACATCTTAATGAAAGCTGAGATTCTGATAGGAGCACAGGACCCCAAGTTTGAAATACAGAGCTTTAGTTTGTTCCTGATCCAACCCAGGCATTTGTGTGGGACTGCACTGACTTCAGTAGGACTCTACACAGATCACCCATGTGGGCCATAGGGACCAGATCATTAAAACACTCCCATCTAAAAGCTGGGCATTTATCAGCACAATATAAACAGCAATGGTTTGAACCATCACTAGTCAAAAACTGCATACAATGTAAACCTGTAAATAAACCTGCAGAATTCAAGTAGCCAGTTTTAGATTTTCAAAACTGGTTATGTCACCGGCAACTCAAAAACAGACAAAAGCAAGAAGTGACACTTCATGATATTCTTTATAAATTATCCAGTAATCTCTTGTCTTATTGTAATAATGGGGTAGTTAAACATAGTGAGCATGAGACAACCTCAAGCATTAGCATTAATATTTATTATCTGTGCTATGGCTGTTCTGAGAACCCTGACTCATATGGCCCAGTGTGCTTAGTGCTATATACACAACAGTGGCTGCATCTATAACAAATTGCTCATTGCTACTATGCAGCAGTGTAG
Organism: Caiman crocodilus; assembly: GCA_030014935.1. Lineage (NCBI taxonomy): Eukaryota > Metazoa > Chordata > Crocodylia > Alligatoridae > Caiman > Caiman crocodilus. The sequence goes on along the minus strand of JAGPOW010001296.1, from coordinate 37,999,515 downwards.
CAAGGCACTAACCATGAAGCGACACTACTGCATAGTAGTAATGAGCTACTGTGCAGTAGCTCCTTTCTACCATTCAGGAGCATCAGAAAAAAAATGTGCAAGGATGCTACGGTGCAGTAACGCTGGTTACTACAGTCATTTTGTACTTGGTTATGCAAATACTAAATGACACTGCAGTAACAACTGTGCAGTCCACCACTCATGTAGATGAGGCCAGTGAGAATACCCTACCCAAGAAGTTAACAAACTAGAGAAGACAGAAAAAGGAGTGTGGACAGAAGTATGTTTCACAGATAAATTTAAAACCCCCCAAAAGATGAGCTCATAGCATCAAAGTTTGAATTCTGACATGACATTTCCATTGAAGGGGCTGACTATCGATGAAAGAACTCATGGAATGATCTTAGATAAGTTCTTCAAGAGAACCCATAAAAAGGATGGTATGAAAAAATGAAAAGTGAGAACTTCTTTATTTCTTTGTTTATTCTGAAAGAGAAAAACAAGATCAAAAACCTCTATCATAGTTGGAGATGGTCAGATTATAACTGCTCAAGTGAGGCCCATGTGCAAGCATTAACTTCTCAGAAGTTACCTTACATTATTTACTTATTTATCCTATTTCTATACCATGCTTTCCAACAAAGGCTCAGATTGGCTTATAGTAAGAAAACAGAACAATTTGGAGAGAAGAGAGTGACAAAACAGCTTAAAAGAGAACTGGAACATCAAGATAAAACACAGACCCTTAGACAACATCTCATCCTAACTTTTTTTGGCAAATGCTTGCCCAAAAAGAGAGGTCTTACAGCACTTCCAAAATGTAAAGATATCCAGGCCCAGAATGTAAGGGCCTGGCTCAGGATCAGGCGCTGGTACACCTCAAGAAGGAGGGAGTTCTAGAGCTGAGGAGCAATTGTGGATAATGTTTTCACTAAGTGGACTTGGCATAGTCACGGTACTCATAGGAGGTGGATCTCAGCCGATCCTAGGGATCGTGCTGAGGCATAAAGAAGTAAGTTGTCTACTTCTTTACACAGAGCTAAGACCATGTAGAGCAGTATAGGTCAAAACCAGCACTATGAATAGTGGTGGAAAGTCACTGGGTACTAGTGCAGACTTTGGAGCACTGGAGTTATGTGCCCCACACAACCTACCCCAGTCAGAAGATGAGCCCCTACATTCTGCACCAGCTACAGAGCATCTTCAGTGGCAGCCCTAAACAGAGTGCACTGCAGTAGTCTACCCTTTGGAGTATGAAGGCATGGATGATAGTGGCCAGACCAGGGTCTGAAAGGAGGAGTCATAGCCTTCCTTCTCACTAGCTGGAGTTGGTGAAAGGCACTCTTAGCCACTGCCATCACCTGAAGAGCCAGATGCAGTAAAGGACCCGTGACTTTGGGCATGAGCAGTTCCGCAAATGTCCCTGTTGTTTCCAGGGAGGACCTCAGTAATCTTTTATTATATGGGGACCAATCAACAATCACTGCCAAAATTCTCATTGAAGACACTGGCTCCATAAACACTACAGGATGGAACTCTACCACGGTTCCAGGCCAGGGGTGGCCATGATGACCCTAGAGCAGCTTTAAGCCCTCATCCGTCTCCCTTTGGGCAGCCACCTCTTATCTTTTCTGCCGTGCCTTAATGTATTTAGCTTCTAGATAAAGGGAGGTTGCCCCAGGGCTTCCCAAATTTGATCGTACTCTCTTCACCAAAAGTATCCATGGTCATTGCCTTAACAGCCAATTATATGGCTCCGACGTCTCCTTTACACCATGCCCATGTGGTGATACTCTTTCCTGTTGTCCACAGCTAATACACCTTCCTGTTGTCACACCCCCCCGCTGGGCTACAGGCTCCCAGTCCTAGTTCTCACTCCTCTTGGGCTCTGGGTCCCTTGGCCCCCTCAGTCACAGCTGTGACTTCCTCCCCACCATCTTTAGCCCCTCTCTCTGGGCCCTGGCTCCACTTCTAGGCCAGTTAAGACTCCCGGGCTCCTCTGGCCCCACCACTCTCCTGCTGTGGCCCTGCTTGGCTTTCAGCACATCTCTGGGCTCTGGTCCTGCTCCTGGGCTAGTTAGACATTTACGCTCTCTGGCCCTACTGATTCTCACCGCTCCTGGGCTCCAGACCTCTGGGCTCTCAGGCCTTGCTGACACATGCCTTTCTCTGGGTTTGGAACAGGAAGTCATCTAGTTCAAAGCAGGACTATCCCTGACTAGATCATCCCAGGCAAAGCTTCATCTAGCTGTGTCTTTAAAACCTCCAACAGTGGAGATTCCACATCTCTCTGGGTAATCTGTTCCAGTGTTTTACTACCCTCCTAGTGAGAATGTTCTTCCTGAAATCTAACTTAAACTTCCCTTGTTGTAACTTGAGACCATTGCTCGCTGTTCTGTCATCTGACACCACTGAGTCCAGCTCCATCCTCTTTGGAACCACCATTCAGGTAGTTGAAGGATTCTATTAAATCCCCCTTCAATCTTCTCTTCTCTAGACTAAATAAGGCCATTGCCCTCAGCCTCTCATCAGAAGTCATGTGCTTCAGCCCCCTCACCATTTATTTTCATTGCCTTCTGCTGGACTCTCTACAATTTCTTCACATCCCTTCTGTAATGGGGGGCCCAAAACTGGACACAGTACTTCAGATGCGGCCTCACCAGTGCTGAATAGAGGGAAATAATCACTTCCCTTGACCTGCTGGCAGTGCTCCTACTGATGCAGCTCAGTATGCCACTAGTCCTCTTAGCAAGAAAAGCACATCATTGGCTCATATTCAGCTCACTGTCCACTGAAATCTCCAGGTCCTTATAGGCAGAGCTGCTGCTTAGCCAGTCAGCCCCCAGCCTGTACGGCACATGGAATTGTTCCATTCTAAGTGCAGGACTTTGCACTTCTCTTTATTGAACCTTACGAGACTTCTTTTAGACCAATCCTCCAGTTTGTCTAGGTCTCTCTGAATCCTAGCCCTACCCTCCTGTGTGTCTACTACCCCCCACAGCTTGGTGTCATCTGCAAACTTGCTAAGGGTGTACTCTATGCCATCTTCCAGGTCATTGATGAAGATATTGAACAAAACCGGCCTCAGCAATCCACTTGATACTGGCTGCTAACTACATATCAAGCCATTGACTACTATCCTACTACTAGGAATAATGCTCCTCGACTAGACTACTAGGAATATTGCTAGTTATTCTAATAGGACTAGACTACTAGGAATAACAGGTGTAATCTAGGAATAATGGGTGTAAACTAGTTGGGAGTGGATTTAGATTAGCTATTAGGAAGACATTTTTCACAGTAAGGGTAGCCAGGATCTGGAATGGGCTTCCAAGAGAGGTGGTGCTATCACCTTGCTTGGAGGTCTTCAAGAGGAGGCTAGATAGTCACCTGGCTGGGGTCATCTAACCTCAATCCTTTTCCTGCCTGGGGCAGGGGATCGGACATGATGATCCATTGTAGTCCCTTCCGACTCTACAATCTATGAATCTATGAATCCTCTGGGTCTGATGATCTAGGTAGTTTTCCATCCACCTTACAGTCCATCAATCCAACCCATATTTCCTTAACTTGCTTGTGAGGGTATTGTGAGTGACCATATCAAAAGCCTTGCTAAAGTCAAGGTGTATTATATCTGCTGGAATCCCCTTATCCACAGAGCCAGTCATTTTATCATAGAAGGCAATCAGGTTGGTCAGGCATGACTTTCCCTAGTGAATCCATGCTGACTGTTCCTAATCACTCTCTTCTCTTCCAAGTGCTTAGAAATGGGTCCTAGAGGACCTGCTCCATGATTTTTCCAGAGACTGAAGTAAGACTGACTGATCTATAGTTCCCTAGATCCTCCTTCTTTCCTTTGTTAAAGATGGGCACTATATTTGTCCAGTCATCTGGGACTTCTATCAATCACCACGAGTTTTCAAAGATGCTGGCCAGTGGCTCTGCATTCCCATTGGCCAACTCCTTCAGCATCTTATCTGGCTCCATGGACTTGTACAAATCCAGATTTTCTGTATCGTCTCTAACCTGTTCTTTTGCTACTGCTCACCTCCTCCCCAAACTGTGCTGCCAGGTGCAATAGTCTGGGAGCTGAGCTATTTGCCTCAAGTCCTGCTCCCTTCTGGTCAGGTGACTCCCTAATTGGACCCTGCCACACCTGCAGGATGCTTTCCAAGCAGCCCCTTCTCTTAAAGTGACAAACGCATTAAGTGCACTGTCACAGAACCCATGGGGCAGAAATTCTTAAAAAGAAACAAAACGTAGACCTTTGCCACAGGACTCTGCAAACATTCCCCAAGACTGCAACAAACATTTCTAAATTTCTAGACTGTGACAAGAAACTTTTAAGAATGTTTTATCTCTCCTCCCTAGATAACTGACATTTAAAAATTGCTTTTGACACTAAGAACATAAAACTTCTTTCTGACCATCAGTGCCCGGAATTGAGCTAGCATCCTCAGGAGTCATATGTCTGGGATCCTACAGTATTAACCCGCTGAGTCATCCTCCTGGTTTAAACATTTCCTTCTTTATCAATTTCCATGATAACCTCTAGTATGTCCTGAGATACACAGAAAGTATTCACCAGAAAACTGCTCTCAAAGATCTAGTGATCTGAAGTATAACATCTGTTCTCACCCGAACACCTGCCCTACTTCCCTTATCTCCAAAAATGGAGAAAAAAATGAAAGCACATTTAAGCACATCACATGCTTTTGCTTATTTGGGATAGGATTATTTTCACTCCTGACTGTTCAGCACTTAATTCCACACCACAAGATACATGGTCAGAAGGTGAGCAGGCAGGTGGGAGTTTATAGAAAAGCTTTGAATTATATGAAAACTACAATCTTAATATAACAACATGCTTAAGATTTAAGCAGCAATTCAAAATGAATCATGGACCAGTCTACGAACCTCTTACTCACAAGAGTGAGATGTTTTTCTTGTAATTATCCCCACTGATTTAGCCTCCCAAGTTATTCATATGAGTAACAGTCTGAATTTGGTCTTTTTTTCTGTTGTGGCTTGTTCTCAAGCCTAATCCAGTTTTCTTGAATGTAATTCTCATTCATAATTGCTTACTGAATCATTTATGTGAACAGCTCTTGGTTTGAGCATTGTTTGTGAGCACTTCATTATGCCTATTCAATGTCTGCAATCTGAGTAGTATTGACTTATTTTGACTGTACATAAAGACCAGAAGCACATGATATCATTTTTATACCTTGGCTATGTGAAACTAATTCTTAGGATCAGGTGTCTGAGAGGCACACTTGTGGGTTTTTTCACCAATTCAGAGTTTTCTTTCACAATTGTTGTATTTATAGACACTTTAAATTCACTGTTTCTGTGCCTCTTCCAGCTTGCAAACTCATTTGCTAGGCTATTTCTGGAAAATGAACACAAAACAAGATTAAATTAATTCTGCTTTTTCTGAGTTACTATGTGCTAACCAGTATTCGAGCATATTCTCCAAACTCTAGCACACAGGTTCTCAGACTGTGGTCCGTGAGCTCCATTCAGGTAGTCCACAGAAAGGCTCAGAACAATTGAGAATATCTGTACTTGTAAGGTAAGACTACTGATATTAAAATATGAGTTGTGTGCTTTGGTCTGTAGAACCAAAAAAAAGTTTATTAAGTGGTCTGTCAAGACCCTCAGCAATTTTCAAGTGGTCCACGAAAAGTTTGAGAACCACTGCTTTAGCATATTTTATAACATAAGGCACTATGTGATACAGCTGGTGTGTGTTTTTAATGTTTATGTACCTGACTTTCACTTCAGACTAGATTCTGACTCAAATCAAGTATCCATACAAGGGACCACATAGCCACACATGGGTCCTGAGAGAAGCAAATGATCCTGCCCTGAGTTTGGAGGCACTTTAAATCAGGCTTGCTTATTCAACTAAAGAGGAATGCATTAAAACCTGAGAAATACTTTTCACCTAGGCTGAAACCAATTCGCTTTGCACTGAATATATAGACTAACTCATTCAAGTGCTGATAATTCCACAGTGTCTTCCCCAGAACTCTCCCCTGGGGGAACAGACCTGTTCTCTTGCAGTCCATACATCTGACTGGGAATGAATTGTAGACTATTTCAGCACAAATTACTACAGGATATACCTCAGAAAATAGACAGGTAAGTGCAGAAACAGACAATACAGTAATACTTGTAGGGCTTTGCTACAGGGACGCTTGCACCTGGGACAGACACCTAGATTAGCTGTGCTATGTAGAGATAGGGCTAGAACCACAAGAATATGTGAATACTGCAGCACTGAGTGATGGAATAGCTAGCTGTGGTTCATGGTCCCAGAGACAAATCCACAGGCCTTAGCTGGACAGTGAGGCTCTATGTACAATGCATTGCAGAGTTGGGTGCCTCAGAGTAGGATTCACAAGACAGAAATCTGAGCAGAGATTTCTCTTAGGAAATAATTAAGATGGGTAGAGCTGACCCTTGGGGTGCGTGGGGCCCAAGGTATATCAGTCTGTGCAGAGCCTGTGCCAGGGGTGGGGGGGAATGGGGCCGGCAAGTGGCTGCACGGAGTGGTGGTGCCCTGGGCACATGCCAGTGGAGCTGTCCACAGGGCCTGTATGGCACTGTCCACGAGGCCCATGGCAGTCCCCCCCCCCCCAAAGGACATCTTTAGACAGGGTAGTATATTACATCTAGGATTGGGACACCACATAGGATTCACAGACTGAAACCCTCTTTTGAAAGAAGGTGTCTGAGGCCTTTCTTTCAAAAAAAACAAACAGACATCATTCCTATCTTTCAAAGGACAGTGTCATGCTGTATACTTGGAACACTTATACAAGATGTCAGCTCAGTATGCCCTAGGGTTAGCTCCTCTTTGTGTCTAAGATAGTAGTGCCAGATAGGTAGTGTGAGGTGGGTCTGTGCCCCAAATAGGAGCTGGTCTGTAGATTGGATCAGGTTCCATGCACCAAGATAGGGTCCAGTGCTTTCCCACCTGTCCCTGTGCTGCCCTGATCAAACTTGCACTGCCTTGTTCAGTGCTGTATGGTCCTGCTTGGCTCTAATCAGCTCCATGCACTTAATCTAGCAGGTGGGGCACACTATCAGCCCTCAAGGTACCCTCCAGGTCTGGAAATTTGATAGCAGAGGAATGGCCATTAGCTGTCACTGCTCCCTCACCACTCAGGTTTCAGATCCATGGGGAGCCCCACAGTTCGGATGACATGGCTCTATAGGCCAGATCTGGCCTCCAGGCTAGGGGTTGAGCACCCTTGGTTTAACAAGTTTCAAACCTATATATCCTAGGTGCATCTACATGTGTATTTAACAGAGCAATATACTAATCTGCTGTGGTATAAGGTGTAACAGTTTCCACACGAAATGCTATTAGATTGCACCAAACTAATTTTCACCTCCATAAAATAGTACTGTCGGGGACTATAGTGGTGAAAATAACTGCGTCTAAACACATGTAAATGCTGACTTGGGCTTAAATTGTGCTCAGGCACTGGTCAGCTCAAGCAGCAGGCAAGACCCCAGCCTGCCACCTAGCCACACGGCTCCACTCTTCGGGCACTCTCGTGCCTCATTCAGCCCTTCCACCGCCTGACACTGCCACATGCACCCTGTATCTCCCAGGCAAGTGCTATGAGCATTAAACAAAAGTGTTGGGCTCATTCACTTTCACTTTGTCCTCATTTTCTTTTTGACTCCCCTATGGTTCACACAAGATATGTAACCACTCATTGGAGAATAGACTGAAACCCAGGTTTTCTGAACACATCTCCTAGATAAGTCCTTTAGGTGAAGTAAGTGGAAAAGCCTAATTTGTAGACCCTAAAAGACCACGGTCGGTTCCTGACTGCTTCGAAGTACGAAGGTATGGGGTACCTGTTGTCACAGATTGGTGGGTACCTGAGAAGCATTGATTTTTAAAACCAAAAATTCTGTATCCTCAGATTTTACAGATTTAAAATCTGTATCCTCAGATTTTAAATGCCTCTGGCATTAGGCAGCATCTGAATAGAGGGAAGGGGATCATAATTTTGAACTTCAGAATCAGGGATGGATGGTGGGGGGGTGCACTGATGCAGCTCCACCCCCCCCCGCCCCCTTTGTTTGATTCCTGCTTCACTGAAAGTTTAAAGCCAAATGCCCAGCAGCGTGTAATGGGCTCTACCTCATGGGACAACTGCGGTTCCCACCAGGGGATACCCTATGGCCATTTACTGAGCCCAGCTCCCCCCCATCAGGCCTCCTTCTCTCTCACCTGCCCATCTTGATGTCAAAAATTAATCCATGTGGGGAGGCTGCCTTCAGATGCCCAGAGTTTACCTTTCAGTGCCTTGTTCTGCCCTGCTCATCGTTTGGCTATCAGTTGGCTTAACCCTAACTGTAGCAGGGCTCGCTCTTATCTGGTCTCCTCTGGTCCAACCTCTCTTTCTTACTCGCCTGGGCTCATGGGAATCTCCAGGCTGAGGCCCCTCTCCCTAGGCTTTTAGCCCTAGCTGACCTCCCCTTTTCTGCCCCCCCCCCCCGATCTGGTCAGAGTTGTTTCTGGGCCCTCTGCCCCTCATAATATGGATTGTGCCTGGTGGCAATCCTCCTATGACCCCTTCTAGCTCAGGGGACCCATTCAGGTGTCAGCCCCTCAACCTCAGTCCTGCCTGTGCCTTGCAAGGTGCACTTGCTCTGAGTAATGGGGGGAAGTTTTCCCCTCTTACACAATGGCAGCAGCAGTTCTGCTCAGGCAGCAGCAATCGACTTCCTGGCTCATTACAATCTACCTGATTCCTTCTAACCTCTGCATTCCACAGATGTTAATGACCCTCTCTCCTGTTTTAATGGTCTGGATGTTTCACTAATCAAGCTAGCCTTTCTTCTGCAATTCTGCTGTTTGTGTTCTGCAATAGCTGCTCCTGGTAATGTATCTCCTATTTCCGTAGGGGAAAAAAGGGAGAAGTGTTCTCCCTCTCCCTAAGCCTAGGGAGAAGGGCTGCAGCCTGGAGGTGCCAGTGGGCCCAAACTTTTTTAACTCATTTCAATAGAATTAGATTGAAGTGAAAACAGATATTAACCTGAATTATATAGCCCTAGACCCCTGGCATAATAGTAAAGCTTCTAGTTAATTTGTACCTGGATAAAAATGTGTGTTTTGTTATATAGGAAGATGCATCACACCATCTACACTCCCCTTTTCAAAATCCTAAAACAGCCATGGATGGGACTTAGTCCTGCGACAGACCAAGCCCATAGAGACAAAGAAAAAGAATAATGAACCCAAATCAACCAGCCCAGAGATAATCAATCTACTGCAGGGGTAATTCTTCAGCCGTGTTGGGCTGATGTCAGTGCTTTCTTTCTGGCTGGCTAGTGTAGCAAGGAAAAAGTGATGTGTAATTCAGGGTTGCCCCTATACCACATTGATCTTGGTCTGTTCTAACACTGGCCATGTATAGAATACCAATAAGATCAGGGCGATGCCAAGGAGAATGCTAAGCCATCTCTGCATCTTACCCTCCACCCTCATGCTGTGCATTTCGGCTACATCTGAGAATCAAAGCATATGGCATTAAATCTTCTTTTCCGAGTTTTTTTTTTGGTCATAACCCACATAAACTCAATGCAAAACACTTCTCCCCCACCCCAGCCACTGGCCCATATAACAGGATTATGACTCCACCACAGTGAGTACTTTAGCTGAAATAGTAAGGGTTGTACTTTTAGAGCTAGAGGACCCAAGTTCAATCCCCTGCTGGCAAAGGCATTCAAAGGGTTGTCACAAAGGCTTCACTCAAATGAAGATGAGAATGTGAATAACACAAACATCCAAATTTAATATGTTTACACTCATACACACAATACCAAAAGCTCCACTGCTCTTTTCATTGGAAATAGAGTATTTTGTGGCCTGCATTGCTTTTCTTAGATCGCTCTTCATGTAGCTTCAGATGTGATTTGCTTTCTCCTCACATGGGATAAAATAAGTGCCAATAATTTACAAGGAACAATGAAAATGGAGTGGGAAAAAGTAATTTCATACTGTAATTATGGGTATAAAGCTTTGGAGAAGCTGTTTTATTTACATCAAAATCATCCTACAATGTACATTTAGTGCCAGCTCCTATTTTACATATTAAGTGCCTCACTGGACCTACACGAGTATGATCCTATTCCACCTTGCCTGAGTCTCTAAAACCTAGCACATCTACTTTTTACTGCATCATCATCACCTTAACCTTAAAATTATGTCACAAGCAGCAGGTAGGTGGAGGAGGACCCACCCACCTTTTGTGCTGGTGTTTTTTTTCACGGATTCAAACCAGATAGTCCAAGATTGCATTTAGGTGATACTTATATACCCAAAAGATGGAACAGGAACTGTTCCTTATCATATGTAATTCTAATATTTCCTTGCAAATATATTTCCTATATATGCTAAGATCAGAGGCAAGGAAATAACACAAAACAGCTGGACTACAGTGTAGAGGAATACATTTTCCATCCAAAAACCACCCCGATAGTTTCTAATGTTGCAGGTTGAGACTCGTTATATTTTATTTTAACGCTGAGCTAAAACATTAATTTTTAATACTGCATTATTCCCCCTAATTTTTATTGCTGTCACATTATTCAAAAGGCAATCTCGTGTTTATGCTTGAAAACAGTTTCTTTCTGCTGCCTATTTAGAAAACACAAATCAAGATTACATTTGCTTGCTATGCTGTTTCAAATTATTGTGATGATGGATATGAAAGATATGAGCAACGGTCTAGTGAACTGCTGTGTAGGACTCTATGAAATTTAAATAGTAAAAAAAGCACTTATTCAAGAATCATACTCATATGATAAAATCAGTATTTTCAGTTGGTTTCTAAAGCTGTGAGGTATCATAGGAAAGAGGATTTGAAAGGTAAAACGCAAGGAATCAACATGCCTGAGTTTCATACCAGACCCTTCTTGTGTGACACCGGACAAGCCAGTTACCCTCAGTTAACCTCATTAGGTCTCAGTTTCCCCCTTGTAAAATACAGGTGACAATATTTGCCCTGTTTGAGATATACAGATGAAAAGTGTTACGTATTATTAAATATGGGCTTGGAATTGCAAAATGCTAACCTATTAAATTTGAATGGATAATGTGAACTAATTAATTTAAAAAATATTCAGGGTAGTTCTCCTTCCTCATATAAGTAAGTATCAGTTGCATGCTATAGTTATTGGGTAGCACTCATCACAAAGCACTTTATACATGATACACAAGGATCATTTCATATATACATTTAGATAAATGCATCTACTGCTAGGGTGAAAGTCACCCACAGTTTAGTAACGTTTACAAAACTGTTTTTAGGGAGAAAAAATAATTAAAAAAAAACAAAACCTTTTCAGCATGGGTAATGGTACCACAAAGTGGAAAAAATGGCATGATGAAGTACGTTGAAGGTATTACTGTATTATTTGTTCAGTGTCAATTGTATTCCAGGATATTTAAGAAACATTGCCATGGAGACAAGCATCCTGGCCTAAAGGGCTTGCAGTCTAAGAACCAGAGTGTGACCTCCTTACTGATACTGGTGAGCATTTACTACCCCAACCTGCTTGCCATGGTGTTTTAAAAAGTCATTTATTTGCTATGTTTCTTCTTTCATGGAGAACATTTTACCACATAACCAAAGGTAAAGAAGTAAGAGTATGAGAAGGGTGTGAAGAAGGTTGCTGGCTACAGATAGCAGAGGGACAAGAGATAGAAGAGAAATACAGGAGTTTAAGTAGGAGCTAAATTGTACCAGGCTTTGAAGGCTAAAAGAAAGAGCTTAGATTTGATGTTGAAGGTGACAAAATGTCACTGCAGGAATTTATATGAGTTTGAATGTTCGAGGACATCAGGATTATTCTAGCAAAGGGTGTCATGGGAATTTCAATGGCCACAAGTGGTCAGGACTATGGTTTTACTTGTCATCCATAAAACAGCATTCCCAACCTCCCAGAGTCCCATAGCACTACTGTGGGACACTGAAAGATTTCACTTATTGAATCCATGACATGTATTCCTTGGAGGTCTCCTATCCACCTACTAGCCCAGTCCAAAGCCTTGTGAGATCTGATGGGATCATAGTACAAGGTGATATGACTTCT
>JAGPOW010001296.1:37947637-37985661 GCA_030014935.1 Caiman crocodilus | reverse complement strand
CTGAATTTCCAAATCTGACTTGAATAGGGAGATCAGTAAAAAGGTCCGAATTGATCTGAAGCTCTCTGAATCGATTTGGAAAAGATTCAGAGAACTTTGGAGATTCGGGCAGTCCCCGCTTGTCACTGCAGGGAGCTGGACCCCGACTCCGTGCTGGTAAGTAGGAGGTGGGGGACGGGGGCTAGAGAAGGGAAGAGGGGACCATGAAGGGGGACCCCCACCAGGCCTCATCCCCTGCCTGCTCCTCCAACCCCCCTGAGTGACCCCCAACCCCTGCCAGCTTTTTTTCTGAGTGCTGGGCTTTTTTTTTTAAAGAGCTGGAAGGCTGGGGCCGGGCAGGGTAGCCACTGATAGGGCTGGGAGAGCAGGTGGGGGATGGTGCCTGGAGCTGCCTACTCCCATAAGGAGCAAATCTGCTCACAAGGTGCACATGTAGACCTATTCCTGCAGCTGGCTCACTGTGCCTTATTTCACTGCACAGTAAGCCTAAATTGCATTAAAAGCATGTGTAGATGCACACACTATAGTGTAAATTTATTGCAGAGCAAAATCAATAGTAAATTTATCCAGTGTAAATGTCATGTGCCCACAGCCTTTGCCTAATATTTCAATCCTGCCTTTCTGTTGTTCTTGTTCATTTGTTTTTGGTGTCCTCGTTACTCTAACAACTTCCCCTTCTTTGTCAGCTATTGTCATAGTATATTTCTGCAGTTAATAAGCCAAATTGTCAATTGCCAAATCTTCACCAATGTTATCTTTAAAGTAAGGCAAGTACATGAAAGTACAGTTCTCTAAAATAGATGCACAAGATTTTGTCTCAGAATATCCAATACTGGTGTGCTTATGTGATCAATCTGCAGAGTTACACACATTTCAAATACTACTGACCTTTCACTGCACACTCTTGTTTATCTCGTTACAACATGAATCAGGCAATAACATACTTAAATTCTTTCAAATTGTTCCACTGCAGACAGCATAAGCTATATACAAATTATGCATGAAATGGATTTGCACTTTTAACTATCTAAACAATATTCTATGGTCATATATGCACAAAACAAGTGCATGCTCCTTTATTTCACGATGTGGACAGGAAAAGTCCTTTGCAACTTGAATATATTCTTTCCGCAATTGCAGGAAGAGATGACTCATATTTCTTTCATCCTGGTGCACACACTGCTAAATAAAATGGTGTTAACATTTCCTCAGACCACTGCACAACAATTGATTCAAATCTTACATGTATTCTGGGTTGGTGAGCCACTCCTGACTCCAACTCAGAAACAAGATATGCCTTATACTACAGCATGGAATTCTTCTCATCTTGCTATCAGTGTAAAACAAATTAAAACTGCAAACTTTGACTGAAGCCCCCAAAGGAGGTGAGAGGTATCCTATTTTGAACCCCAAGACCCATATAGGCCCTGCCTCTTCCATTTCATTTAGATATATTTTTTAACAAACCTTTTTGACCTTTGGTTTATAGGCAGAATTTTTCATTTAAAATTGATCTACCTTAAAAAAAAATCATGTAAAAAGGAGTAAAAAACAAAACATGAAAGAAAAAATAAGGTGAGGTGTTTACAGTAGCCTTTAAAGGCTACTCAAAATATAGACTTTGATTGGAAAAGAATGGCTTTCTGAATAGTTCTTCAGATATTTGCAACATTTTCTGTGTCCTGTACTTAACAAGATTGCAATCAAAGCACTGCAAACAGAGATTTCCCCCATAACTACTTCATTTTAATTCATCATCAAAATCTCAAGTCCAGTTTTGAAAATGTATTCATATCTTTCTGTAACATGAACGCGATAAAACTTGCTTGTACCTGCTTAATAAAAATTTACAATATCACTTTCTTATATTGTTTCAAAATATGTTTGTTCTGTAAACTTCTCAAATCCTCACAGACTCCTTTAGAAGTCATTCTAATTGCCAAGACTTATTAATAACATTTTGCCAAAGTGGTGTGAAAAAGAACAGTGCAGATCATGGTGATTTATAACGTACCTGTCACTTGAGTTAACATGAATATAAATGTGCTCTTCTCCCTCTCAAGCATCTGATTTTACCACAGATCATGCCTAAACTCATTCCCAAAATATAGAAGTCACATTTTTTTACACTGAAAAGGAGAAATATCATGTGTTCAGAAAGGAAATCAGATAGAATATATTCTGACTCCAATGCAGATATCTACCTTTTTGCAACCACCAACACACCATCCATTACACAATTTGATGTCGCTAAAAAAACCCCATGTACAAGTAATAAGGTCCTAAGAAAAGAAAAGTATAGCATTTTTTGCTTTCAGTGTTTCTCTAATGTATCTTTATCTCCAATCTCAGCCACCATGCTAGGCTTTTTAGAAACACCAGAGCCAGATAAAACTTAAAATATATAAGTACTATAATTTTAAGGAAAAACAGGGGAATACAGAAAACCCTCACTATTCATGGGTTCGGCATTTGTGATTTCAAATATTCACGAATGCTGAACTCGTATCTTAAATACACTTACAGGAGCTCCCATTTATGCTTGTTGCTACTGGGCTCCCACCGCTGCTGCCACCGGGCTCCTGCCATTGCCAGCGCAGGCATGTTCCCCCCGCCCCAGCTGCCAAGGTCACTGCATTCATGATGTTCATGAACACAGTGCCATATTTGCAGATTTTGTCATTTGTGGGGATCTCAACGTATCCCCCCATGAATGGCAAGCATCACCTGTAAACTAAAATCGATTGCACCTTTTTAAACTATTATTTTTCCAGCTAGCACAAATAAATATATGCCATGACACACAAGGACCTATAGGCCTGAATTCAGTTCTTAGCTCTTATGCAAACATCTGGCAAAAGTCTGTGTCTTTCTATACCTCACACTTAGCATGCCAGGCAGGGGTCTTCCCAAACATATCACAATATCCCATGTGAGCTCCATCCCTAACCAGAAACTGTATGGCACATTAGTGGAACACCATAGGTAGGCTTCTTAGCATTAATTCTTAGTAGTGTGCTAATTAGCTCATATTGCACTCCACAAATGCCACTGCACTGCTTCTAATTTAGGAGGCAACTTATGCATGGAGCAGTATGATGTGCTGAAGGGCCATACTTCCTGGCAAGGTAAGTTTACAATGTAGATGTCTCCTGGTAACTCTGAACACTGCTACAAATGCAACCTCTCAGTTCACTTGACAAAGACAGCAAGTATCCCTGGTTCCTTATACTGAAACTGTTATACAATAGTTGAACCTGCTGTACCACCACTTTCCTTTCTCACATGCTATTACCCTCAAAGTACTTTCAGAGAGTCTTCCAGTTTCTTTTCCCTACTAATTGATATTTGATTCTGGGAAGTTGCTTCATGTGGAAAGAGTTTATGAGGCATATGTTACACAAAAGGATGGGGAAAAATAGTCTGGAAGTGTCAAAGGTGTATTAGGTGGGGAAGAAAATCTTAGGAGCAGATTCTAGCTTATCTATTAAGATTGTAAGTGTCTAAGAGCAATGCTACTTCACTTTGCTCAAGTCCCTAAAACACATTAACATGTCTACTTTTGCAACATGCCTTCCATTTTAACCTTAACATTAAGGCTAGTGACAGAAGTTACGCAAACACCAGTTTAAGTGATCAGAAATTGGTTTAACCCTGTAAAACAGAACATACGTTCAGTGCACATAAACCAGTTTCAAAATGGCTGAAACTAGTTTAAGATAAACCTGGTTGAATGTAGTATCTGACTTAACTGATTTAGCTCAGTGGTTTATGAAACTTGTCTAAGACCCCTTCCTGGTTCAAGTTAAACCACAGGCCCCCACCATGCTTTCCAGCCTTGGGCTGGGCTGTGCTGTCTGCCCCAGCAGAGCTGGGTTGAGAATGGGAAGCAGGGACTGCCCCCATCTAGGCAAATCCTAGCTGGGTTCTGGGGCCAGGGAGGCGGGTGTTAAATACCCCTTCCGCAACTCAAATTTACTGCTAGCTGTGGCTGTATACTAAAAATCCAGGGGTACCTGGAAGCAGCCTTTGCCTGTGCCTGGAAACAGGAAGAGTCCTGCTGTGAGTTTGGACTGCAAATCCCACAGATGTCGGGGCAGCAGGAAAAGGAAGTGAGCACGCAGCTCATGCTGGCTATGTGCCAGACAGCTGTGCTGTAGCACTGCCTGGCTTCTGGCCTGAGCCACTTCAGGCATGTGGCTATGTTTCCTGAATCAAAAGTAAATGTGTCCAGTTGGTTCTCAGTTTAATCTCTGCATCTTAGACCAACCTGCAAAGACTGAATCAATTCAGCCTCAGGCCTTTTGATTGTCTGTACTTAACCTAAATCACAAAGAGCATGAGGAGGAGAGAGGCTAACCCCCTTCTGTGTTCACAGATTTTCAAAGGCCTTACTCTGAAATAGGATTCCCCTTAAACATCTAAGTAACATTTAAACATCTAATAGGTGGAACAGAATCTAGCTATGACTGTGTGGGAGTTTAGATGAAGCAATAGCATCTGTGGAGGAAAAGCTATCTGCAACCCCTGAGTACATCACCCTGCTATCTTAAAAGTGGAAAAGGGAAGTAATAAATCCAGTTGTGCAGGTTATCGAGTTACAGGGCACCACTGACAAAGCGAAACAAGGTTTCAAATATTCTAATCACTCCCCATTTTTATAGTCTCCCCCAACTCATATACACCTTCTCTAGCTGCCATCTGTGATATAATGTGTTTGGTATGACCATCCTTTGACTCCCCTCCCTACTTACAGGTCAAGCACTAATCCTCCACACATAGAGATCAGAGCTATGGCAAAGCTATAGAACATAGACTACTCAAATTCATTATTTTTTGTTATATACGTGACACTAGAAACTACCATGGGGACATGATTTGCTATCAAAATCTAAGGGCATAGTAGTTTAGGGACTCCTACTCCACCCTCACTGCAACTGGGACTCTCTACTTCCACAAAGTAAACAGCATTTTTTACTTAAAAAAGAAAGAACTCCAAAAACTCATTCTCTGACCAGATCTTCAGATGGTTTTAATGAGCATACCTTCCTTAAATTAATAGAGTTATGCCTATTTACACCAGCTAACAGTCTGATCCTGCATATTCAAAATAGATGTTACCATCATTCTGAAATATGATATGATATACCAGACAATTACATGAATCAGGCACAATTCAGCCCTGCCTTGTGCAACCTACAATACAGGATGAGCACAAAGTGCATTCTAAATAGGAATGGTAGTTTTTCATATTGGTTTGATATTAG
The DNA here is from genome assembly GCA_030014935.1 of Caiman crocodilus. NCBI lineage: Eukaryota > Metazoa > Chordata > Crocodylia > Alligatoridae > Caiman > Caiman crocodilus. Next base: position 37,980,394 of record JAGPOW010001296.1, on the reverse strand, counting down.
TGTTAAAGATGGCACAAGATGCAGAGCAATTGTGAATCAAGGCCACAGACTTTATAGTTAACTTTGAAATACTGTTAATATTCAAGTGGAGAAATATCAATTCCCTACCCATTTTTTCAGTTATTTTCCAAAACCTCATATTTCTTCTTTTATCTAAATCTCCAACTTAGCTTCCTGATAATTTTTATTTGTCATAACACTGTGGTTAAGTAAAAGCATCATGTTTTCTACAGTACATCAGAGAAAAGGTACTCTTAGACTCTCGGGTTATATATTTTAGAATCTCAATTTAAATGCAGATTTTTAAGTCCCCTGTTAAGAGTCCATAAGGGATGTCTCTCACTTGGTTAAAATACCAATAGCAAAAATATTTCAGACTTAACATTCCTCTTTTACTGAGTGAGCCTAGTTAATAGTGAGTCCCAAAGAAGATGTAGTTTAATAGAAGATTTTTTTCCAGGAATTTTCAGGCATGCAATAAATCTCAAAGACAGGCTGTTTCCATGTAGCAGAATTCCAATGCACTTGTACAGAGAAGACTGAATGTATTTCATCTGGTGTATGAATGAAATGTCTCCCTTTATCCTCTGAGTTACTACTGATCAGTACAGTAATCCCAAACCAACGGCAGCTACAGATGGGTACATTTTGCCATACTGATCCAAATGCTAAGTGACATAGTGTGGCATAACTACACTGTATGACACTCACGCACAGTTTGGATTCTTTATCCACTTGTGGTGGGGTAGGATTACCTTATGTTAGAACCAAGATGGAATAGGGAACTCCTACCTTTTAGCTCAAAAGCCTCATGTTTAGGATATTTTCCCAGGGAGCAGGAGATCCCAGCTCTAGGGCCCATCCTCCAAAGAGAGCCTGAACCTATACAAGTGCTCTGCGCATCAGGCCATGACTTAGGAGTTACTCAGTCCCCTCTCCAGCCCTCCTCCTGAAGCTGGCTCATTGTATCTTCTCCTTTCCCTGAAGTGATCCACTTCACTAAGCCAACCTTCATCTGCCTTGTTGCCTCCAACTGGCCCTATACATCTTCCTTTCCTGGCTCCCCAATGGAGGAGCTGTTTGGCTTGTGGCATGCTAGTTAGAGCACTTTGCTGGGAAACAGGAGACAAATACCCAAGCCTTCTCAGGGTAAAAGGGGCCTAGAAGCAAGGCTTTCCAGTCCCTGAACAAAGACCTGTCCTGCAACACTAATATACTTGGTTAACTTCAGGTATGTTAACTCCAGTCCATACAGTAACTGGAATTATTTCAAAGGGTCTTCTTACATATGTAGCTGCATGGTGGTGGCAGGGAATGTATGATGTTTTGATACAGATTCAAAGGCAAGACTTTGAACCCTGCTGTGAATTTGTTTCAAAGGCTTCTCCCAGTTGACCCATCTGTAAATGGACATTTGGTCAATCAGGCTTGAGAGTCAAAAAACATGATGCCAGTCACATGATTCCTTTGTATGCCATTAGCTATACAAATTTGCCTTGGGCAGGTGGGTCATTTGGCTGTGATTTTTGATTCCCATATATAAAATTAAACATGAGTTAAAGTATTTGTAGTTTCTCAGTCTCTGATCTGGAATACTCTGAGAGGAGGGGGAAAACACTTTCTAAAGGAAACTAGAGTTGTGCACATTACAGCTTTCAAATATGGCAAGAACATCAAGGTTAGGAATGTATTTCCATTAATTTTTGTTTAACTATTACATTATTTTTCAAAAGGACCTTGCAATTAAAACAGTCTCTCAAGTCAGTGGATTGATCTGAATTAGGCAACCAAGAACATTAGGAAGTCAAGCAAATGTGGGTACCTTGCTTTTATTTTCTTTGGAAGGGGACACACAAAACCTAGCAGCAGCCTGCAAGTTCACCTTTCTATACAGAAGTTGCATAGTAGGGCTTCTAAAATATAATCTAAGGCCAATAAAAACCAATTAACCTTTTTCCTCAAACCTGTCTTAGACTGGTGTAGGATTACCTCTACTGCTGAGCTGAAATTGTGGCTGCTATAACTTTCCACCCTTTGACTGCAACTAGTGAAGAAATGGGTGCATCTGAGTTTCTAAACCATTATTATCCATTATATAGGAACATCTTGGAGTATCAGTCATAGACCAGGACCCCACTGTGCTAGACACTGTATAAGCACAGAACAAAAAGCGGGATCCTGCGTCAGAGATACAAGACAAGAGACAACAGATGGGCATGGAAATATACGGGAGCATAAGAAAATAATGAGATGGCATTAATCAAAATGATAGGCAATAGTCATAACACAGCAAAAGCCTAACCACTGTCAAATTTTCTGTGGGCATTACAGCAAAGGAGGATTCTAATGAGGGAAAGGAAGGAAGAAGATAATGAGATACGTTTGTGGATTTTTATGGGAGCTACTTCTGAGCCTGCTTTTTGACTCTGATAACCCTTGTCATATATTTCACTTATTCAATAGATCTCTCTTGATCTTTTTGGACTAATGGCATTCAGAACCCTTCCACTTTAAAAATATATAAAATCCATAGAGTAACAATCTCCACCCTGAGCATGACTCTAGATAACTCCATAGTATTACTGTGACTATTACATGTTGCTCAAAAGTCTCACTAACTTCAGTAAGAGAAGGATCAGACCTTCCTCACTTTTTTCAAGCTATCATCCCTGTCTTTAACACTGTAAGTAAACTCTCTTTATGCTGCCATCTGTTTGGACAAATCTGACAATCTTGAGCAGTTAGCAAATACAATTATCCTTTCTGTCAGATGTCTGTTGTTTTGTTCATTTTTTATCCTTGTGGGTAAAATTAATAAATAATATTGTCCATGATCAAAGATGTGTAAAACATCCCTGGCATCAATATACTGTCTCAAGTAGCTGTAGAAAGAGTGAAGACCAATCAGAAGGTTCTCTGCTGTGCAGCAAATCAGTTCAGACATCATCCTTATGCAGTGGATGGTGCAAAATTGTGGTTTGCTAAGCACCTTGACCCCATTCTGAATGATAGCTGTCAATTCACCCCAGGGTATCTGAAGTCTACCAGCCTAACAGTGGGTGTGTTGACATGTGCATTAGAGCTGGAAGAAGTTTACTTATGAGTAAACTACTTGTGAGTAAATGCTCATCAGGCAGGTGTCGACATGTACAGGGGAGTGGGAGCAGATTTACTGCTAATGGCATTAAAAGGCTTTGTTTCCTGGGGCCCTGCAATGGGCCCTTGTTACCACTAGGGGAAGCTCTAGGCTCCCCCTGGGTGCTAGATCAGGGGCTGGAAGGGAGCACTCTGGGTTGGAACATTGCACCCTGACCCTGCAATGCTGCCAGGTGCTGGGGTGGGGACAATGACCCCCTGCCCCAGCAGCAGGTAGTTTCTGCCCCCAGCTTCCCAACTGGGGACAGGGGGCATGGAAAGAACTGCAGGGGAGGGACAGGACCCAGTCCCCTGCCCACATCTGCTGGTGGAGCAGCTAGCAACTAGCTTACTGCTAGCTACCCCAACAGCAGATCATGGCAGAGGGCTGAGACCTACCCTACTCCTGCAGCTCTCTCCAAGCCCCAACCAGAAGTTGCAAACTCAATCACCCAACTGGGGCATGGGGCTGGGGCCTGCCCCTGCCCACAACAGTTCCCAGCCCCTCCTCCATGATCACAGGGCAGGGGCTGTGTGTGTGTGTGTGTGTGTGTGTGTGTGCAAGTTCCCAGGAGAGGGGCTGGTGGTTGAGTTCAGCTCTGTGTGAGGCATAAGACCAGTACTGCACAGAGTAGGGCTACGTGTGCACTGACCACAGTGAGAGTAGTTAAGCCTGATAGCTCAAGGGAGCTGCTCAAGTAGAGTGGGTTGAGAGTGGCCCAGTGATCGACAGTATAGAAGAGTCCTAGTGAGAGCGAGTGGAGTGTATGAGGCCCTGTGAGAGGGGACAGAGTGTTTGAGCCGAATGTCAGATACCCAGCAAGGGGCAGAGTTTAGCCCAGTCTCGGGCCAGAGTTGTTACCTATTTGCGGTGCCATCTGCAAGGCATGGGACATAGTGTAGGGATGGTAGAGAGCTGAGGGGAATGCCCCAGGCATCAGGGCCTTACATGGGCAGCCTTCCATATTGAACATGAAGTGTATTCCAGCAAGTCATGGCAGGTGAGACAGGGCAGACTCTCCAAGACAGAGGGGTGGGCAAGGTTAAGACCTGGTCCTGACTTGGCCCCCAGTCACAAGCACCCAACCTCTCAATGCCATATTCAAAGAGACGTGACTACAGATGCAGAACGAGAGGCTAAAACAAATACCTAACAGCAAAAAAATGGACATTCCAGTGGCCAAATCCTTACCGTCAGGGGCTGATGACCCATAGCAAAGGGGGCAGTGTCTCAACTGCCCATGCACCGGAGTTGGATGCTCCATAGAACTAATGAAGAAGTGGGACTAAACCATTGGTTCAAGCACCCACAAATGCAGTACAGAACCTCAGACTATGCAACACCTCCTGCAATGCCTGAAGTTCCTTTCAACTTCCTGTCTGTAGCTATATAGCAAGGGCATTCTCTTTAGGAGAAAATTTTGCTCCTCAGTCACATGTAGCCTCCTGACACAAAACTAAAAAATAACAGCTTTTTGATTTCTTTTCATTCCTAACCTTTATTTAACCCTAATTTCTCTCCTTTCAAGTGTTACCTAGTTCAGCCTGAATACTCTGGTGCATGATGAAAACATGTTATGAAAAGAATGGTTTATATTACTCGGGACTATGAGAGTTGTCCCAAGCCACTGAGTTTGGTCCTCTGTATTAGTATCACATAATCCTTTCCTTTCTTGATATTTGGACAATGTGGGCCAATTTTTAATGAGTACTGAGAGGAATCATCTTTTACTGATGTCAGTAAGAGTATGAAGTACCCACCATACTCACCAAATCTCAAGATTTGGCCCCTATATCTTTTGGAGTTAGCTGCTACAAGGTCCCAAAGCAAACCACAAGCCAAAAAAAAAATATTTGTATCCTCCTGGATTCTGTGTTTGGGAAAAGATTTTGGTATTTTGTGCTTTAAGATATCATCCTGGTTTATAGCTTTTCCTGTGATTTTTTCATTCCTACTACCTTCAATCTTTTTTTTTTGCCTACTCTCCTCTCCATTTTTCTTGACTTCCTCTGAAACATGTAATGATATTTAAATTGAAATCCCTAGCTACAATGGATTTGGTTGATTAGAAATGGAGTCTTCATGATGCAGTACCTTAATCTTCTTTGAAAACAGCACCTGGGGCTCCATGGAGCTATAAAATTGCAAAAACAAAGGTGGGTGGGGGGAATTGAAAAAGGGGGGTTAAGCACACTGCAGAGAATTACTTTATAGTACAACATGTTACATTTAAATAGGAAAATACAAATGTATCATTTTAACAAATAAGGGAAGAGGTACTATTTTCATTCTCTTTCTAATTTTACTTTTTTTTTTCTTAGTGAATTCCTTTGATAGTTTTCCAGGGTTGTTTTGATGATGATGGTGATGATGATGATGATGATGTTTAAGTTTTTTTGAGTATATATTATATATAAGATTCCAAGTCCTACATAAACCATTCTAAATCATGAAAAACTTTATGGAAATCTCTAGACTTGCACTTATGTAAAACAGGTGAGTGATAAGAATTAAACATCCACCACATAAAAAGAGGATTAACTGAAGCTCCAGACTGTGCTATACCTTGTTGCTCTTTCTTTGTCTTGCTTATTGAGTTTATAAAACTTATGGGCAGAAAAATGTCTTGTGCTATGATTTCAGTATGTTACCAAATATAATGGGGCCTGTAGACATCTCTGCTGTACAATTAATAGTGATACATCATATATTATTGCACATAATTTATATTGCTTGTATCTTTTTCCTGAACCTTAGAACTAATCAACAAGAACCTGTTGTAGGATCCACTCAGAGCTAAGGGAAGGAGGAAAAAAGAGATGGCTCAAATCCATTTACAAGATAAAAAGAAGCCCATTCACTGAGCCCAGGTGATTCTCTTTGTATTTTCACTATCTAACAACTTATCACAGTGATAAGAGACTTTATGATGGTTGATTTCTGTTGTGCAAAGTCCTCTTTCCAGTGATTGGCCTGCAAATTATTTTGCATACATGGATACCTGTTCTTCAGTGAGTTCAGTGGGATTCTGTGCAATGTTGAGAATATGCCCACTATGTTATTCATAGATTCATAGATTGTAAGGCTGGAAGGGACCTCGGAAGATAATTGGGTCCAGCCCCCTGAACCAGGCAGGAAAGACAATTGGGGTCAGGTGAACCCAGCAAGGTCACTGTTCGGTCTTCTTTTGAAGATTTCCACGGTTGTCGATTGCACCACGTCTGGAGGGAGCTTATTCCACAATCTGGACAGTAATTATGAAGAAGTTTTTCCTGTTGTTGAGCCTGAAATGACCTTCCAGGAATTTGTGGCCATTTCTCCTGGTTTTCTCCAAGGGTGCCCTGGCAAGCAATTGGTCACCAAGCCCTTAATGTATTCCCCCGATGTAGTGGTATGCTGCTACTAAGTCTCCTCTCAGCCTTATCTTTTTCAGGCTGAAGAGTCCCAGGTCCCTCAGCCTTTCCTCATAGGGATTGCTGTGCAAGTCTCTCATCATACGGGTGGCCCTTCTCTGGACTCTCTCAAACTTTACCATGTTCTTGTTAAAGTATGGCACCAAGAACTGGATTCAGTACTCCAGCTGCATCCAGACCAATGCTGAGTAGAGCAGAAGAATCACTTCCTTGGTTTTGCTGGAAATGCATTGATTGATGCATGCCAGAGTATTATATGAGTAATATGAGTATTATATGATACATTGATTGATGCATGCCAGGGTATTATATGGCATTCTACCTGCTGGCTACAGCATTGCACTATGGGTTCATATTCATACTGTGATCTATTATTACCTCCAGGTCCCTTTCGTTCATGGTACCAGTCAATTGGACACCACCAAGTCTGTATGTGTATAGGGGGTTGTTCATCCCCAGATGGAGCACTTTACATTTCTCAATGTTGCATTTCATCTGGTTCCAACCTCCCCAGCTTGCTAGTCTGTCTAGATCCTCCTGTATCTGTAGTATAACTTCAAGCATGACCATGCTTCCCCGTAGCTTGGTGTCAACTCTTCTGATTGTTAATGTGAGTCCCACAATACTTGATACTTCTGTACTGCTCACAAATTAATATATATGTGTGTTGGGTAATTCTGGTGGTGAATATGATTTTTTGTTGTTTCATTTAAGAATTAGCTGACATGCTAGGGGTATTTCCTTTTGCCCTATTCTTTGTAAGTACTGGAGTTCTGCTGCAGAGATCAAAACTGAACACAAATCCAATGAACAACTCCTAGTCTAAGCAAAATTTGGCATTCTCCACAAAGTTGCAGCAGCAGCTCTGGCCAGGCCCCAGAGCCCAGGCCAGAGCTGCCACTGCTACTGCTGCTACCAGCCCAGGCTGGGGCCAGAGAAGCAGGCTGGAGTAGGGCTGGAGCAATGCTGGATCTGAAGGATAAGTGATAATGGAGCTGGTATGGGAAGGACTGAAGCTACGGGTGGTAAAGGGGAGACAGCAGGGGATAGTCATATCTAGAAGATGTTCCCTATAAATTGTCTGTGCAAAACAGTTAAGAGATGCCTCAGCACAGCTGTGTTGAGCACATTGTGAGCACGGATGCAGGGATTTTCCCGTGCAGCGCAGGAAAAGTTTCGGTGCACGGTCAGAGCCCGCCAAAACCTTGCAGCTGCACCAGCGAGTGCATGCTTGCGATTGGCTTACGTTAAATTATGCGTACGTGTCGGTTGGCAATTGGCCCGCTGACCGAATAAGAGGCTTGGGCGATCCCCACCCAAACCGGAGAAGAGCTCGGACGTGCATGAAGAAAGATCCCGCATGCGTTCCCAAGCCACAAAGGAGGACTGATCAACCGACAACGACTCCTCGCCGGATTCATCCAACGCCCCATACCCTGTGTGAGCGTGGGCTTTTGTGTGCCTGTGTTCCTGTTTAAGTTTTGTAACTTCAAGGAACGTGCCTACAGACTAAGGACTGTAAGTAAAGGTTTTTTTTGCTTCCAACAACCTGCATGTCTAGCGCCTCAACTCCACTCCATCAGCGGCTCCATTCCGCTAGCATTTCTCAGCCCCCACATAAATATTTAATCTCTCTATATATTATAAAATCAGGAATAGTCAGTGTGACTGCAAGACTGCTTTATTTATTTATTTATTTAAAACAGTATATTCTGGAGTATTGAACAACAGATAGCAAATGACCAACAATTTTTTTTATATTTTACAACATTAATGGTAGCATTTTTTTTAACTAGCCACAAAATTGTCAAGAAAGTGCACAGATTTTTGGCCCTTCATTGTAGAAGTCAGAAATAATTATCTGTATGATTAGAGTTGATCCAAACTTCATGCAATGCCCTTGGAAGTCAGTGGAAAAATTCTTATTGACCCCACATGTTTTGGATCAGACTTTGTGTTGGAAAATAACCTGCTGAGAGATCTGACATTTAAAATGAGGAGTTGAAACTGTTGAAAAGATCAGGGATCTGGAACATACAGTTTCATCTGCATTTACAAATATCTTTAAATCTTTTCCTCCTCAGCAAGTAAAGGAAAAGAAGAATAGACTTGTAGGTATTGGGCAAGTTTATTACTTTACTTTTAAGGGAATTCTTTTCAACAACAGCAATCAAATAATAATCTGAGTGGGTGCATCTACACAAGATGTGTTACTGCACATTAGACTAATCTAATGCATAGTCAAGTGTCACTGTCTACACATGCACAGCAATTACTGTGCAGCATATTAGTCTAATGCACCATTTTCTAGTACCTGTAGATATGGGCACTAGAAAGGTGCTGAATTAACGAATGCATCATACTACATGTGTAGATTCTGACCAGGAGCAAATTCCTGCCAGCCATGTGGAGATCAGGACTTGTCCCAATCTCCACATGGCTGGGAAAGCTGCCTTAGCTCCCAAGCAGCTGTTAACCTACCCCATGGAGATCAGGACCTGTCTATGGGGTGGGGAGGCAGCTGCCCAGCAGCCAGGAGAGCTCTCTGAGCCACACAGAGATTGGAATAGGCAGGCGGCTGCCTGGCAGCCAGAACAGCTGCTCCCCAACTTGGGACTAGCTCAATCTCCCCTTGGCTCAAGCGGACCTGCCCACTGGAACAGGACAGCTCCCCTCCCAAGCCCCACTGCCACCTTCAGGAGCTTGGGGCTAGGACTCCTTACCCCTGTCAGCCCAGGGCTGGTACCTGGGGGAGCCTGGAGCTCCCCCTGGCTGCTGCAGGTGGGAAGAGCAGGGCCGGAGTAGCCTTGGAGTGGGCTGCTTCTGCTGGGCTCAATTTTCTCCCAACAGCGGCACATATGTGGATGTGCACTGGGTAGCGCTTTAATGATCCTGAATTTTCTGCGCAGAAAATTCAGGTTTATTAATTGCACATGTAGACATGCCCAGTTACTGTAATGTAACTCTGGAATAACTGCTCGTGAGCCTGCATGTTTGAGATCAGGATCCAAGTATTCCTGATTAGAATTTAATTAAAAATTTTACTGCATTGAGAAAAGGGACCTTAAAAATGAATGTACCAAATGCTTTGCAAAAAACTGAGTTAAGCAGGATTCAAACCTCCCCTTAACCATCTAACTCTTCAAGGTTTTCATGTATTTTGAAATCCTCTAAATGAGAATTTCAATTAAATCAATGGGCTAAACTAAGCAAGGAACGTGCTTACCTCTAAGGGTCCTGTTACACACTGTACTTTGAGATACTCAAATGTTGATTGGTATGAGTGTTATCTCAAATTGGGAGCAGTCACACCTTAAAGCTAAAAATCTTCTCTGACTGTTCCCCACCTGTACAGCTGTGACCTGCCACTAGAGGGCTGGCAAGCAGGGGCCTGACTAGGAACTACAGGGCTGGTGAGCCAGGACAGGCTTCTCTAGCCCTGCTCTAGGTCAAGGGTGTGAAAGATGGGCTTGGGGTGTGGCAGAAACATGAAGCAGGGGCACAAAGCATTAATGGTATGGGGGTTGATAATGAAATGAGAAGTGGAAAGGAAACGGGGTTAGGGGAAGGGTAGTGAAATGAAGGAACTCAGTGACTGAAGGATAAAATGAAAAGAGGTAAATAAAAAGAAACTAAAAACAAATAAAGAGGAAGTAAATTAAAAAAGATCTTATGTTATAATAAATTGGGATTTGGGATTAGATTGTGGGGGTGCTGGTTGTGTTTCCCAGGGTGGCTGAGAGGTAGAAGCAGTGAAGGAAGGTGCTTTTGGGGGAGTTACTGCCCCTGCCCCAGGAAGGAAGTCTCAGCTGATGGGGACCCAATCCAGCCCTCTACCTTGTTTTACCACCCCACCCAGAGTAAACCCCTCCCCTGGACCCATCCATGACCGGAAACCTAGCTACCTGGCATGTGCTGTACAGACTGTGTGCATGGGGTTGCACCCTTGGCATGGGAAGGTCACACCCCTAGAGTCGGGAGGGGGAGCTGGCTTGGTTCCAGAACTGGTCCCTGGGCTGTAGAGTTCAGCTGGTGGAATATTTTTCCATGAAGAACAGGGGGCGGAACACACTGAATCCAAGAATGCTGGAGGACTGCAACTTCAGCAGGCCGTCTGTGATGGGTTGCCACACATTAATAGAACATGAGCTGAGTAACATGGGTCAGAGATAAACCTATCCTGGAGTGGCATAACTTTAAGCTACCTGAAGTGAGCTTAAAACTAGCTTCAGGTGTTAGGGTGTGGACAATCCAGAGGTTAAGAGCTCCAAGAGATGCCTAAAATTACGATGTAAAAAGGCACTAACCAATTACTAACATGGGTTTAACACCTGAGATGTATTTAATGAGCTTGGGGGATTTGTGCATCTTAGTAAACTATCATTTACTTTCTCAATATCATCTGTGGTCAGGAGCCTTTTAAGTCTGCAGGCCAGATTGATCCCATTTAGGTCAGAGATGGGGGCTAGGACCTAGCTGCTGCTGCCACTTTTCCCTGTGGCAGCGTAGAGAAAGCACCCAGGGACCCCGCTTTTCCTTGAGGCAGCACAGGGAGTTTGCTTACAGTTGGCATTCTTCCATGCAGTGGCATGGGAAGGTGATTACTGACAAATCCTCATGTCCACAGGCCAGATCAAATGGCCCTGCATGCTGTAGGTTACTGATCCCTGTACTAGAGCATATGTGAGGATGGGTGGCAGGAATAAAATGGATAATAAAATTAATTTTCTTAACCCTGGGCTCATCTACACACACATTTGCTTCAGCCTAGATTTACTGTACAGCAAGCCACAGTAAGGGTTTTTGGGTACGTGTCTACACATGCAGGGGTTAGGGAGTAGATTATGCAGCCCTGCAAGGGGCCCCTGCCACCACTAGGGAGGAGCTCCAAGCTCACCCGGTTGCTAGCCCAAAGGCAGGCAGGGAGCACCAGGACAGAAGACAGCTGTCTCCTAGCCTTGGGGGGCTGCCTGAGGCTGGGGCAGGAACAATATGCTCCTGTCTCAGCAGCAGGGAGCTCCTGGCCCTGGCTCCCTGATCGGGGCACGGGACTTGGAAAGAGCTGCGTGGGAGGGGCAGGTCCTAGCCTCCTGCCCTGATCTATTGGTGGGAAAGCTAGCAGCTAGCTTGCTTCTACCTGGGGCAGGGAAACATAGTCTTGCTCCTGTGGCAGAGCCCACCCTGGCAGCAGGCAGCTCCTAGGGGCAGGAAGCTATCTCCCACCCTCTGGTGGACAGCTGACTGGGAGCCAATTTTGCTCCTGGTCAGGTGTCTACACAAATGCTATAGCGCTGCTACTAATTCTGAGTATATTTGCTCCTTACGTTTGCAGGTAGCACATTTACTCTGGATTAGGGAAGTTGACTGTGAAATAAGCATGTGCATATGTAGACATGCATGCTTACTTTGCAATAAACTATGCTAAGGCAAAATTAAGCATATTATATAGACGTGCCCCCTGTACCCTGAATGGTAACCACCATTGGCAAAATCAGCATGAGCACATGTCCTGTGGGGGTAATTATGAGCTGGTCAGTTGTACACTTAGCCAGGAGCTAATTTTTTCTTTTTGCAGGAGATTTTTCAATTTCAATTTTTTTTCCTGTTCAAATACAGGAGTAAGGGGGGTTTTGTCCTTAATTTTCCAACAAAATAAGATTATACATTCTAATTTTTTTTTCTATTTCTGCCTGTAACAGCCAAAAGCCCCAAAGGAAAAAAATACTTACCTGGTCAAGTCCAGGAGCATCACACTGTTTGGCATGCTGAGGGAAGCTGCTGGAAGGCTCAGATTCCACTTGGCACAGGCAGAGTGAGTGGGATTGCCATGATGCTCTGAGAGAGGAGCTTGCCTGGCAGGGGTCAGGAAAATGCCAGGGGGGAACTCACCTGGCAGGGTCCCAGGTAGGCAATGCTTCCCCAGCATGCCAAAAGGTGTACAGGGAAAAAGAGCAGGGGCCACACACCTGGCCCAGGGTGCACATGCCCCAAAGGCCCATGCTCCTTGGCCTGGAGGGAAAGCCTGGGAAGTTAAAGGGAGAACATGGAGCAGAGCTCGGAGTTTGGTGTGGAAGAAAAGGGAACACTACAGCTGGACCAGGAGAATTCTGCTACAGCTGAGACCCAGCAATCTGAACCCTTAGGAGACAGCAGGGAGACTGCAACCTTGAGTGAGGAACCAACCCAACCTAGAAGCTGGACAGCAGCTAGCGTTGGAGGTTCCTAGATAGGCCAGGGTAAAGAAGGAATTTGCCCAGCGGAACTGAGTGAAAGAGCCCACTGGCTCCGGGTAGCTGAAGATAGTGGAGCTGAAGCCCAACACAGACTCAGAAGTTTTTTCTTCTTGTTGTAATGTAGTAATCCTGAGCTATGGAAGTATAGCAGGGGAGATCCTGATCCCCTGCATACCCGAGTTCTGATTAATCAAGCCCAAGAGTCAACACCTGAGACCCAGTAGCATCTGAACATGAACACTGGGACTGGCAGGAAGAGACTCCATCTCCTCAGGACCCACTGATCCTGGAGAGAAGGAAGACTATCGCAAGCAGGATTGAGACATTTGAGGAAGAGTGAACTGCCTATAGGGCACAGCCACAACCTCTCACAAAGCCCACAACCAACCAGGCTGGAGGGGATCCAAGAACCATGTGGATCCAAGGTAATTTGCACTCAGTACCGACAAGAAGAGATGACTTGTCACCCGAGAGGGAAGGGGCAGGGTATAGGGATGGTGGAGGCCTGCAGAAGACCAGCCTCACCCTTACAATCATCACTAACAATACCATCGAAACTCCTGAGAACTAACCTAACATCAAAGATGCGTCAGGCGAGAGGGAGGAAGAATGAGGTAGAAATCCCCAAGATTCCACCAGGACAAAGAGCCGTGGGGAAGCCCGTCCATGCACACTGCCTTTAAATTTTTTAAAAAATATTTTTTTGTAAGAATGGCTAATTAATTTAATTTCAGTCATTTAAAAAAAAAAGAAATGTCTATCTAGAACATGTCAAAGCTAAGCATTTAAACATTATTGTGGTACCTAGTTTCATTATTTCTTCCTAAAATAAAGTTACAAAGATATGATATAAAAATATTAAAAATGTGTCGATGCCCACAAAAGTGATGTATTTTTTCAGTGAAAAGTCATGGTAATAGACGTTTTTGACCAGGTGTACTCAGCAGATATGTGATCTCAAAATAAACACCAATCTACAGTTTGGACAAGGATACATTCCTTGTGGTACATTCTCTCATTACCAGAGTTCAAACACCAGAGGTCTTTCCAAGTCTCTGGAAACTAAGGAAAGAGAGGGTATGTGTCCTATTAAGACTGAGCCAAGAGCTTTTATATAGCCTCCAGAAGGCTGTCACAACATACCAGCTGATCCTTCTCTATTATAACATATCTGGAGACCATATCTCTTATCCACCCCTGGGTTTAAAGGAACAATGCATCAGGAATGCCATTTTGTCTCTCAAACCTCGTCTAACAACTTTCCCAATTATATAGTTGGTCCAGAAAAATCCTACCTCTTGCCTGTTCCCTGGACCAGCAGAGGTACAATGTTAAACCTTACAACAGATTTTTAGAGACATTTCAATGCCTCTCTCTCCTTGAGATCAATAGGAATTAGGCATCTAATTGCCATTAAAAATCTGATCACTTAACACAGTGGTTGTCAACTGGGGGTACACATACACCTAGGTGTGTGGTGGGCCAGTAGGGAGTGCTCCTTAATTGAGCCACCAGCCTCACTGTGCCTGACAACCTTCCAGGCACCAAGTGCCTCCTTGGGGGCACCTCATGTTTGGCCAACCCCCTCCCTGGAGCACACCCACAAGCCTCGGGGTAATGCATCCTGGGAAACACAGGTGTAGTATTCCTTGAGGGTACTTGATCCACTGCAAGAACTTGGGGTGCTTCCCTCAGTCTGAAGCACAAATAGTGGTCTCCCTTCATCAGCCGAACCAAGGGGACCCCAAGGCATAATCTAGACCCTCTCCCAATAAGTCCCCCACACTAGGTACAGAGGAGAACTTTATTGGTTTGGCAATATCAGAGAAATATGTTAGAGCAAACAGTGTCATGGTAGCCTTTGATCATGCATCTGAGTTACTGCAAGCTATATATCTAGTTAGATGTCAAGTAGTTTACTCACAAGTATCATCCAGAGGCAGGTGGAGATTTCCTCTGGAGGTAAGCAGTCCATTGACCATGAGTTTCAAGAGAGAGAGTAAGTTTCAGATGGTCCAGCTTCTCTGAGAGTTCTCATCATGGCTGCTACCCCCACCTCCTGTGCAGTCCTTAACTTATATAGACCTTATGATATAATTTACCTGATACAATGAAAGCCAGCAACTGTTGGCTACCAGTCAACCAACTTGAAATGCATCACTGGTTGCCAGATAGACTGGCAGGATCTCTAGCACCCTCCCAGTCATGAAGACATTGCTTAGAACAATAGGGAGTTTAAGCCCTGACCCAGGTGCATGAGGCCAGTCACATAGGCAAAGGGATCAGGTTTCCCCCTCCCTCAGAAATTTATCCAGCTCAGGTTACAACTCAGGGTTACCTGAAGCCAATGCGGCCAGGGGTGTCTGCCCTCTTCAGTGACCATGGTAACCAAACTGTCAGACTGGTCACCTGCCTGATAGCAGAGTATGGGGAAAGATAGAGATGACATTCTGACACGAGGGGTACTTAAAAGAGTCATAGGGGGTATGTAGAACGGATGTGACTGATAATGTGGCTGATAAATGCTGCCTGCATGTGGGCAGTGCACAGATGGGAAGGAGCACAGCCCAGCCACATGGAGAGCATCTGGTAAGTCTGTTCTGGCAGAAGGGCCATGGGGGTGTAGATCGACACCCCAGCACTGGAGGGGAGGGAGTGGGGCTGGGGCAGAGAGCAGCACCACTGGGAAGGCATGGGGGGCATATGCCCCCTGATCTGTGTCCAGGGCGGGGCAGAGCAGGGTGGGCTGTGGCTGCAGGCTGGGGCCAGGGCAGCGCTGGGCTCTTCCCACTGAATGCTGGGCCAGGCTGCACTTGAGGCGGGTGGCAGCAGTGCTGGGAGGGGGTGGTTGGGGGGCTACAACTCTGGAATTCTGAAGTAGCTGCAAGCCCCCGCCCCCTCCCTGTAACCCTGTTCCAATAGGCCCCTGCAGTAAGGGAGGTGCTGGGGCTGGTGCCGGTGCTGCACAGCTGGGTGGATCGTGGGATGGAGCCACAAGTGGCTCATCCAGGGAATGTGGTAGAGGGTGGCTCCCACACACCCCAGGAAGGCATGGGGAGGCACATGTCCTTGGACCTGCATGTGGGGAGAGGGCAGGCTGCCTCTGTGGGCTGGGGCCAGAGCAACACTGGGTTGTTCTCAGTAGGGGTATTGTGTTGGGTAGGACTGCACTGCGAGGAGAGGTTGGGTGGGGGCTATAGTGAATTCTGAAGTGGCTGCAGCCCCTCCTTTAGCCCCACTCCCAGCACTGCTGCCACCCACTCCAAGCACAACACATCCTGGCCGCCCACCAGGAAGAGCCCAGTGCAGCCTCAGCTCCTACCTGCCCTGTGCATAGATCCAGGGGCACACCCCCCTTGCCCTCCCAGTGCTGCACATAGCAGTGGGAGTCCCCACCCTATAAGGCTTAGTCCTGTGCCCCACCTCAGCGGGGCATCCTTTGCCCTTGCCCTAGTCCCACTCCCTCCTCCACTGCTAGACCAGCCTGCCACACCCTGCATGCAAATCCAGGGGTACACACCCCCCCTGCCCTCCCAAGGTGCCTGCAGCAGTGGGAGCTACCACCCCCCAACCCTTCACCCCCTGGATGAGCCACTCCTGGCTCTACCCTGTGCCCCGCCCTGGCTGTGCAGTGCCTGCCCCAGCCCCACGCCCTTCCTCAGCATGATGGTCTCAATCTGCACCCTCCCCCTCCTTAAAAACAAGAAAAATATCTAAATGGGTACGTGAGCTGAAACTTTGAGTCAGAAGGGGTACGCTTATTTTAAAAGGTTGAAAACTCCTGACTTAACAGATGTGTTGACTCTGTCTGCACTTATAGGCTAGTGCCCCATTACAATAAGATTGTCTCAAATAAAGCAGTGAACAAAAGCTGTATGTATATAGCATGTAAACTTGAATGGCACCACAAAGCCCGGGGCTCTCTTTTTCTCCCTAGCTGACCAATAAGGCAAAATTTTGCACATTTCAAAGCACAGGAATGTGAGAATCAAGTTAATTGATGGAGAAAACCAGTGGGTAATCTTTCAGAGTGGGAGAGTTCTACTGCTTGACAATCAGCAGTAGCTATTGTAGAGAAGATGAAACACATTGAAAACTAGCAGATGCTAAACATTCACTTCACTGCTTTGGGAAAGGAGAATGACACCAAAAATACAGCAGCTGGTTTAAGGTAAACCTGTGCAATGTCAAAACAAAAGGGCCACATCCAGATATGCAGGGGTGTGCATTTGTAGCAGCAGAAATATTAGCAGCAGAAATGTATACTGCTACTTTGTGCCTTGGCTCACAACCCTGTACGTGCACTTTGTTGAGGGAAACATTGTCCTACTTTGGGCAAAATGCACCTTCCCCAGCTCCTCCTGGTGTGCTGGACCAAGAAGGGCACAAAAGGAGCAATAGATGTGCTAGCAGCCAGAGCATCTCCCCAGAGGACTAAGCCTGTTTGTTCTGGTGCACACTGTTTTCCCGTGCTCTGCATGCCTTTTTTTCCTGGTGTATTTTTTTGCTATTGGGAAATCCCAGGAGCACATTTTGCTCCTGCGCAGCAAATTTGCAGTGTGGGGCATATTTTAACATTCCATGTGAGTGGTTTGGTGTGCCACAAAAAAGGTTTGTAGTGCAGCAAACTGCTCCTGCCTGTATCTCTATACTTGGCCAAGATATCCAACACATGCTCCCCATGAAAGCACTTCCTGTTCCTGTCTCTTGGACTGTGTGCTCTAGCATTTTCAGCATGTGAGTTTGGGCCTCCATGCTTTCCTCAGCTCTGATGTTTATCATGGCCTAATGATTAGGAGACTACTGGCATTCAGGAGTCCTGGTTTTGGTGCAATCCCTCAGTGATGCAAAAGGCTCTAATATGCGATTAAAAGATACTTTCATGTTGAGCCAAAAAAAAAAAGGGAATCTAGATTCACAGAAGCTTAGGGCTGGAAGGGACCTTGTGAGATCATCGGGTCCAGCCCCCCTGCTCTGGAGGAGTCTAGGCACCCCAAATCTGTGCTACTTCCTTGTAGCCTTTTCTTTCTCAGAACAAGTCCCCTTTGGCCTTTGCTGTGTTTCTTTTACTCCTCTGATCAGCACAGCTCCTCTATCCACCTTCACCTTGAAGAAAAAGGTGGCACAGCTTCCCTGTAGCAAGAAGCAATAAGTAGCATGTCCTTCAAACTGTTTCACATCCTGTGGTACAAGCAGAAAGACAAATGCCTCTTGCTGCATGCTTACGTTACCAGACATGCTTTGATTTACCATTTTTTTTTAAAGAGATCATTCCTTAAGCTATTAGAGAGCAGAATGTTGCCTGTTAGTCCAAACCAGCTGTTCGTTCTTTAACTTGTTGGCAAGATGAAACCCACAAGGCATGAGACACTGAAACAGTATCTTGGGTTTGTTTTTGTTTTTGAGGTTTGTGCTAGTCTCATATACCAGGAGGGAACAAGCTGTATACTTGTAAGCCCATCTGGTTTAAGCTGTTGAGCAATAGCAACCTTTGTAGATGCCAGCTAAGGCAGCGGAATGGTAAACACAAACTGCTGTTGCCTAACAAATGATAGAAATGTCATGATAACATACTAAATTTCACATTTAGTTACAAAATGCTCCCACCTACCAATTCAGACCTTACACCCCACTGAGACTCTCAAGGAAGAAAAATTTATCATGCACTAGAAATAGAGAAAAGCTCTGAGACTTTATGGTTAGATTAAAGCATTTAGTCACACCCCATGCTAAAGAAAGCCACATAATATGATGAGTAGAACTGGAAAAAGAGGCCCAGGTGACAGTAAGGAGCTAGGCTGGCACAGCTATGGGCTGAGACTTAGCTGAAATATTACCTACTGGGTGTGCCTACACAAGATGACATTTACTGCAGAGTAGACTAATTAGCTCCTTAGTAGACACTGCACATCTACACGTGCTCCCTTATTAGGCTGAAGTAAACTAATTAACTCTGCAGCAGGATACATTTGCAAATACAAGTACTATCCTTCTGTGGAGTTTTTTACTTCACAGCAGTACACATGTAGACACTGCCCCAGTTTGCTGGGGCATGAGGGTGCTTCAGTGCAGGACCTGCCTACTGGTTAGTCATGCACTGAAGAAACCTTGTGCTGCAGCCAGCCCCGCTGCAGCCTGTGGAGCCAGGGGAGACCAGCCCCAGGCTGGGAGGCTAACCTCTGGGCCCCTGCCAGCCAAGGCTGCTTCATTCTGGTTCAGCATATTACGGTCCTAGGCACACATTCAAACAGCATGCCGGAGAACAATAAATAATAAGTGCCAGAGTTTATTGCTTTGCATTAATTGCATATGTAGTCATGCCCACTGTGTTTTTGCTTGCCACTCTCCCAGCTTGCTGCATCCTCAGAAGCTTTGGGAATCATTCCCAAAGCCTGTAGGTTTCTTGGTGGGGTTTTAGCTCCCTGCTTATTTTGCCCAGGGATTGAATCACCTGTCCCAACCTTTACCCTCTTCTGGTTAAAGTGCTCCTGAGGATTGAAATATCTGCATCTCTCCACCAGTCTCTACTACACTTCTGTCACCCCTGCTGCAGGTTAACACACACAAAGGACAGCTCTTTAGTCTCCATGTTAATTCATAGCTGCAAGAGGACTGGCTAAATTCTAGCCTTTAGTGAAGTCAGTATGAGGCAGGGGACAGAAGAAAGAGAAGTAATTTGGGGTGAGTGGTTTAACCAAAGGAAGAAAGAAAAGTCATTATATTGTTTAAAAGTGACCTATCAAACTAGCAGAAGTGATTTATTTCAATGAGGTCCAGTTTCCACAGTAATGGCCTTATATCCCACCAAAAGGAGAGCCTTATTCAAGAAAGCACTTGGGCACATACTTATGCATGTACTTGGCTTTACTGACACTTGTTTTAAGAGATAACAGTGAACACATTAAACAAGCTGTTTTCTCTGTAAAAGAAATATAACCTCAACTAGCTTTACTCAGCCTGCGCTGTGTCAGCACTAAGATTTTGTTCATCAAGGTGTCAGCTTGAGTTCTCTTTGGGGTGCTGTTGAAGGGTGAGGGAACACACAAATACATTTTGTTTTTCCAGTGATGATATAGCTTTAGGATGATCTTTGAATATGCTTATTAGGGGTGAAGTTTGGAGAGAACAAGAACATATTGCTACAGAAGACAGAAAAGTTTTTTTTAATTTTCTTTTTAAAAATTAAGCAAGGGAGAACCAAGGGAGAAATCAAGTAGCAATGAAGTGACCAGTGGCACTTTTCCTGTGGAAAATTAAAAATAAATAATAAAAAAGATGGCTCTAGAAGTGACAGAGCCTTTTTAATCTATATCATTCTTCCAATGGAAAAACATTTCCTAATCTATTAAAGCAACAAAATCATTTTTTACTAAATGAGGGGAGAATAAAAGCTATGATATGAAGTTCACAAGGCTTCACCATTGTTTAGAAGAATAACTAACCCTACTTCTATTTTCATACATATATTTAAAACCAGCTGGCAGTGGGGATGTTAGGACTTTGAAACAGAGTGAAGGAGTAGTAATAATTCCAGCTAATAGAACTATTCTTTTTACTACTGAAGAAGCTGAAATTGTGATGTGAGCATTATAGGATGTAAGAGTGATTAGAAATAAGAACTGAGTACCTGGTATAAAAGTGAAAATGTCAGAACGTCTTGGTTATGTGCAGACATTCAAAAAGCCTGAAGCAGAATAAGTATTAAGTTATGTAGTTTTCTATAAGTGGTGTAGTTTACTGTAGAAATTCTCGGCCCAAAATGAACTTTGCCCTGCTGATGAATCAGGGCTGTGTAGTCAGCAAATCCATAGGGATTTGTAATCCAGAGGGAACAGTAATCCAGAGGGATCTTGTACTCCAATGGGTGTTTGAAAAGGTACGGTAAGTTTGACAAGTTACAGGAGACTAGAATTCCTTGGCCACAAAGCTAATACTAACCTGAATAATAGATTCCATCCCTGTTTCTGGCACAAGAATCATTTAAACCAGTTTATTGACAGATGGTCCTCATGCTTCAAGGGCTCAGCTGGATAGCCCAAGGCCTGATTAACAAGTGTTGAGTGGTCACATCTGCCACAGACTCCATGCTCAAAGCGTGAAGTGTGCCCCCATCCCTGCCTCCCCACTCCCACACACACACGTGCACACACACGCACACTGCGGCACCATGTGCATGGGCAATTGTTAGTTTATGTATTGTTATGACATTTTGAATGACATGAAAATTATACATTGTGTATGAGTTTGCTATTACATTTAAAAAGCCTTCTTAGACTTTCTAAAGTCCTCCTTGAAAGCCATGACCAAAAGAAGTAAGCAAGTCATAATAAAGTCATATTAATAATAATAAAGTCATATTTGCCTAGGTGCTGACAGCACTGTCTAGACAATCAGGATAGAAGTAATCTTGACACTGGGAAAATGCCAGGACTTAATCTAATCTCCATGGACTTCAGTGGAAAAACTCAGATGGATGCTTGCTCAGACTTCTCTCACTGATCGGCAGTACCGACAACTTCATGCATTTGCAAGTTCCTCCCATCCAACATTCTCAGTCTTTTTGGCTTTCTACATACCATTCACCGCATGGGTGTTTGTCTTTGAAGCATTTGGGCACTTCCCAACCTCATATACTTCTTTTTGTATACTGAAAGGTTTCTTTGTCCCAGCTCACTAATGTCATGGCACACTCGTTACGAGGGCCACCATTTTTGTGCCCAGTTCATGGCACCCCCTCCCTCATGCTCTGATTGGCTGAAGGGATAAGTTTAGGGCCAGGTTTAATTGGAGCAACAGAGGCCTTGATCCCAAGGCCACTGACCGCTGCTGAAAAGCCCAAGCCTCTCCCCACTGCCTCACTGGAAAAGGCAGGAACAGCAGTAGCGGCCACGTTGTTACTGACAAACAGAGAGGAAATTCTCTTTTGAAAAATGCACTGAGATCACAGTTGTCACTGCTGATTGGCTGATGCTGAACTCAGTGTCAGGTTCACTACTGATTGGCCAGGAGCTCGGTAGAGCGGAATGGCATTTTTTAAGAGAATTCCCCTCCTGCCTGTCAGAAATAATGTAATAATGTGGTGGAGATGACCACTATTGCTGTTTCTGCCTTCTCCAGTGGGGAAGGGGGTGGGCTGTGGGCTTTTCAACGGTGATAGGCCTTGGGAGCAAGGTCTGTGTTGTTTAATTAAACCTGGTCCTAAACCTGTTCCCTCAGCCAAGCAGGGAGAGTTGGGGGAACATGAACTGGACACAAAAATGCACACACTGATGGCTCTGAAACTCATGCTAAGCTTGGGCCTACTCACAAAAGTTAAAATACAGAATACTGATGCTAACTGAGTAATGCAAGAGGATGTGAGTTCATGGCTGGGCCATCTGAGAAGAAATAATGACGTATCTCTTTTAGTTTATCTTGCTATATTCAGGATGATTTCAGGCAGGCTCCTTGTTGTCTGGTGTGTAACCATGTGAAATATCTATCTTTGATTAATTGGTATGGTAAATATTTCTTTTGCGATTAATTCATGTGCAGGAAGAGATATTCTCCATATGTGATAGGTTTCTCCTCCTGATTTAGTGTTGTTTTTGTTCTTCTCTCATGATTTACCTTGTTTTCCAAGGACACGTATGTTTTTCCTGGTTGTTAATCAGTTTCTTAATATGTTCCAAACTGGATAACCTCTTGTCACTGACGAAGGTAACTCATTCAAATTAAAAGTTTCTGACAACCAATAATAAGCAGGTTGATTAACAGGATTTTCCTGTCAAATACTGTTTGAGACTCTCTCTTAATTTACACAACCAAAAGAATGCTTTGAAGATGCTAAGCTAAGGGTATGAAAAGGCAGTAAAATAGCAAACAGGGCACGCGCTTCAAAAGTGAGAAATCTCTCTGACACCAGTTGCTAATGCGCCCAACTTACTCGAGAAGTTGAAGAGAAACAGACTGCCTCTTTGGTGAGAAATCATCACCTTATACCTAATTACTAGACATTAATTTGGTTTGGGCTTACTTAACTTAATTTTAAATACTTGTTGTAAATAAAGCCTTTCTGTCATTCATCAGATGAGATGTCATGTCAATCTCTAGGCTAATCTGGAATCCTAGGTTTTTATTTGCTAACACACATGTACATGCATACCCATGCACATGTGCACACACACGCACGCACATGCACAACACTTGTTACATAACAATTTTCTTTTGTAATAGTTGTAGGAAAGTAGACCTTCATCAAAGCAAAGTTAAACGGTTGACCCGTGGTGTGGACCATGTCCTGAAGTTGATTGTAATGTAGCATTCTTCTGGTCCATTGACTCAGAATCATGTAAATACTTCTTTCATTTTGTGTATCATAATCATAATCTTGGGTGATGACATCTCTCCCTGGACTTTCCATATAGGAAGAAGCTTATAATACCATGTTGGTACTTCTTTGATACATTGTAAAAGGGAAAGTTGCTTGTAAGTTAGCATGATCTCACATGCCATGTTCAAGTGATCACAATTTCCTTTCAAAAGCCAACCCTTCTCTGTGCATGTTTCCACATAGCATGTGTCAACCATCCAATACCCAGTTTTGATCATAGTCATGAGCAGTTAGATTGCACAGAACTAGTATGTTCACCCCAGGAGCCCTGAAGGTAGTCAGTCCTGATGGCTTTCGCACATGCTGCCCACTTGCCTGTCTTTGATCACTTTTTATGACTGCTTTCTGTAGCTTGAAGTATTCCTCTCCTTTCTACTCCTTCATTCTTCTTTCATCCAGGCTGGAACTGGCATCAGGCAAAATCCAGTGGTGAAGATGAAAAAGGCTATTATGTACTTATGTAGAAAAGTGGGCTTTGAAGATTGATGTGCGCTTTTGCAACAACAAAATTGTAACACAAGAGAGAAAAGAGAGATTCTGGTATGTAATCCTACTGAAAGCAATGAAGAATTGTGTCTGGTCATTTTAAATAGTCTTTAATATTTTTATGGAGAAAGATATCCTTCATGAATGCTACTCATCATAAAGTATAAGGATGAAACCTGAATTTAAGTCAGTATGCTGCTTACAATCGTGACAGTTTTAAGATCTTACAGCAACACAGCAAGTCTTGAAGTATTAAGATTTTTGTTTATTTGTGATAAAGCACTTTCTTCTATACTATGCATAGGGACTACTAACTCTATGCAAAACTGTGGCTACAGTTAAAACAGAGGAACTTTATTGTTTTTTTAACAACAAGGTTAATGTAGCCTCTACCACTAAAGTTAGTAGTAAGCCTAGTAGCAAGACAATTTTGCATTTCTTTTCTTTCTCACAACTTCAGTAGAATTCCTTCACCCCCTGCCCCAGTGGCTTTGCAGTTTTGCAGGCCCTTGGCTGGATTTGCCACAAAGTGGAATGGTGTCAATCTCAGCTAGTTCCACTGCTTTAATGCAGTGCATTCAACTCTTGAAAGCCCTTCCTTCTCATCAAGAGCATCAAGTATTTCACTCAGCTTTAGTAGACTCCTGCTATCATCATCACCACCACCACTCAAACCAGTCAGTTATTTTAAACCTCTCCCCTGCTGTGCAGCTTAATTATCTACTTTACATCAGGAAGGGTGGATAAGGGAAAGGGATTCAGGACTACCATGCTCCACCAGACCTTCATCTAGGGGCTTCTATGAGCAGAAGGATTTCTTCTAAGTTTTCCTCCTCCCATAACATGTCACCAGCCAAGCCCCTGATCACTTCCATACCTCTAATTCTGCTGCAGTCCTTTGCAGTCCTACTTCTGCTTGGGAGTTGGCTAGAGCAGTAATGCTCAACCTTTTTCCCAGTGGGCTGATGGACAGCACCCAGTTCATCCAGGTGCCATGGCAGGCCTCCTCCAACCTTCCAGAGGGGGCTGTGGGACAACCCAGCCCTGCAGGAGAGAGGGAGTGTGGTCTGGCCCCAACCCTGCCCTGCGCGTGCAGGGGTAGGAAGGGGGGTTGCAGCTCAGCTTCAACCCACCATACAGGGTTTGGGGTTTGGAAGGGGGAAGGTGGCTGTATTAAATGTCATTGCCTCCCTGCTGACAAATTTCTTGACCCATGGGTGCCCCACAGGCCAGATGTGATGGCTTTGTGGGCCAAATTTGGCTTGCAAGTTGAAGGTTGAGCACCCATGGGCTAAACAAGACCCTCCAGACAATATCCTCTTTCTACAATAAATTGGCCTGAACTGATTGTCTCTTGGATAAATGGAGCCCACTGTGGGACATGTGAGTTTTTATTCAGGGAGTATACCTTTTATCTCTGCAGGAGGTCTACAGGAGACACGTCAGTTGTTTCTATCTATGGGTTATAACAAGTGTCTCAATTGCCTAGTCAGAATCCTAGTCAGTACCATCACCATTCAGGACTGCCCTGGGATCCGGCCCACTTCTAAAGAAGTATTTCTATTCATTTCAATGAGATTTAGATTGTACCCTAGCTAGCTGAGGACCAGTTAGCAGAGAGAAACACTAAAGACAACTTCTGAAGATGCAAGCCTAGAATGGACAGCCTTTCTGCCACTGGGGAAAAGTTTTGTAGGGCCTGTAGCTGAGTGTTCGCTTGGGTTCCTGTGTGATCTGGGATATACTCTCACTACCAGGGAAGTCTTGTGGTAGGGCTCCTTAAAGATAAGAAGATGATATACTTTCAGCCTCACCTAAAACAGATACATGTGGAGAACTGAAAATAAGAAGTAATTGCATTTTGACTATGAGGAGTGTATACTCCCAGGTTGGGAAAGGGCAGCTCCTAGTGGGAACAGTAGTGCAGAGAAGGTTGAAGAGATCTGTAGTCATGGAGGGGAAATGGGTATGAAATCCAATTACCAGGAAGGCTACAGCTGTTGCCAGAACTGCCCACATGTGCAGAAAGGCATAAGTGTGAGGCAAAAGGCTATGCATGCAGAAAGCAAGTGGTTGCCATAGTGGGAGCCATGGTGAGAGCTCATATATGCCAAGAGGCACAAGCAGGAAGCAAAAGCTGATTATTTCCAGTGCACATAGAAAGTATGTTAGCTGCTGGTTGACTTGACCTTATCTCATTGTTCTTCTCCTATTTGGTGATGAGAGTAGGAGGTAGAGCCAGACAGAACTGAGAAACTGCTACGTATGCATTTTACAGTTTGAACAACAATAATGTATTAAGCCACATCTAATTAACCTAAAAAATGCAAATACAAAATAGCATTTATGGGCAACACAGCTGAATAAATATGCTGCAAATACTTCTGCATTCCCCAATATATTGTAGTTTTAGTTATTTAATCTTCCTGTTACAATGCTACAGTGACATGGTGCCATGCATTTCATTTATTTGTTTCTTCTGTAAAGGGGAAAATACCTTAGTTAATTGTTTTAACATTTACATAATCACAACTAGGCTTAAAGCATTCCCTCTGCATTGAGGAAGTACAGGTTCTCATTTTTGCTGTTGCTGTTACTTCGCTGAAGGCAATTTTCTATAATCCTGAATTAAGGAAGTTAGAAACAAAACTAGTTATAGTTTTTAATATTATTTTTATTTCAGTAGTACAGAGAAATCACCCTAAAGAGTGGGGCTCCATTCTTCTAGGCATTCAACAACACGCAGTAAGAGATGGATCCTGAGTCAATGAGCTTGCCAGGCAAAACAACAAAACAGACAAATAGACAGAAGAGGAATAGGCAACAGCAAGAGAAGTAATTTGCCGGGATCAGACAGCAGATCAGTGGCAAGGCAGGAAATAGAAATACATTCACCTCATGACTCCCAAGAGAGGCAATGAAAAGGACTGAAATGATGTGGCTAGGAGTGAAAGTAGAATATAGTAGCCACAGTATTAAGACGAATGAAATTTTTCCACCTATTCTCTTCCTCTTCAGGATTATTTGGGCACACTCTGCTGCATTATGAAGGTTAAAGCTGGACCATGAACTCATTACCACCACTTTCAAACCTAGTATGTTTAGGAAATGGTGATGTGGAAATATTACGGATGAGAATCTTAGCCCTGCTCTTGTCCTTTTATGTGAAAGAAGAAAGGGAGTGCCATAAATGGGCTCTACAACCTCGTTCTAGCCAGGCAAGGATTCTTTTGATGCAGGTGTTATGGATAAGAGCTGAAAGCTAACTTCGGGGCATGTTATAGGCAGGGTAGAGGCAACAGCATGAAGTATGCAGAGACCTTTGGTAGCACTACCACCTAACGAGCAGCATGAGGAAGCTGCCACAATTTACACAGTCTCACAGGACTCTCTGTTTCAGAAGCTCCAGGCTGTGGGGGGGACACAAAAGTGTTTTCAAATCATCTTAGACTCTCTACCCCGAAAGTTGTGTTGTACTTCTGAGAGGAATCTCATCCTAAACTTTCTTAATGCCATTATAATCAAAATTCTGTTTTGTGTAAAAGTACTAGTTACCCTGACCAAGCCCATGTCTAGGCTTTGGTTTAGCCAACCATCTTAATTCAGACAAATATTTCAAGATAAGTTTATTTGCTTTTGAATATACTGGGATGTAACCCTGTGTTTAAAAATAACTACCCATGTGCTTTGCTCAACAGGGCTGCCTGCAAGGAAGGCTATTGATTCCTTGAGACTTTGTTGACTTCAGAAGTCTGATCCAACTCCTACTGAGCAAACGTTTGCTTTTCTTCCAATGAATTCATAAAGGTCACCAAATTTCCTAAACTGTAGCAAATCTGCCACCCTTAGACCCTCTTCTTCCACCTTAATGATACATAGATAAACTGAACCCTTTATACATAGGTAAATTGAACATGCTTGTTCATATTGCATGCATCAATTTAAGTAAAATATGTTACAATTGCAATCACATTCATCTTTCCTTAAATACTTTTTAAAAACTTTATTCTTCCAGCTACATGTAAGAAAAAATTATCATAAAATCCTTGTTATTAAAAATTTAAATTGTCATGTATAACTATATATATGTCTCTGTGGCACTCCACTGAACAAGTACATGCTGTTTTTGCTCCTAGGAGTTAAAAAATAGAAGGCAGAATTTCTGCAGATTAAAACACTGTAGCATTTGTAATGCTGAAGCTGAAGGGAGGCTGTCCAGTTGATTAGGCCACAAAATTGATTTGCCTTTAAAGATGTCTCATATTATAACTCTTTTCCCCCAGGCTCCCAGACGTGGTTCTTTTTAAAAATCAGTCTTCATTGACAAACATTTATGACAAAGCAAAAACAAATGGGGCAAAGATCAGACACACAGAGTTTGTGCACATGCAGGGAAGATTTTTTCCAAAAGCATAAATGGAATCCATTTTCAACCAACTAGCTGGAAGAATTAGGCACCATATTTCTGGCTTTGAAAATCTCCACCTGCTAATTTTAAAGCACGGGGTTGTAGCATGAATTAGAAAATATGTCATTATGAACCAAAGGCATTTTGGACTAATCTGCTGCAGGTTCAAAAAAAAAAAAAATGTTATCAGAAATGCATTCATTAACTTTGTGCATGTATTTTATTTCATCGTGGTATAAAATTGTGTGTTCTGTTAATTGCAAAAACTTAGGATAACTACCATAAAGTACTTCACTCATGAATAAGAATATGAAGGGGCATGATTGCTATATAAGCCATCTAGGGAGTCTAAAGAACCACTAAAACAATCTGTTGTATTATGGAACACGAAATCATTACAGAAATTTCCCTCAGGGTGATGATCATAAGTATCTATGGTTCACAGGAAGAATGTAGGGGTGACTTGTGCTGACCTTAGTAAAACCATCTGTGGGGGCGAATGAATTATATTGCAATGTGTCCATTCTATATCATCATCTGGTGTCTGCCGAGGGAATGACAAGGAAGCATGATGAATTATGCTACCTATTCCAAGAATTGTAATACATGTACTTGCAGAAACCTTACCAGAGAGTACTCAAATAGCACTGTGGACCATGCACCCCTTCGGGCCCACAGAACCATACTCTGCTGAGATTTAAATGGAAGAGACATACTTTAAGAGCTGATACTTTAATAAAAAGAATGTATGCTTACTTGGGTTTCTTTCATATTCTTTTCATATGGAAGTTTAAACCTTCAAGTATAAGAACTAGTATAGTAATTTAGGACTGTGAAAGAAGTAGAATTTCAGAGAGGAATAGAATTCTGAGCAGAAGTTGGAACTGTTCTTAATCCATCATATTATGCTTAGTTTTAGCACACTATGGGCCAAATCATATTTTGCTTTATGCACCTAAATGTCATTTAAATACAACCTGGGATTCCTCTATATACATGCAAGCCTGCAGAGGTCCGCTCAGTTAGAGCTGTACTGTGACCAGGAAACCAGGCCCACTACATACCTAAGACCAGATAATTCCTGAAATTTTAGTTGCATAGAAACTGACTAGGGGATAGTAGACTGGTGAAGAGAAGTGCGCCCCCTGCCCCGGTGCCTTTTAGCCCAATCGCTTAATGATTAAAGGTACTCGTCCAGGGACTGAGATACATTGGTTCCAGCCCTAGCTTCTCCCCCTCTCCCTCCACCCCCAACACCCGTCGCCCTACAGTAGATTGAATCTTCATCTCCTGCTTCCCAGAAAAGTGCTCTAACTGCCAGGCCACAGGTGTCACATAGGCCCTTCTTCTCCCCTCCTGTTGAAATTCGCCTGCTAGACAGTCAAGATATGTGAGATAGCAAACTAAAGGGTGTGTGGCTCAGTGAGATGGCTGCTGATCTAGAAGAGAAAGGTAGAACCCAAAGCCTGTACGCCCGGTGCTGCTTATTATTTGATCCAGTGATTATTAAAGGCAAGGTACAGTAGGCCAGCTTCAAGAGAACGACTTGAGAAGGGGCTGGAAAAAAACAAGCCTAAAATAATAGGAATACTGTGTGACAGGGGGCCATCCCAGGGTCAGTCACAATATTGGCCCACCCACCTGTCTAAGGCAGTCCACTCCATTTACCCACCATGCTTTGATGCAACTAAACCAGATGAAAAAATACAGGAGTCTCCCCATTAATGCCCAGATGCCTGAGGTGTTATGCATGCCCTGATGCCTATAGCATTATCTGACCTCCCCTTTACTGTGTGCCATGTCTTGCGTATGACATTCAAATCACTCCTAACTTCTCCAGCCCCATTACTGGGCCACACTAGCTCATTGGCCCAAACTATCCACTATTAGTCCCCTGGCCTCATTGCTGGGCTGCACTCAGCCCAAACTTGGCCACAAGCCCCCTCACTGGGGCCTCTATCCACATGTGTACTCTGGGCTCTGTGTTTCTCATCAGGCTTCTAGCCCCTAACACTCTACCCCTCACTAGGATCACTATTCTACCCCCTCACTGGGGCTATGGGGCCTGGCCTTATGCTCTGCAGGCCTCAGGTGTGTAGACATGCCTGGATCCCACTCTTGGCCTACGGCACACTCAGGCTTCAGGCATCTACAGACATACCTAGACCTCACTCTTGGCATCTCACTAGGCCTCCCTCTGATTTAGGCCTTGGGAACTCAGGCCCTTCTGGGTTCTGTAGTCTTGCCCAAGGCTGTTGCTTTTTAGTCAGTGTGTTTCCCTAGCCTTTCCTTTTTGCAGCATCACCCACAATGCAGCAGGGGCTGAGGCTTTGAAGCACCCCATCCTGACCCTCTACTAGGGAGACACTGGTATAGCATTTCCTCAGGACTGGCACACAAGCAGCCCCACCACACCATCCTCCTCAGCAGGCTGCAGATGTAGGTCATTCTAAGGAACAACCTTGCCCTGGTCTTTCTTCAGCCCCATGGGATCCTGAGTGTTCTCCCTCAGCTACTCACTCTGGTGCTCTATTGCAGTCTCTGTCTCGTAACTGCACTCCTCCTCTGATCCATTTCTCTCTGACCCCTTTTTGGATGCCTCCAATCCAGAGGTTGTACCTCAGCATCCTTCATCACAGCCTGCTGTCCAGCTGAGCCTGTCCTCCCTTTGGCAGTGATGTCCACAAGGGGACCTTCAGTCTCTTTAGGCTCTGGCACCGTCACCAGACCAGTCGGAGTGCCAGATAGTTCTCCACAGTCCTGGCCTGCCCCTCGTACTGGGATTAATTGTCTTTTGGCCTTTTTGCCCTGGCCCCCTTGCTTTGACCAGCTGGGATTTTCTGGCATCATTGTAGCAGCAGCTGGACTCCCTAAACAGCAGGGGTCCCCCTCTGGGCTCCATCATAAAGCCATCTTTCCTGGGCTGGCTTGGTGCCCCAGAGATCTTGTATGAAGCAGCCCTTCGTTCAACTGGGCCCACCTGAGCTCCTGGCCTCACCCCTGCCAGTTTTAATCAGGGGCTTGTCTAGCCCCTGTGTAACTCTAAGCCCCATTAGCAAAGATGGCCTCACTCTTCCCTAGGCCTAAAGCCTTCTCCCCAGGGCTTGGGACCCCACTGGTTCCCTAGAAACCTCCTCCGTCCCCATACTTCCTACCCTGAACCTCCAGATGTTCCTGGGATCAGAGGAGCTCCAGCTTTGCTCTGTTAATTTGTCAGCATCCCTGCAGCAACAGCTAGCTCTACTGCTCAAGGCCTGCTTTTATCCTGCAGTTACATAGCCCTGCTCCAATCAGGCAGCCTCCTGATGGCCATGTGGCACTCCTGATTGGCACTGCAGTCACCTGCAGGCTGCCTCACAGCCTGCTGAGGCCCTTAAAGCGGCAAGCACCCACAGATGCATTGCCACATACTGCAAGTGACCTGTCCAGTGAAGTAGCTACTACACATTTATAAAGAATTGTTAACATTTCCTGGACAAATGTAGCGATCTCATTCATGAATGCTGTATGCCCCTGGAGGCTGAGGGGGCATGGTGACCACCTGCAGGTGGTGGCAGCAGTGTCGGCAGCGAAGGCATGGCAGCAGTGACCTTCTGCAGGCAGCTGCGGTTGTGTCAGAGGTGTGGGCGGACTGAGCGGGGAGCTCCCATAGGTGGCCACGGAGGTGTTGGCAGTGGGAGGGGGTGGCGAGTGCCAACCAGCTGTCAGCAACTGCCCACAGGTCCTACCAACAGTGTTGGCAGTGAGAGAGGGAGTGGCAAATGGCGATTGTCCGCAGGCACTGCCAGCAGTGTAGGCGGCATTTTATGCAGCGGGTGCACCGCCAAACTTAGGAGGTGCATATGCACCTAGATGCACCCTCTATGCATCATCAATGATCTCACTTAATAAGTGTTGTAGGATGAGCACATAGGAAAGCTATACAGCAGATCCAGAAAAGGACATGCTGGCACATGCTTGAAAGGCCTTCAGGAAGCTATAAGTTTCAACCTGCGTCCAACAAATTTTGAGCCTTTTTTTGCGGCAGTGAAGACTTTGGAGGTTAAACAATTCCAGTAAAGTGTTTTGCAGGGAGAGAAGGAGTGTTACTTGTCAATAGCTGTCCAGGGAAAAAGGCTGACAGAGAGAAAGCGTCTGTAGGGTAGTCTAAAAACTGTCTGCTCAGATCAAGTAATAGTAAGCCTTAAGGAAAAGTATGTATGTATATGGTCTGCTTTATTGTGATTTAAGATATATTTAGAATAAAATATTTTCAAGGAAAATATGTAGCTTTAAGGGGACCATTTGATCACTGTATTAATCTCTGTCATTGCCCTGAAGGCAAAAAGCAACAGGGTCTGAACCTAAGGCAGACCTGCAGATAATCATGACTAATACCAAAGGACTGTATTCCAGTGACTGGCTTGAGTGCGTGATTCCACATAGAGCCAGGTCATTCCAGAAACCCAAGGAGACATGGAAGCTGTGCGCTCAAGTGAAATCAAGAGAGGTCAGTGGTGGTGTTTGTCTGTGACAGCTGTGCTTGGAAATATGATGCAGATATTGGTATGCAGCTACCATTATTGTTGTCATACTGCTTAATGGTTCCAGCTGAGATCAGGGTCCTATTGTATAAAAACACATACAGTCTGTATGCCAAAAAGGCTCAGTCAACACAGACAACACAGACAAGAGGTGGAAGAAAGAAAAACATGATAAATGGGGCACAG
>JAGPOW010001296.1:37924391-37947207 GCA_030014935.1 Caiman crocodilus | reverse complement strand
ACAGATTGTGAGAAACGTGGGGACTAAACCCACATTAAGCAAAAGGCCATGTTTCATCTTACAGCTGGTAATGCCCTACTTGACTGACATATACCTCAGTGAATAAGTTAATAGGTTGGATTAAAATGACAATGTTTAATCAATCAACTGTAACCGAGTACTTTGGTTACATAATAATGTTCTTTTTTGCCTTCCCTCTCTTTGCCCTTTTCCTGTTTTCCTCTGTAATTGGTGTTTTCTGCCTTGTATAGCAGCTTCATCATCTTATCTCAAAGGATTAGCTGACACAGAAAAATGTAACAGTGCAATGGACTCACTTTATAACAAAAGGTTTTAATAAACTAGTGCTCCATGCCCTCTTCTGCCATCTTATAGATCTGTCCCTTTTATGTTACTGCTATGTTTGAACAAGAAATACTTGAAGAAAATTCCATGTAAATTTGTTTAAAAAATTGGTAAATGGCAGTGTTTGTATTGTTACATAAGGAGATGAGCTATCCAGTATAGTGATACCAACTATGTGTTGGCACTGATGATTGACAAAAATGATCTTCAGAGAAAATATTAACAACTATATCGATATATTTAGATTTATTTAGATTTCCAAAGCTTAGGAAAGATGTCTAGACATTAGATTTAAAAAACTCGGATATAACTTTAAAACCATCATGGATACCCTGAGTGGAGCAGTACAATTAAATAACCCACCACCATAAGTTTAGGATATAAAAACTCAAATCTCCTCTACCTGTAGTGATTCTCCTGCTCTCCTTTCCATGAGTGACCGGTGCCTCTTCAGGCATGTGCCCCCCCTGACACCAGTCAGTGGCTGGGGGAGTGGGGGTAGAACTCTCTTTCCCATTTTCAAGGGCGGGGTGGAGGAGGGATGCTGAGCTGTGCAGTATTCCCTGAAGGCCATTAGATTTTGTCTATTTTTTTATCAAAAAAGAAAGAAAGAAAAAAAAAGAAGCTGTGAAGCCTCTGTGAGCAGACCCCTCTCTTTTATACTAGAATAATGTAAGTAAAAATGCATGTTCATCTAGTCAGAGGGAAAAATAACAAAATAAAACATCTACCTCTCTAACCAATCATAACAAAGCAACAGAATTTGAATTTCAATTATATCTTGTCAATCTCAAAAGCAGGGGAAAATGATATTCGTCAAACTGAAATAATGAATACATCTAAAGAAATTACAATCTGCTTGTGGATTTTTAGTGATCACTGAAAGATGCCAAAATCATCAGACAAGTTGTTTTGCTGTGAATTATTCACTTAGGTCTAATTACTACTCTTTCAGTCAAAGACAATGGAAACCTCTGAGTCCCTGTCAGCAGGTGAGAACTTCTGGTTATGTCTATTCATTGATCTTAACCTAAGGCATTTTTATGACAGTTACCAATAGAAAACTAACAAAAGGATTTTCTTTCTCTATAATTTTTTCAATTTTCTTCTTTACAGATTCATATCATTACTCTATCATTTTTTCCTCTTTACAGATTTATATCATTACTCTATTGTTCACATATAGACCTTGAATTAGCAAAGGACTTCAATAAACATGCTCAAATGTGGTGAAGAAAGCTCATATTAAAGAAAAAACACAGAAGCACTAAATCCTGTGATGAATTGGGACATAGGTTTCCTGTTAATTGGTCAGTACTTTACTTAAAGAAGGCACACATTTGCCAGTGCAACTACTTACAGTCTCCATTAACTTACATTCAGTATAAATGCGGCAATAATATCTCAGTCCACTAGCACATAACCCTGTCTTCCCACCTGAAAACATTTGGACTCATATAATAAATAATAAACTAACTAGCCTTCAAAGTAATACTGTACATAAACCAGGGGAAGAAAAGTATTTACTGCTGAAGGAAAAAAGTTGAGGAGAGGTAGAAAACCTGCACATGCGTTAGCAAAAAAGCCAAACTCAAAGTGCGGTTGTAGATTTTGAGCACTTGTTCTCTACTCCAGACCTCTCAATGAATAGTCCAGGCTGTTTGGCTTATTTTCCTCTCAGTTATACATGAATACTCTCAGGCCAGGAAGCCTTTTCTTCTAACAGAATGTATTATGATAAATAATGAACTTGGAAACAATTCCCAAATTCTTTGTCCTTTTAAAAAAAGATCATCTAAGTTGCATCATGCTTAGAATGATACTTATTTTTGTTTTCCTCTGCAATCAATATTTGCAGTATTTTTTTTTCTTATGAGATATGACTTAAACATAAAGCAGGTTGCAGAAAGCATTTTGTATCTGATGCACTATAAAGCAGCAAGATGAACTGTGATAGACATATGTAG
The DNA here is from genome assembly GCA_030014935.1 of Caiman crocodilus. Classification (NCBI taxonomy): domain Eukaryota; kingdom Metazoa; phylum Chordata; order Crocodylia; family Alligatoridae; genus Caiman; species Caiman crocodilus. The sequence goes on along the minus strand of JAGPOW010001296.1, from coordinate 37,944,895 downwards.
GGATATATGCATGGACCATTAGTAATGCAGAAGGAGGAAAAGGGAGGGAGAGAAGAAAAGAGCTCCAAGAAACTATAGTGAACAAAAATGTATATAATTAAAAGCTACTGTATGTAGATAAATATTTATCATTTACTGAAAATAGATGGTAGGTCAATGTCAGATAAAGCCACTTGCAACAGTGAAAAGAAACATGGTATTTTCTAAACAATCAACAAAAGGATAGTGTGGCACTGGCTGAAAGAAAAAGTGTACAAATGTTTGCATGTATTTCTTTTTTGGATTGCTTCTCCAGGTAAGTACCATTATTTTCTGACTCCCTTAACCTGTTAGGAGTTGATTGTCAGGGAGCAACACTGAGAGTGAGACTAATATAAAGGATGTCTGGTCTTGGGTACAGCATAAAAGTTATTATGTAGGGATCTTAGCTGTAATATCTTATTGCTTAGAATCCAACGCACAAAGGTGTTCTCCCACATGGTCTGAGTCATGGTCTGCTGAAGTCAATGAAACCATTCTCATTGCCTCCCATGGGCTTTTGATCAGGTTTGAGCCCATGGCTAAAGTTAATGTTAAGGCAGTAATCAACTTCAATGAAGAAGGTCATGCATGTAAAAAAACAATTGCCTACTGGATGACTTCTACTTCCATAACCTATAATTGGGTATATGTATAATTTGATCCCTGGTGTAAGCCACTGAAGTAATTGGCTTTAAATCAAACATGAATTTGGTTCATAAAGTCTGGAAACTTCCAATTAGAAAAGTCACCATGAATCAAAATAGAACACCAGCTATGACTCTAGTGCTGAACCAATGATCCAGTAAGGAGAAACATCTGTTATCCCTATAACCTAAGTAAAATGTATTATTATATTTATTTTAAAGTCACCAAGTATAACATCTCTAGGGAAACATAGAAAGGAATAGGTTTATCCTTTGGCTGAAAATTCCAGTCTACTAAGCTTCAGGAAGCTCAATTCAAGAGTCAATAATTTTCACTGAATTAAAAAAAATAGGACATTTTTAGGCCCGAAGTAGGTACTTTAAATGTGAGGCCCACATATATTAATGCAGAGAATATTAAAATCCTTGAATGATCATCTGTACAGAAAAGCGAGAAATTGTTTCTTTCACACGCCTACTCAAGAATACTCTTATACTGAGAGAAAGTGCTTCTATTGCCATAAGGTATTTCATTCAATTCCACAGAAAAGAATTGCTTTAGGAAGTTAGAAAATAACATTTCAGCAGAGGATACAGTAGTAACTTATAGAAGCTACTATGAAACTAGATAACCTTTCAAATCCATTTATCAAAGCGGTTGCATTTTTCATTTCAAGCCAAGTGACAAGATGGTAAACACTGATCAAAGGAAGTTAGTTGGTTTCTGTAAGATGTTATTAAATAAAAGCTTACTAAAAAATACCATTGTGTATTTTATAGGCTCTTGACAGTTTTGTTTGCTTATAAACTGAATTTTGTTTTCTAGACTGAAACCAAACCCAGAATGTGCACTATCTACACCCTTTAAGAGACTGCTGTTTAAAACAAATTTAAATATATTAATATTAAAGATCAACTCAAATACAGATTCTGAGGAAGACTAACCTAGCAAACCAATTTTGCTGCATTGACCTATCCTTTACAAGGTGCAACCAGCCTGTAACACTGGATTCAGTGCATCTCTGCAGCATCTTATGCTGCTGGGTAAATCCAACATCATCACTGTTCCTAATATCCAAGTGAAGTTATGTCAGTAAGTTTTCATTTGTTTCCTTGGGATGAATCTTTTGTGAGTCATAAAATGTAAACTGATAATGGATGGTGACATTTACACCTTCCTATGTCAATTTTGGTGCATCTGGCCCCACAAGGAAAACAGACTCTAAAATTTGATACTGTACTATTTACAATTTGCTACATAGCAAAACTATAATTTTAAAGGTACACTGATCTTTAATAATAGGTTGTGATCGATTATTCTGGATCTCCATAATTTTAGTTCTTTATTGCTGGATGTCTCACATTCTTATCCTGTGATGCCACTTTAAATTTGTGCCCCTTTGAAATCAATGTAATGTGAGAAGGAGAAGCCACTTTGTCAACACTGGTGGTGTGTGGTTGTTTAACTTGCCAATAATAATAGTTTATTGTATAGCTTTTTGACAACCCTTACATTATTTTAGTATAAATTTTAAATGCAATATTAATTCATTTTTTCACTTAGTTTCTGCAGAATGGTTCATTCCTCAGACATTAGTATATTACAGAGACAATTTTAAATGTGCTCTCCATTCAACATCTTGTTACTGATGTCTTGGTAGAGATTACTTGTAAGGTATGGTGTGAAATCTGAGCTTCTGGTCTTGGAATAACAAAGATCAAATGTATATAAAACACTGTGTGCAAATCCTATGACTTGTCAAACCTAAAGGGCTTTATACAAACGTAGCATCTCTGTTGACCTGCATAGTCTCCTGCATCTGAAAGGCTCAAAACATTCCCAATCAGGAAAACATACTTCAGCCACAATTCACAGAATAAATACTAATAAAGCAAAAAGGATCACTATGAGAAATTTAAATGTAAAGTAAAAGAAACTTCACTTAGAGAAATGCCAGAAGGAAACCAGTGGAAGAAATGAAAATGCTAAGGATTGTGTGGAACTCTGAAGTCATACAAGTTTTTATGCATTAGCAATTCATATGGATGTACATTTGTTGAAGAATGTGATCTTCATCCTTCTCTTTTCCCTCTTTTCCTTCTTTACAAGTGTCGCAGGGCACTAAGGTGCCTGCTCTTTTAAGGGCTAAAACTTCTAGGGAGAAAGCCCTAGGAGTCAGTCAGGAACCCTTCAGCTGCAAGTTACCACGGCAGCAGGAATGAGGGCATTAGCCCGCACCTGCCGGCGGTCAGCTGACCAAAAGAGGCAGGGCCTGGGGAATATATAAACCCAAGGGCTGGGACTAGAGGGTCAGTTGTCTGCCAGCAGCTAAGGGGGAAGGAGTTCTCCTAGAAGAAGCTAAGTGAAGAGGCTTAATGGCCCATCTCCTGCTTCTAGTAAGGTAATGGGACTTCAGGAGCTCACCAGACCCTGGCCTACAAGGTATGTTGCCCTAGAGGAAGGGTGATTCGTTTAAAGGGACAGAGCACACCCTGAGGTGCTTGCATTATGTTATAGCCCAGAGGCTCGTACTTTGATTTCTGTTTGTAAACCAGAGGATCAGGTTAAGGCTATAGGGGAAGAAGGAGGCCTCACTGGGGGCCCATTACAGTCTGGGGATGCCAATGCTAGTGTGGGCGCAGTATCTGGGGTGCACAGATGCCAGTGCCACTGTGGATATGGTGAGAGAGACAGGTCTGCCTTGGTGCTGGGCTCTCTGGATGCAGAGAGAGCAAAAGAGACAGAGCTCCAGAGAGCCCAGTAATGACCAGAGACCAAGTGAAACTAAGGTCTCCGAGGGACACTATGTGAATGCCATCTGTGAGGCTTGGGGCATGGTAAAGGGGTGGTTTGGAGCCATGCATCTAGCTCATAAGGCTGAGGGTGTCCTGAGACATCCATTTTGGAATGGGACCCAAAAGGGGTCTGAGAACCCACAGGGTTCAGTGGGATCCATCAGGACTGTGTCCAAACAAACTTGAGGGCAACCTCCTATTTTATTATAGTTAAACCAAGATGTGGCAGGTGAGAGAGAGGGTGCCTTTTGAGCATGATTGGCATGGTTAGGGAGCCCTAGGGGTGTCACAGCCATCCCTGGGGACCCCATCTCATGACAAGAAGTTCAGGATAAATGGAAGCATCTAATATCATATAAGTAAAGTACAAAGTCAACATCCTACTGTCTAGTATATCTCCATGTATTCTCACTTAGGCTAGGAACAGAAGTTGCACATAAATTGGTTTAAACTAGTACCAGAACAGAAGCTCAGTGCATATGAACTAGTTTCAAAATGGCTGGAACTGGTTTAAGATAAACCTGGTTGAACGTAGTATCAGACTTAACTGATTTGGGTCAAACCAGTTTACGAAACTTCTGTCCCAGGCCCCTTCCTAGTTCAACTTACATGACAAGTCCCCAGCATGTTAGCATGCTTTCCAGCCCTGGGCTGGGCTGGGCTGTCTGCTCCAGCAGAGAAGGGTTGGGGAGTGCGGGGGAAGCAGGTTCTGAACAGCCCCCAGATAAACCCCAGTTAGGATCTGGGGCCAGGGAAGGGGATTAAACTTGTCTTCCCCCTGAGTGCAGAGCTTTCCTGCCTAGCTAAAAATGTAGTGCTGGCTGTGACTGTGGACTACAAATCCCAGAGGTACCAGAAAGAGGAAATGATAAGCAACCTTGCTGAGTCCTGCTGCTGTGATTGTGAACTGCAAATCCCAGAGACCTTGGGGGCAGCAGGAAGAGGAAGCAAACACATGGCCTATGCTGGTTATCTCAGAGTCATTCTCTAGAACAACACTCTCTACCCCTAGCTTTTGGCTTGAACCACTGCAGGCATGTGGCTGCATTTCCTGAATCTAAACTGCAGAGATGAAACTGGGAAACAATTGGACAGACATTCACTTTTGACGAACATTCAAAGTCTGAATTGAATCAGCCTCAGGCTTTTTGACTGCCTGTACTTAGCCCCAGTGATTATGCACCCACAGAATGCTCATTTGAAGACTATATCAATGATGGACACATAGATAATTATTGTGTTACACAGATGCTGTTAGGAAAATGGCAAGATTGACTCTATTCAACCTAGAGCTGTGCATGTATTTTACTACTTGCACATTGGGTTAGCAATTCAAGTAACCCTAAGGCTGCTTCACCTGAATTCAAACACTGGTGTTTGCTGACAGTAATGGATTAATACTCCAAGGACCTAAATCTAACTGGGATTGTGAAGAACAAGTTTAAAACATTGTTCCCAATATAAATTGCTCTGAATTTTTGGGGTGCATAATAAAACAATGGAAAAAAATCATTTTAAGAACATAATTGAAACATGCCTGATTAGAAATATTATTTCAAGACCCTTCTTGCTTAAGATGCCATGTTAGTCACATTTTGTTTGGAATCCAGTACCTATTTTACCCAATACATATTTTTGCTCTCATATTAAGTTTCTTCTGGATTCCATGTCAGAGAATGAATCTCTAGTATCATCAGAACCAAATTTCTGGAAATCTTTCTATTGACAAGTCAAAAATGAGTTTAACTTCTTGTAGGGGAGCTGCTTCTTGTTTTAAGGGGAAGTGGTAGTGCTCCCTTTGGTTAAAGGGACTTTTCCCATTAGAAGACGCGAATTGAACCAGAAATGTTTTTAGTGACTTGTCCAGGGTCATAAGGTGAGTTAATGAGAAAGGCAGGACTCCCTGACTCAATATCATGATCAGTTTACCAGAATACTGATTATTGTCACTGTATTAAATATGATTCATAGTTCTTTTGCCCTTATTTTCTGTAGAATTCACTGGAAGCATTTTTTCTGATGACCACAAAAATGTTTCCTTGGAATCTGTCCTGCAAGCAAACAAAACACCAACTGCTGCTGGCACTGTGAAGAGCTGTGTGGAAGCTATATCTTTGCTACAAAACTGCAGTTTATGAAATTAGTACATCCAATATGACATCTGTGTCATCAGCTTTACTGGATAAAATAAAAGCAATACGCCATCTGGGTCTTGATCTGCCTGTTTGGTGCTTGGGTACTAGAGGCTCTGTAGAAAAGCCAACATGCCAGGGCTAAGGAAGTGATATTTCCTCTCTACTCAGCATTGGTGAGACCCCAGCTGGAGTACTGTGTCCAGTTCTGTGCACCACACTTCAAAAAAAGATGTGGAAAATCTTGAAAGGGTCTAGAGAAGTGCCACAAGAATGATTAAAGGCCTGGAGCACAAACCTTATGAGGAAAAACTAAGAGATCTGGGACTGTTCAGCCTATGGAAGAGAAGATGGGGTGGGAGGGACTTGGTAGCCATCTATAAGTATGTAAGGGGTAAATACCGGGAGCTGGGAGAAAAACTGTTCACTAGGGTGCCCCAGGGGGGGACAAGGAGCAATGGCCATAAACTATTAGAGGATGGTTTCTGGTTGGATGTAAGGAAGAACTTATTTATGGTAAGGGTGACCAGAATCTGGAATAAACTTCTCAAGAAGGTGGTGCAGTCCTCAACTTTGGAAGTCTTCAAGATACTAGACAGACAGATTGCTGGAATCAGTTGACCTCAGCAGTATTCCTTCCCAGAGCAGGGGGTTGGACTCAGTGATCTTTCAAGGTCCCTTCCAGCCCGGAACGTCTATGATTCTATTTAATTATGATTCTGTGAATCGAATATAAAATCCAAATAAGAAAAAAAAAATCTTCCTGAATCACCTCAGTACTGAATCACTGCAATACCATGTAAGAACCCTGCAGATACTTTTAAATTTTCCCTTATAACACACATGGAAACTTTTGTCTCCATGTCATATATGTGCATAGTGATCCATTGAGAATTTTGCATTACTTTTGTCCAAAGACTCACACAAAGTCTTCAAGTCCAGCTATAAATCCAGTGCCTTACTAACAAAACTACCCGCTTGTCCAACTTTAGCACCCAGATTACAGAAAAGAAACAAAAATGTCATGCTTGGGAAAGCTTTAATATCTAAAAACCAGGACTGTGCAGTAGAGCTATCTCTGATACCACCTCAGAATTATTAGCAACAGAAGAAGAGCATATGTGCTAGCACTAAATGAGCTGAAGCCATATCTCACGCTCACAGAAGAGCTGCAAAAGGGCTCTTTTAGAGTGCAGATACCCACTTGGGAACTGTTATACCTTTTCTGATACACTATAAACAAGCTGTTTGTTCTATTGATATGACCACTACACCCAAAAGGACTTTAGATAGATAACTGCAGAAGGATCTGGAGAGACACTGGGATTGATCTGGTAAGACACAAAGCATTAGAACTGTAATATGGACATGTGTTCACTGTCCTATTACGTAACTATAGGGGATTTCTACATGTCTTTGGTGGATATGAAATGTATATGCTACATCCACAGTTCAGTACAGCAATTATACTTGTTAAATATGCAGACAGTTATGAAACATTCAAATATAGTAGAAAAGTAAGATGACTAATATACTGAGTCCAGGAAGTTCTAGGACATATTCATATGTGTAAAGTCTATAGGATTGTATCATGAAAAAATATAAATCATTGTATATGTATATGTTTAAAGGCAGATAGATAGATGGCGGGATGGATTGATCAATCCAGAAGATGTCCCTATCCCCTATAACATCAGGTCACAGTATAACATCGAGTCAGAGTATCTCAGCTAGAGGGCCTATTTGTGTGCCTGTGTGTAGTACCTATCCATAAATCTCAAAATACTTTACAATAATGGGTATGCATTACTTTCTCTGTTTTACAGAAGGGCATGCATGCTGGGGGAGAAAGAAGTAACATGCCTATGCTGATTCAGTGAGTTGCTGGCAGAGGAAAACACAGTATGTCATCATCAGCTATTGTAAAGCAATGTAGCACCCTTTAACTCAATGAAAAATCACTGATTTTTGTCTAACCCAGAATCTCTGACTCCAGTGTGCTTTCCTGTTTACTGTACCTCACTGCTTCAGAACTGCCTTGTCTAAACACATCTTAAAATGCGCTTGCATCATTTCCAGTCTGTAGAGTGGAACACATTTGCACCACCCAGTATCTTTAACTATGACTGAGCTGATTTTATGCCTTCAGATACCTCATTGCCTAACTGACTAGTAACCAGATGGTCATTAAGAAGACCCTTGTATACATATTTCCAGCTGAAACAAAGATGTAATTTCCATAACTACATTTTGGAATAGACTTGAACAGAATTGTTCAATAATTCATCTATGATGCCACTAGAGGTCAGACCGTGTATCATTAATTAGCACCATGAATTGTAAGATCTCTAACAAGGCTGTACTTTCAAATATATCTATCAAGAAAAAAATTTGAGGTGTAACAATTATAAAAAAAAAAAATTTTAAACTTTCCCATCAAAAACTCAAACAGTATTCTTGAAGATTCATAACATTAAAAACAGATCATGTACAACAGCTAGCAGTGTAGCTGTTAAGTAAATATAATTATATGAAACATAAAACTGGTATTCAGTTAAATACGAATATTCTGTGAAAATATAAACTTAGTAAAGGCCCCTGTCACCATGGTACCTCAATTCCATGCAAACTCTATACATTTAGCCATTCTGAGCAATAGCATATGCATAGCTAAAGCAGGGGGACTGAAGCAACAGCTCCAGGAGCTGAAATTAATGGGGCAAGGGACAGAAAAGTAATAACAGCTGCCTCAGGCACATGGATTGCATTGACAGCACAGCAGGAGCTGGAAGTTGCTAATGCCCTGATACTCAGTTTCCTTGTTATGCCTGAGTCTTAGGATGCTATGACAGATGAATACCTTACACATTTATCACAAAAATATTTCTTGTTTCAATGCAAATATAGACCCAGCTTGTGCTGTATGTGTGGAAAGTATAATATTCAATAATACTGGATATCATAAATAGCTATATCCCTGAAACATCTACTTAAAAAGGTCACATATTGGTATATACCATATTTACTTGAATGCAAGATGATTCCCAAAATTAAATGAACAGTGCCGTAGCAAGAGGGTGGAGGGAGAGCAGGGCAACCACCCCATGCAAAGTAAAGGGGCACCAACAGATACTTCCTAGCTGGGGCAGGGCGCAGAACAGAGCTGCGAGTGGCTCATTTGCGGGGGGGAGCACAGAGACAGAGTGAGGGTGGCTCCTACTGCTGCATATACTCCTGGGCAAGATGGGGTGGGAGGGCATGTGCCCTCCCCCCGCCCTTTGTGCACAGGGCAGGGGCAGTCTGCCACTATTGGCTTTGCCCCAGGCACCAAACTTCATTGCTATGGCACTGTAAATTAATATAAGATGAGCCCTATAGTTAAATTCTATATATGGAAAATTTAAAATTTGTTATAATTTTCCAGCTACAGAATCTGATTATTGGAGGTTTGTCTTAAATGTGTCCCCTTCCCATTGCTACAGCAGGGAAAATAAATCTGGGGGATCAGAGACCCCCCCCCTTGCCTTCAGCCCCCCCACTCTCTTCCCCCATATCCCTTTCTTACTGTCAGACTTTGCTCTCCCTCAGGACATGGAAGAGAGGAACACATTTGAAAACATTGACCTTGAAATAAACATACCTTAGCATACAGGCAAATTACTACAAGTTTCTATAGACTTACTTCATCCAAAATTGACACACTTTACCATTTTTTTCCCCAAACTGCTGCAAGTTTTAGGTACTCCATAAACACATAAGCACTTTTGTGCCTCCTTATATATTATACAATATATCTGTTATATTATTCCAGCCAAAAAGCATATAATTTGTCATGTAGTCTGTTGGGCTGGGTCCCAGCAGAGTCAACTGTGGCTGACAGCAAAGCAATCCCTCTGTGATCCCGACATGCTCAGATGTGTCTCCTTTCTTGAAGATTGTCATGATCATGGCATCCCTGAGGTCATCTGGGATTTCTTCAGCATTCTAAACCCTTAAAATGAGGACATGGAGCTAGATAGATCATTGTGAGAATCCTCCTGAAACGTCTCCTTCCACTTGCTGAAGAGCTCTTCCCAGAATCTTAGTATGGTTTTAAAGCACCAAGAGGCACACTGACATGATCTTCACAGCTCAACAGCTACAGGAAAAATGCCAGGAAAACATAAATCTCTCTACTTGGCTTTCTTTGACCTCACAAAAGCCTTCTACTCTGTCAACCGTGTAGCACTGTGAAGGAGCTTTCTGAAGCATGGATGCCCACCAAAATTTGTCACCATCCTTTGACTACTCCATGACAGCATATGAGCAGTGGTTTTCAGTAGCAGATCTATCACAGATCCTTTTGAGGTCAAGACAGGAATTAGGAAAGGCTGCATCATCATTCTTCTCAATATACCATGATGCTATATTTGACTGCCAACAAGCTACCAGTTGGAGTGCAGCTAAATTACCAAATGGATGATAAAATGTTTAATCTTAGCAGACTCCCAGTCAAAACCAGGACCACTCCAACCTCAATCAGCGAGCTCTAGTACACTGATCATGCTGTAGGCTCTGCTCACTCAGAAGCAGACCTTCAGGCAGTCGTTGCTGTCTTTACTGAAGCATACAAGAAAATGGGACTGATGCTTAATATTCAGAAGACTAAAGTCCTCCATCAACAAGCTCTTAATCAGCAGTCCCTAGTTCCAGTAATTCAGATGCACAGTGAGACTGGAGAATGCTAAGTATTTCCTGTACCACAGAAGCCATCTCACAGAAGGCTGACATTAACAAAACAATCCAATATTTCTTCAAATGCGCAAGTGCAGACTTTGGACATTTGAGGAAATTGCTGGTCTCACAACATCAGATCTGAAACCAAGCTCATGATTTATGAAGCAGTCATGACTGCCACCTTACTGTATGGATCTGAGACTTGAGCAATGTACAGGACACATGAGAATTACCATCAACGCTGCCTGTGGAAGATCCTTTGAATTCAGTGGGAAGACAGATGTGCCAATGTTAGCATCCTTTCACAGGCAAACACCATGAGCACTGAAGCGATGATCATTTGACATCAACTTCACTGGGCCAGCCGCATCATCTGGATGTCCAATTCCAGACTCCCAAAGCAAGTTTTACTCTTCCAGCTCAGTCAAGGCATACACTCAAGAGAAGGGAAGACAAAGATGTCCTCAAGGCCAACTTGAAAAATGCATCAACATCACCTCGTGGAAGACTACTACCCAGGACCATCCCAAATAGAGGAAGAGTCTGCTGCAAGTATCTCACTACTTTTAAACCTTGCAATAACAACAGGAGATGGAAAAGTGTAAGCAGAAGAAACTGTCACAGACAAAATCAAGAATCTGGAGCCAACCATCCCACATGCAAACATGTGCCCAAGTTGCAACAGCGTATGTTAATCTCAGTTCAACCTCATCAGCCATCTTTGGACCCACAGATAAAACATTCATGGAAGACAATCATACTCAACTGCAAGGGATTGTGAAGAAGAGCAGAGTCAATGGTGTCTCAAGTCATGGTGGCTCCACAGCTCACCACTGCTCACTCTGTGCATGTACTCCTCCCCTAATCCGTGCCCCCACAAAGGATTCCCCCCACTTATGGCTGGAACTGGGTGTTCTTCTCATGGGTCCTGGGATTCTCCAAAAAAGTATATACAGATGCGGGTCAGGGCAACCTGGTTCAACTCTAACTCTTGGAGGCTAGGGACATACTAATCATATTCAACAATGGCGGAGGGGGTGACAAAGGGATTCTGGGTGAACTGTTTGAGGCTCCATTTGGCAGTCAGATATTTAAGGCTAATGAAGAAAGAGAAATCATTGGAAATGGAAAAGGAGGATGCAACTCAGCTGTGGGAGTGAAGAGGAAGTCTAAATGTATTCAGTGTAGTGGCTAACCTTGACTTGAAAAAGAGTCGGTGCTGAGGGGGACTGCATACAATGGGCACTACCACATATCTTATTTAGATAGGCTGCCCTAACCTATCCTTGTGATATGCTGACACCAGCATGTTTGGCCTATATCAGAGACCCCCCCCCTTGCATTTAACTAAATCTACATAGTTTGTTTCAATTACTAAGCATATGCTGATTTTTGGCAACAGTTTAATGATAGGCAATGTATTCAATGAGGGAAGGGGCATGGCAGGGGGGTGGGGAAGATCAATGCCCTCTGCTGTGAGGGAGGGGGCAGGGGCACATGCTGCCCAGGCAGGGTGGTGGGGCCAGAGCCATGGCTTGTAGGGTGGGGAGGAGGCTCCTGACACCAAGAAGAGCCCCACATAGATCTGGGGAGCCAGCAGCAGAGGGAGTTGCCTTCTCCCCACCCCACCATAAGCCACGGCTTTAGCCTCCCTCCCATCCTACCTGGGCAGTGCTTGCCTCTGCTGCTGTCCCGGTCTTCTCCCTCACCGTGGGTGGTATTGATCTTCCCCACCATGCCCCTTCCCTCCCCCCTTCCCTTCCATCACACGGGACTTACCAGCTGAAGGCAGCTCTCCATGCTGCTGGCTGTGCTCCTCACTGCCTGAGTGCTGTGCTGCAGCTGCGTGTAGCATGGATATTTAATCAGCTAAATCATTGGCCCCATTGAGCCTATATCTGATACAGGCAGTTTTCTTGATATCGGTTCCAATGCAATATTGGACCAATATATTAGTGTACTTCTATATTTGATATAATAGACAGCAGACCTGCGTACAAACACTCAGTACATATGTTACTAATGATAAGCTAGTCTTATGGTCTATTAATAATTATGAACTTGCCTTCATAATCTTTTTCTTCCTGTAATAGTTCATGCCATTTCTAATACCCACAAAAGAACAGGCTCTGTATATTCCATATAGCTAATTTAAGTGACAAAATACTATCAACTCTAGAAAGCAAAACAGTGAGCCAGGTAGAGCTGAAATTGTATCTGAACAGACAAGCAAAAGTGAAAGCCTACATTTGCTGTACACCTATTTCTACAACACCTATTCATATTGAGTAGTCCTACTATAGTTACTGTGAACAAGCATTGCAGAATTAAGAACAGTGATTGCATTAAAAGTCTGGTCTGCTCATGAATTCTTTTATTCTTATATTACTTCACAAGTGTTTCATATATAGTGCATTGCTCTTTTAGCAATGTCATGTGCACAAATAAATACCTCTGTGATATTAAAATCTTCTTGTATTCCTCAAAAAAAATAAAAAGGTAAGGCAAAATGATAGGCAGTTTCCATGGAGGTACAAGCAGACATGAGGCCATAGGGAAATGCATGGTTTGTCTTTGCCTTTGTCACCTGCTTCACTTTGAAACAGCACTGAGTCTGACATTGCACAGCAGTTTGCAATTGGAGACTAACCCCTGGTGGATGGAGAAAGAAGAAATGTTATCAAGTTGTGCATAGGCAAATACAAGCTTTATTATTAGGATAGACAAATCTGATCTGAAATTGAATTGTAAAAGTGAATTGTAATGAAGGCTACTGCCACTCTGTTTGCTGTTTTTAGCATTCCCACAAAATAACAGAAAAGGCATTAAAAAAAGCAACAAAAAAGAGAATATGAAATAAAACATGCATGGTATGTGGATATTAATGCAATTCAATGTACATTAATTTAATTATTCATGGCATAGACATATGCTACTGTGTTTTGACCACCTAAGCAGAAACAGGTCATTCATATTTTTAAAGTCAAATCACAGACGTAGTGACAAAGCAACTTAGCATATTGATCAATGTAAATCTCTATGTAGGGTCCTCTCTATTACCTCAACATTGTCAACTCACAGATGGACAGGACACTAAGGGTGCCTATACACGAACTGGGAGACTGTGACTGATGTGCACTAATTACAGCAAGTCGGAGCAGACTTGACTAATTGAGTCTGCTGGAGCATGGTAATTACCACATTCCAGCCAGCCTCATTGTCCCATGTATCAACTTCCCCACACTTCACAATGGCAGCAGGGGCACTTTAACTAAAGCTGGTTTGACACTTTAACTGAAGCTCATTTGACACTCTGGGTGCTTGAATTAGAGCAGTTCTCAGAGCTGCTCTAATTGAAGTGCTCCCCTTATGCCTAAGGAGCATGTGTAAAAAACACCCTAAAACAAGAGCATCAACTAGGTTTACAGGCATATTTATAAATAGAGTTAAATGGCAAGTAGAAAACTATGGAAACTGTACTACTGGTTGTTTTACAACTCTATCTACTACCACCAATACTGTAACCCAAGTTTGGCTTTTCTATTGTGAATGTCTTGGTTTTTGCTTTATTCCCATAATTTTAGAATAATACATGTTCTAGCCAAATGACCATATTCAACAGTGGCATACAATGGGTCTCCATTGCACAGAGGCCAATGCTTGCATGTGTGCCCCTCCTTCCCTCCTCCTGGGGATGATCCAAGCAGAGTGCAGGGCCATAGGCAAATCAGGCTATGTGGGGTCCTGACTCCCACCCCACGGCACTTGCACGGGGGAATTAGCAATAGAGCATACCAGCTGCAGGGGGACAAGCAGCACCCAGAATTTCCAACCGGAAAAGCCAAGGAAAGCAACAGCCCACTGGGTGGGAAGATAGGCCACACAAAAAATGCAGGAGGCACCCTTGCCTCTCCGGCTGGTGCCCCCGCCCTGGCTGGTGCCCAGGGGCCATGGCCCCCTCCCGCCACTGGTATTCAGTAGTTTTCCCAAACTAGGATTTCAAAAGGAAAAATACCAGGTGCCTATACATGAGCAGTGAACAAGCTTTAGTTCAAGCACCCCTGCTACTATTTTGAACTGTGGGGATGCTGATAAACAAGACACAGTAATGCTTTAAACCTGTATAGCCTGCAGCATAAGCTAGAACGGGAGAGGCAGAATAGCAATGAAACACTTCAGAGATTTCTATCTGAGAGGTTCTCACCAAATAGAGCAATGTTTTTCATAATGCACAGAGCGCACATCATGAGCACAAATGTATACCTACTCCCTTTCTCAAAGCAGAGAGAGAACAGCCTAGCTCATGCTGTGTATAAATACATGATAGTGAGAGCATTACCAGAACCCTGCTTCTGTTACAGTCAATGTATTAAATAACAAACAGCCAAGGAGCAATAAGGAATAAGGAGAGAAAAACATAGCAGGAACAAGAAAAACAAATGAATAGAATAACATATGAAGGCAGAAAAAGTTACTGATTAAAACCTAACATCTGCTACTTAGGGTGGCACCTGCGCTTGAAATACATAGAAACTTCGTTCTTGGAGAAATAAATGTCAGCGCCAAAAATTAGTTTTCACCTCCTGTCCACATCAATACAAGAAATAGACAAATTCAGGAATGTTTGTAACAAAAATAATGTAGAATTGGAGATAATAGTTTTGGAAGCACTGGAGGAAAATAGAAAGTAAATTAAAAAATTTGAAATGAATTATTAGCAGCAAAAAGATATAAGTAGTTGTGGCTACTTTCTTAAGGCAGAATCCAATTTCACCTCATGCGCATAACATTCCATCTTGTAAGTTAATTCTCCTAGGAGTCCTGACACTTTTTTTAAAAAATTCATCTGCAAAGTTTAGTGCTAATTTCAGTGATTGATCCCCCATACCTAGCTTTTATATATCTTGATATCTGATTGTGAGGATGACTTCTGTCACCCCTGAGTTTATAACATTTCTATAAAAAGTACCTTTCAGCTGAGATTTTCAAAACATTTCACA
This sequence comes from Caiman crocodilus, assembly GCA_030014935.1. Lineage (NCBI taxonomy): Eukaryota > Metazoa > Chordata > Crocodylia > Alligatoridae > Caiman > Caiman crocodilus. The sequence goes on along the minus strand of JAGPOW010001296.1, from coordinate 37,929,586 downwards.
ACTGAAGTGAAGTATCAATATCTTCAGATTGCAAATGAAAAACAGAAGCATGGAAAGGTAGGATTTGGACAGCATTTCTTTCTGCAGCACTGTGACTGATGGTTATTATTATTACTTGCTGTGTGACCTTCACTGTCCAAGACACAAAAGATATAGTCCTTTCCCTGAGAAACAGAGAACCAATCTGCTGAAAAGTTTACTCACACAGATAAGAAGAGTTAAGCAAGTACTTATGTCATTTTGTGGACTGGGATCTAAAGTCCTAATTCTGCATCAGGTTCTGGCAATACACTTGTTTTCATATATTTACAACTCCACTAATGTCATATTAGCACACCTTCATGCAAATTCAGAGCCAAGACTGAGTCTGTGTTGGAACTGGCATTGTAAATGTACACAGCTCACATTTGTGAATTCAAATGATCATCACTGATATTGCATGGATATAATTTATTTTTTAGCTCTGTTTGCATGTCTCTACATTGTATTTGCCCAGTCATTATTATTTTGGATCCTGTGATTTTAGTAAAAATATGAATTATTAACATGACTGGGAAGTATGCACTCAGACAGCCAAAATACACAGTAGATGCACAAACTGTGTACACGTATAGCATGTGTGTACAAGAACAAAGTATTCATCAGTACTGGCCATAACTATGTCCACAAAACTCAAAGTGCAGAATATAGTGTAAATTTCTTTGCTCTCTCATAGGATCAGTATCAGGAATGGCACATGTTCATGAATAAGTAAGACTTACTGAGCCTAAACCAGAAAGTTAAGAGTGAGGAAGTGAGGGATGTTGGCAGGAAAAACAACCAGCAGCAACATATGAGAAGGCATTAGAGAAAGCAAGCTTGACTCTGGTTTATTTTGCACCTTATTATGCCTATCCATATGTTTCTTTTCCTGCTATAGCCCCACTCTTCTACACATTCATCATGTAAGTTACTCCAATATTATTTTAATTTCAAATAGCATTTACATGAAGTGCTTAATGCGTAGTAATGTTATCTGCAACCTGGGACACAAATGCACAAGGTGTATAAAGGTTTCTCTTGAGTATTTTTTCTACAAAGGGACAGAATTTCACCCATAATCTTTTAGCATTTTGAATTCCACTCTATGCAGCTGGACAATAGGGTAGGCTGGCAGTTCAATATTTATACATGCATTGCCGTAAGTGTGGGCATGGTCAGAAACCTAAGTTTGTAAAAATATTCCCTTGTTGCTTTGTGTCAGTTCCCTATGCTTAACTCATATTTGCTTAGTGACAAATAATTTCACCCCTGTCAGCACTGCACAGGCAATGCAGCTTTGAAAGAGCAAACTGCATCCAATTCAGACTCATGCATCATCAGCAAAACTCTTACTTGAGTTCTTCTGATCGTAATTCTCAGCTATGCTGTACAATCACACCCTTTAGAAAACAGACATCCCCCATCTCCCTAATTCAAGCTTCATGCTGTCTGATGTTTAGCTCTTAATTATAGCATCATCGATATAGACAATTCAGTGAAATTATACTAGAGATCTTATAATTTCTTCCACAAGAAAGGTGCCTTGGTGGACAAAGCCTCAGATTTAAAATATTTAGGCCTTGTTTATTTTAGGCATCTGTCCTGTTTCCATCAATGAACTATCATCTGCCAAGGTAGATACCCCAATATGAACTCCTTATGTAGATAAGGGAAAGGTAGAACTTCATGTAAAGAAGCAGATTCCATTCCTAGCATCTCACAAAGTAGGTTTTTTCTTTTGAAAAGTCATATCTTGCTAAATCAGTTAGACTCCAAGGTGCTACATTCTGTCTGACTTCAGACTAGCACAGGTAGACATGCCTGTATTCCAAGAAAATTACAATTTGCACTGGTTGATATTATCCTGGGTTCAAGTATGGGTAACCTCAACTGGAGCAAATCATAGTTTTTCTTGGGCGCATTTATATGAGGTGCTTAATGCATAGTAGATTAACTCTACCGCGCATTAGCATGCGTGACAAAAACCATGCTAATATACTAATGCATAGTATTAGTCTACTGCGCATTAAGCATTGCACAAAAAGTGTGTGATCACACTAACATGCAGTACAGCAGTCTACTGAGCATTTATTTAGTACTTGATTATACAAGTACTAAACATAATACACAGTAGGCACTGCACATTAGTGAACATGTAGACATGTCCCATGTCTACATTCTGGGTTTGTTTACACTGTTGACTAGCCAATGATTACTGAAACCCAGACAAATTCCTAATGTAAATAAGGCCCTACACCCCTGCAAGCATTTGTTTAGTTCTTATAAGAGTCAATCTAGCTACTAGTGGTGGCTGTGTGGCAGTGTTTCTACCTATCAAATGGGAGATTTGAGTTCAAGTCCCAGGTGGGGTGACTTGGGGTAAGTGAGCTAACAGGAAGCCAATCTTCTTTTTTTTGGGGGGGGTGTCAGACTAGATGGCCTGCTCTAGGCCCCTTCTGACCCTAGGCACTATGAAACTATGAAACTTATTCCTCCATTTCTAAGATAGCTAATTTAACTCCCAATATGGATTCTTTAACTAGGTTACAAAACATAGGGCCTACTTCCTGCTGAAGCAAAGGGGGTTTGATATCTTTTATTGGACCACCTGTGAGTACAGACTGTGTTCCTGCAGATATGTGCCTTCATGGCGCTGGTGTTAGATATTAGTGTACTAACCTTTTTCACAAGGTGGTTGGTGTTTTGGATATTGTTCTGGTGCTTGACATTCTGGATATTATGGATGTTTTATTGTGTATAGAGAAAAAACTTCTTGAAGTGAAAAATGGTTTGAGGATAGCTTCTCTGAACTCTGATAGTTATTCAGTGATATAATAGGTGTACAAAGGTTACCTTACTTTTGTATTGTCCTGGGATGAAAGAGTCAGACTAATGTGCGCTATTTTCCCCCCAAATCTGATATAGGAAGTGTTTTATGTTGTTTGTAAGTTCAAGGGTAAATATTGGTATGGGTCCTCCCCAAGTTTTTCATAACATTTGGGGTCAGAGAGTTGTCTGCTAGCCTCATTGAGATCATCTTTACTATTGAGAATGAGAGAGTGTGACTCCTCCAAAAATGCATGTCACAAAATTCACTGAAAGGCATTCACACATAAGACTTGTACCTCCACACAAGTTTTGGGGGACTCTCCCTCTCAGTGGCTGCTATGCTTAGAAACTTCACTCATTCTACTGTGCTTTCTACAGCATAGGGAAGCAAGGAACAAAGTTAAATTTAACAATGGCATAGATAGAATTAACTTGGAACTTCAGTCCCTTGAGCCTTCCATGCACAGATCCACAGCTCCTTGGAAAGGCTTCTGGGAGATATTAAAGAAATGGGAAATGATGGTACAGTGGCAGGACTTACCCTACAGACCCAAACATTTGTAGCCTTTTCTACCCATGGAAGGAAAAAAGATGATTTTGACCTGTGTTTTGGTAAATAAGATGATGAAAGAAGTTATACTATTTAAGTTGAGATGGTCAAAAGAGTCTGTGGAGCCTATTAGCTTCCAAAAATGATGCACTGTGGAATAAAGAAGATGGCCTGAGGCTGCAAGATTTGCCTCCTAGATAAGCTATCATTACTATTTAGTGTTTAAGTCTGCAAACAGCCTTACTCATGTAAATAGTTCCAATGATCTTGGAGCAACTGTGTGAATATTGATATATTCCTTCCATAATGACTGCTGAATCAGTCCTTTGCATTGTAACTACTTTATTAAGGTCCAGCTTACATCTGCTAAGCTACTATTAAGGGCAAAAAGCTGTGAGAGGTCACCCTTGCCCAGTCAAGCATATAGACATGTTAATTTCTATTTCAAGGAGACAGAATACCTTCCTTCCCTGGTGCAGAAGGAGAACATATCAGCTACTAGGCAACAGCTCTATAAGGGTGCATGGGTCACTGCAGAACTGGTGGAGTCTCACTACCTCCCTGAACCATACACCATATCAAGGATCCCTAAGAAAATTGGAAGAAAGGTCTCATGAGTATAATTCTGTCTAACCCTTACATGTGCCTCAGAAGGAAAGGGGACAGCTATTTTTGTAGCTTCCCTTCACTGTACATCACATTAAAGCCAAGCAAAATCTGGCTCTATGATTAAAGATATCCAAATAAGGAGTGTGACTTTGCAAGGATTCAGAATAAATGTATTTCCAAGTGTAAAAAGCTCTATTCAGTTATGTCATCGAAGATTTATGCAGCTGAAGAATGAATTTGTGGAAAAGGGAGTTCCTTTACTTATGCAGCCTACTAAATTATGTGCTAAATTCATGAGGAAACAAAAAATCTTTTGTCCCACTATGACGATGAGCAACACTTGCATGATGCACAGCATACAGACTGCTTTGAAGTTGTCTTTTCTTTGACATTAAACAGGGACAGTGTGTCTCAAATCCATTAGAAACAAAGTAAACCACTAAAAGGAAATAATTATGTTATCTGTTTTGCATAACTAGAACCCCACTAACATTTAAATATTCTTACAACATTTTAATGAATTTAGATCAGTTATTAGGACTTTAGTATTCTTCTCTGGAAAGGACTGATTTTTCTACCTCGAGAAAAGGGATTTTTATGAGATTGTATTTTGTATTTATGTGTTCTTATTGCCTCTAGCATATTTTGGGGTTTATGAATTGTATGAAAATAGTATACTTCATATTTCCACTGTGACTAAATAGGCATTGCAATGAAACCGATGTATCAAAGTCTCTTGTCTGGTTTTCTTATTGGGTTGCTAAATATTGAATACTGTACTTCTAGAAGAAAAGAAGTATTAAATGTATTTTAAACTTAGGTTTAAGGTTTATTTATATTTTAGAAAAGATAAATGAAAAAAAAGAAATTTAAGATAGTTAATTATGAGTTGAATTCATTTCAGTGTAGAAAAGAAGATGAGTAATTGTACCATTTAGTACTGATGGAAGAGTGATACTAATACCTTTTCCCCGTAGTTAAGCTGCTCAGCTCCCCAGTATTCTTGAAAGACATATGCATGGAAGGACTTGAACTGGCATGCTATGTGAAACAATATTGCCATGCTTGACATTTTGTACAGGGGGCATATTTCATAGTTTCATAGTTGGTAGGGTCAGAGGGGACCTGAGCAGATTTCATAGATTTCATAGACATTAGGGCTGGAAGGGACCTCGGAAGATCATTG
>JAGPOW010001296.1:37887385-37919670 GCA_030014935.1 Caiman crocodilus | reverse complement strand
CTTGGAGGCATTTGGTATTTTGCCTAAACAGGTAATATTAGTTAATATTAGCTTGTAAGTTTGTAAACTGCAAATGTAACTTGTCTGTCATAAGTTTAACCAAAATGATAAATTAACTGTTCGTGGAACTGACTGGGCCCCATAAGCAAAGCTGTAGATGTGAGATTAGCTGGCCTAAAGGTTTTTTGCTCAGGGTTCAGCCTTAGTGATAACAACTGGATCTAACTCCTTAGCACACCCAACACATTTCAGGAAAGCATATCCCAAGAAAGCATATTCAAATGAAGCCTAAAAGGGGTTGGGATTTAGGTGGAGTGATGTCAATTTCAAACCTAAAGGTGCTGCATCATAATTTGCTTATTGGATAAACCTGAGTCTGTGTAGTAACCTTTTATGATAATTTTAACACCTTTCAATCCCACAGGGTAATGGCTATAGGGCAACATTGTGAGTGGCCCTGAGGCCAACAGATTAACATAAAACTAGGTATAAAAAACACACGCATCAGGTAACCAGCAGGAAGGAGGGAACAGAATGGTCATTTCTGTTGTACACCCGGAGCCCAGACTCCCGGTGTGAGGGAGGATTGGATCCTGATCAAGGGACCTTCCCCGGTAATCCCTCTGACAGCGTCAATCATCAGGGACACCTGACTTCCCTGGAATCACTTGGCACGCACCTGGCTTTGAGGGACTATCGATAAGTTGCCAACCCATGTCTGTCTATTTGTTGTTTTGAACAGCCCAGTGTGGCTAATACCCTCACAGTGCCCAGTTGGCCTGTGACAGATTCATCTATCTATCTGTTATTATTATCTGTTGTTATTATTTACTATTATCTCTTTTATACTACCTTATTTGCTTATCACATTTATCTTTTTGTTAACTATTGTGCGTGAAAGAAATAATAAATTTGCCTTTATTCCACTCCCAACTTTGCCTCCTCGATCCGAAATGGAATCAAACAGCCCAGTTAGCCTGTGATAAAATTGATATATTCACAGTGCCCAGCTGGCCTGTGACAGACTGGATATTAGGAAAAACATGCTCACTAGGACTCAGTGGTGATGCATAGGTTGTGTACACACCCCCTCTGAGAGTGCTGGTGTACCCCCTCACAGCCAGCATCCCCTGGAGGTGGGCAGGGGGGCAGGCAGGAGCACTGGTGCCCCAACCAAGAGTGCCAGCTGGAGAGCAGGGGTGCCAGGAGAAGTGCCACTGGGACTTCTGGGTGTGAACCTAGCCTTTCTGGGCATGCTGCTGGCACATCCAGGCAGCGTTCTTAGAGCCAGCTTAGAGGGAACACTGCGTCTGGGTCAGTGACTGGCCATGGGGGGACCCCTCCCTTAGTCACTGACTGGCCGCTGGGAGTGCGAGTGCCCCCCCAACTCAGGAGGCACCAGTTGCCCATGCTAGGATGGGTGAAGCACTGGAACAGGTTACTTAAAGAGGTTGTGAAAGCTCCATCCTTGGAGGTATAGCCTGCATGCATACAAGTATATGCTCTCCCCTTCAAATAGAAGAGGTAGGTAGCTAGGCAGAAGTGCTGTGAGAGGGAACTGTAAAATACTGGCCAGTTCCCTCTATTCCCTATAGAGACAGGCCAGGACCAGGAATAGCTTAACTATATACAAATGTATTAATGTTTACAGGGAACCTTACAAGAGTGCTATTAATATGCAACTGATACAGATTTCATAGATTTCTAGGGTTGGAAGGGACCTATTAGATCACTGAGTCCAACCCCCTGCTCTAGACAGGAAAGAGTACTGAGGTCAAGTAACCACAGCCAGGTGCTTGTCTAATCTCTTTTTGAACACCTCCAACTTAGGGGAAAGCACCACCTTCCTTAGAAGCCCCTTCCATATTTTGGCAACCCTTACCATACAGAATTTTTTCCTGATGTCTAATCTAAATCTATTCTCTAGTTCTAGTAGCCCCAAGGGGTGCCCTGGTAAACAGAGTCTCCCCTATTCCCTGCTGACCCTCCCCGATGAATTTGTAGATAGCCATGAGATCCTCTCTCAGCCTTCTCTTACGGAGGCTGAAGTGATTTAGGTCCCTTAATTTGTCTTCACAGGATCTTACCGCCAGGCCCTCAATCATACAAGTAGTCCTTCTCTGAAACCTTTCGAAGTTATCCACATCCCTCTTGAAGTGCGGCACTCAAAACTGGATGCAATACTCTAGCTGCGGCTTCATCAATGCCACATAAAGGGGAAGTATCACCTCCCTAGACCTGCCTGTGATGCACCTATTTACAGATTTATAAAAAAGTATTGGTAACTAGGTGCAACAACAACAGGTAAGTATAGCTAGACAGATAAACACAGGTATCAACAGATAAATTCAGGCAAGAACAATAACATTCATTAGATACAAATAAACCTCATCTTTCTGACATAACCCAGGCCACATTGAAGGATAACAATAAGTATCTATCTATCTATTTACAAGTCTTTCTACCACTCCAGGTACACACATGGCCGAGACTACTATGCGTTCCCCTAGGGTGCCAAACCTTGGCACCCTCTTAGGGGGACGAGGGTCCCAGTACCTCCTCGGCCCCAGATGGGCCAACATCTGGTCCCTAATCCCTCAGGATCCCCTTTCAGGGCTTCCTCTCCTGTGGGGAGATGTTCCCTCAGTACTCATGGATTCGGGGAGCAGGCTGGGAAGGCTCCTAGAGCTGTGGGTGCCTTGTCGAGACTGCCCAGGGCCCTGTCTTCTGTCCTTCTTTGAGGCTTGGGCCGTCTTGTGTGCAACCTGACACCCAGGCCTTGCCTTTGGCCTTCCATTGGGGCTTGGGCCACCTTGTGCAGGTCCCAAAACCTGGACTGCTGATCCTCAGTCGCATCCCCGCTGATGCCTTCTGGGTGCCCAGCCTCATGCTGGGGGGAGATTGCAAACCTGAGTCGCCTGGAACCACAGTCAGGGTTTGGGACGCCGTGCACCACTGCATGTACCAAGTCCTCTGCCACATACCAAGAGTAGCGGACCCAAGTCACCACATGCAGCTCCCAGAGTCTGGTGGCCCCATGTACTGCTATGTGCACCGAGCATCCCAGGACTCAAGCTGTCTCCTGCAGCTCCCAGAATCAGCCCCGTGCACTGGTCTGTGCACCGTGCAGGGGCCTGAGCAGGCTCTCCTTGCTCCCAGGGCCAGGCTCCGGCAATGACTCCTCCAACGGCGTCTTCAGGAGCCTGAGGCTATCACCTACTGGAACAGCTTTCCTCATCTCCATTCTTCTTGAGTCCCTGGCTGTGCCTGCCACACATGCAGCTCCTTTTATTCACTCCGGAGGCTCCATCTCCGAATGCTGGCCGGACCTGTAGAAAGCAGGCTTCAATCAGGTCCAGGAGGCTCTTTACGACCCCCTCTATGTGAGGGGTGAGGCCGGCCCTGCCCAGCCCTTACCTGATTGTGGATGGGGTCCACCAATCGAAAAGATTTTCCAAGTCTGTTGGAGCCCTGCTGCATTGGTAAGTCTGCCACAGAGGTTTTTTAGACCCTGCTAGACAAAGCCCTGGCTAGGATGATGTAGTCAGGGCTGGTCCTGCCTTGAGCAGGGGGTTGGACTAGATGTGACCTCCTGAGGTCCCGGCCGACCCTAACTTTCTATGATCCTGTGTGCCACTACTGCCAACAGATGCAGACGACACCCGGTTGTACACTTGTTTCCACAGCAAAAAAAAGGAGTGCTTGAAGGAGATTTGAGAGGGTGGCTTTATACACAGGTGTTTGAAGATCGCTCCAGGCATCAGAGACAGCGCAGCAAATGCAATGAGTTTTAGTTGGTCAGACCTCCTGGCTGTTAGACACTCAAGGGCATCAGAAACACCAACAGAAATAGAAAGGCTTCATCCTTCTTTATTCCTCAAGGGAGAAAACAGCTTTAAAAGGGCAAAGCCTCAAAAATCCCTGTCCCTGTCTCCCCCCCCTTCCTTTTTTTGCCCCCTGTCCCACTCTGGTTTTGCCCTGGGGCATCCCTCCCTCCGCCTCTTCCCCCCGGGGGGTTTGCTTCCTTATTTCCAGGGACCCCAGTGTGCTCCGACCGAAAAAAAATTCCCAATTTTTGGTTAAAAAAGTAGCCCCAAAGCCACATTTTTCTGTGATTTAGATGAAACATCACTATATAGAAACAGATATAGACGTATTAGTGCTGTTTCATTTAAATCACAGAAAAATGTGGACTTGGGGTTCCTTTTTTTAACCGAAAACTAAGGAATTTTTTTCAGGCAGAGAAAACCAAGATTCCTGGTTATTTCTTCTAGCTTCATTTTTCTGCAGGAGGCGGCCCGTCCCGCGCAGAGGAATCAGGCTCACGTTTCTGACGCATGCGCACGGGCGGGGAGGCAAGCGCACCACAGTGAAACTACAAACCGCCCCCCCCCCCCAGGGAGGAGAACCCTACTCACGCACGCGCCACGGCACCTTCTCAGCGGCTCACTCCCCAAGCCCCGCCCCCTCCTGATGTCACGGAAGCGTTAATGTGCGCAGGCGCAGCCTGACGGGCTGAACCCGAACGAACGGGGTGTCCAGGTGCGCATGCGTAACGCTTGCTTTTTTCCCCGCCTCCTCCCCCGCGTGGGTGAGCGGCAATGCTTGGAACGCTGAATGAAGACCGGAAGCGGAAACGCCCTGTGCAACGGCTCTTCCCTTCAGTTAGGTGGCTTCCCTTCCCCCCTCCTTCTCTCGTCGCTGGTTGCTGAGACTCGTGAGCGGGCCCGCGACGTCACTTTCCAGCCGCCCTTACCGCCGCCCGCTCCTCCTACCCCCGGAGCCCCCGGCCACGAGGGGGCCTGTCCTGAGTCGCGCTCCTCGCCCACCCGCCCGCTGCGTGCGGCTGCCGGGCCCCTCACTGCGCCCGCCCCGCCCGCCGCCGCCGCCGCGATGTCGGACAAGGAGTTCATGTGGGCCCTCAAGAACGGGGACTTGGACGAGGTGAAGGACTACGTGGCCAAGGTGAGGGGGCCGAAGGGGAGGGTACTGCTTTGCGCCGGGGGGCGCTGCTCAGTTCTGCGCGGCCTTGCCGGGTCTTAACTGAGATTATCGTATGGGAAGCTCGAAATTTACCGTATCTGCTGAAAAACAATCCTGCACTGAAAAAAATATGCCAGTAAACATGCAAGTAAATGTGCAAGTGGGCTTATTTACTTCGTTTTCCTCACTGTAACACTGCAGCGAGGGAGACCTGGGTTGTCCAAGGGGAAGCATTTCTTTATTTTGAGGCAAGCAGTCATAAGAAAGTCTGGCAGCAGACTCAGAAGCCAGTTAAGGCTTCATAGTAGTGCCTTGGGTTTTGCCTATGTTGCATCAGTTGACTGCCTTGAAAATTATCATACATTTTGAATGCTTTTATTGTTATTGATTGTATGTCATACAGAAGTTGAAACTGTTGTACAGGTATGATAATTATTGTGCACCTGGCAACACTGGTTCTGCCTTTGTGGGGCAGCAGCACCTACTAGCCCACCTGGGCTGGCAGCCAGCTTCTGCCTGCCTGCTCCTTGCAAGGCGTGTTTGGGGGAAACTTCATGGTACTTTCTTTCCTTTTCCCTTCATCCTACTTAGGCTTATGACTATTTTATTTATTTTTGGTGGGGGAAAGGCAGCCACGTTGGAGGCATTTTGCTTGTCCTTAGTTCCTCCTTTAGGTAGTTGAAGCTGGAGACCAACCCTTCCTTGGCCTTTTTTCGTTACCAGGGCTATTGTAGGTCTGCAGCTGAGAGCAGGATACCTGCAAAAGCTATGGGGGGGGGGGTCTGACATGCGACTTCTTGAGTGGGGATTGGCAGTGTTTTATAAAAGCAGATTGTCTGCTGTGGTTCCCCTGCTTTGTATGGCAGGTCAGGGTCCTCGAGCAGAAATGGGGGTTGGAAGGGACCTCAAGAGCACGTTCTATTCCACCCCCCTGCTCAAAGCAGGACCATTCCCCCAACTATCTCATCCCAGCCGAGACTTCGGAATCTTAAAAACCTGCAAGGATGGAGATTTTATAACTTCTTTGGGTAACCTGTTTCAGTGCTTTCTCACCCTCATTGTGAGGTTTTGTTTTGTTTTTGTTTTTTTTCTTAGACCTGTGTTGCACTAGGGCTGACAGTAGTCTTACATGGAGCTTAGATTATGGTGCATATTGGATGGTTTGGATAGGGATGATTCTGCTTCAGGCAGGGGGTTGGACTAGACTAGTTCTCAACCTTCCTTGTACCCATTTGTAAATATTAATTTTCAGTCCCAACTTAGCGCCAACAGTGTGTGAAAAAGACCCCTTCTGCATGTGGGAGCTGTGGGAGGCCCCAAGTACTTCTTGAAGGCTGGGACTCTGCCAGCCTGCAAGGGAAAAGCCACAATTTCCCTCATTGTTCTGCTTTGAAAGTAGAATCCATTTTTAAAGCTTGTTCACAACCCTTTCATATATTCTTGGGACCCACTTCTAAATTGTGACCCACAGGTTGAGAAATGCTGGACTAGATGACCTTCGGAGGTCCCTTCCAGCCCTGCTTCTCTGTGACCTATGACTTTCCTGCTAATAGGTATGCCCATCAAATTAGTGTGAGGAATTACTGTCCCCTCCATTCTACTACTATGCCAGTGATTCTCAGCCAGGTGACTTGAGATCCATTCAAGAGTGCCATGTGTTGCCCCACGGTGTTGTTAGCTATTATGTTGGGTATGCAAGCATGATTCACGAGGCAAAACTAAAGTTTTCATATAGGAATTGATAGACTTTAAAAATGTTCTTACTAGTTTTGCTCTTTCTGAGTTCTTTGCAATGGAGGAATTGCTTTAGTATTTTTTTTTTTTCCTACAATCAAAAAACCAAAACTAAGTACTAGCATTTTTTTTAAGGGGTGTCTTGAGTCCAAAAAGCATGGTGGTTCTCAACTTATTCATTTAATTATTGCTGATTCTGTTTATCAGACATAACTTCAGCTTCCCATTGGGTTTTTTGCTGCTAGCCCCACTTACTCGGTTGCTAGCTTCACCTGGAGTATTGTGTCCAGTTTTGGGTTGCTCACATCAGGAGGGATGTGGACAGATTGTTGCTCTGCACTAGACTTTTTTCCAAAAATGATCAGGGGCCTGAGAGAGAGAACTTTAAAGAAGACTGGGGAGAAGGCGGGGGTTGATACCAGTACCTGAAAGATGATTTGTAGAGAATATGGAAATGGGCAGTCCTCTGTAGCAGAAGTTCCCAAACTTCTTATTGCATACCCCCTTCCAGACTTGTCAGCTGTCCATGTACCCTTACCAGTATATGTTTTAAGCCTTGAATGCCAATTATAATAATGAAAAATTCAATCTGCCTTTACGTAACTTCTCCTGCATACCCCCAGAGATGTCTTGCATACTACCAGGTGTATGCTAGGGTTACTATATGTCTGGATTTTCCCAGACATGTCCTCTTTTTGGGTCCTCTCATCTCTGTCCAGCTGTTCTGTTTTTTTAGTATCAGCAAATGCCTGGGATTTTGCTGTGCCTATGCTTTCCTGGTACTTTCCTTCAGAGATGAGCCTGAGCAGGGAGCTGCTTGGGGTTCCTTCCAACTTCCTTCTAGTCCAGTTAACAAAATTATTTGTGATTTAAATAATGTAATGATGAAGAAGAAAAAGGAAGTGAAAGAAACTTTTGTAGTCACTGTCAGGCTTTCTGATGATGTAAAGAAATAGTGCAGAGGTTCAGATTTTTTTTTCTATGTTTAGTATTGATAACAATTTGAAGGCTATCTTATCTCTGAAGGCTAAAAACATGGTTTGTTTTTTTTTAAATTCCACGTTTGGATTTTATACAATCAGTATTATCCCAGCTGCAAATATATGTACTTTGACACTGATCTGCCTGCTAATTCTATTTTCCTAGTTTAAAAATACCAAATTAGTTTGTGTGGTTTGTTTGTTTGTTTTGTTTTTAGATGTAGGTACTTGCATAGACCTCTATCACTGAGAATCAGCAAATACTTGGCTGATTTTGAGTTTGAGAGACTTCCCACCTCCACAATACTGGAATTAGGGTATGGAGATAATGGGACTAACTAATGTGTGCTTTTGTGGTAAAGTCCCAAGATGGAGGCTTTCTGAGTCCTAGACCTGTGCCTCTTGATGAGACTTCCTGGTCTGTAAGGATGTAGGTTGAGAGTTGTATCTGATGTATCAGAAAGAATCACCAATGTGTTTGTATCATTTTTCTTTAATTAATCTTGAATGAAAAAATTGCCCTTGATGATATTTGGTGTTACATTTTTTGTAATTCTTTTAATTCTTTCCAACAATTCCATGAGACTTTTTTTTCCAGAACTTAGAAAAGTTATGAAAGGAAAATGGAGAACTTTCACCAAAACTCCCATGGCTTTTCAAGCTTGTCAGACTAGTTCAGGCAGAATAAGCAGTACATTCTGAAAATGAGGAGCCTTTGGAGAATGTCCTGCTTTCCCCCAATAGAGAGACCTCTAGTTTGAATGCCTTTTCTGTCTGCACGTACCACTGTATAGTACAGGGAAGCTATTCAGTGTTTAATGGGTTAAAACCTAACAACATCTGATCAAGTGAGCTCAGATGTGAATCTACCGTACCCTATGGACTTAAATATCAAATGGCAATCAATAGAGGACCAATGTGCATTTGTGATGGCATAAAATATAGGTAGCAATATTTGTGATTGAGAACCTGAGTTGTGCACCAACTTCAGTTTCAGGAAAGGTTTTAAGAAGTCCTTTCTGGGTTATAGCCTATGAAGAGATGATTGACATGCCTAATCATGGCAAGATATATCTCCAAAAGAGACCATTTCAATTTCAGTCAGGCATTAATTAGGCTGTACCAACTTTTAGCTCCTGCATATCTAGTAGGAATTGGTACTCTATATAGACATCAAGACTAGAGTGTTTCTACCCAAGAGTGATATATCAATCATTGATCAAAAGGGGAAAGAACATAATCCTCTTGCATCTATAAAATGATATGGATAGAATCTGTCAGCTAGCTCACATTCATACCTGTTTCTCAACCAGGGCAATGAAATGTAATTGATGACTTGAAAGGGGTGGAGGTTTATATTGGTGTTTTCATACTGAACATACTGCCGTTCCTGTCAACTTGCATATCTGAAGACTGCATATAGAGGAGATGGAACCCTGAAAAATTCCATGCAAGAACATACTTGGGAGGGGTTGTCTATCTGTCATAGTTTTTGAGAGTCCTGGGCAAAAAAGAATTGTTATTTGAGCAGTACCTTTTGCAGCCTGTAAGTTTTCCCATGTCTTGTGATTCCTTAGACTTCACATTTTGATGCAATATTATCATGGACACCTGATCTTCATTATGACAAAATGTGTATTAATATAACCAGTGCTGCCTTTATGCCATTTTCAAATTAATATCTTCAGTATCTAAAGGTAAAGTTGGTCTTGATGCATTCTTTTTCATAACAGCCAAGAGCTGGTGACTAGATTCCACCTATCAAGAGACATTCTTGAATAGTAGCCAAATATATGATTAATCTGTGGCGGCCACCTACCTTGTCCTATTAAAACAGACATGTTAACCTAAAACAGACATGTTAACCTCTAGCAGCTGGCTTTACTGTTCCTTCTGGTTATTACTGGACATGTAGAATGTGGGTAATGGGAGCACTTTGGAAATGTGAAGAATGTTGACAATAGTTCAGACATTAGCATCCTTCTCCCTTTGTTTCTGTCTCTCTTGTTTTGTCCTTGTTTTTTTAACTTAAATTGGAAGTCGATCACATTAATATAAAATGATTGAAGAATTGGTGCATTCATCTGCAGTTGTTGGAATATAAATATGATACTACTTCAGCTGAAACTGGGGTTCAGTTGAACTGATGTGAGCAGTTAAATTAATTGGCTTGTTGTCTTTATGCACAGAAGGGCAGATTTCAAGTTGAATGGGGAACCAAAATTTTGGCATTCATCTTAGTACCTGATCTTAAATAGGGGTGCACTGATAAAGATTTTCTTGGCTCATACCGATAGCCAATTATTAACCAGCCATGTCGGCTGATACAGATCTGATAATCAGTTTACAGGAATGTAGCCCAGCAGCTTGTAGAGCACCATTGTGGGTGGAGGGGGAAGGGATGTGGGAAAGGGAAGAGATGGGAGGGACAGATTGAGGCCCCCATGGTGAGGGAGAGAGTGGGGCTGAGGTAGGGACAAGTGCTGCTCTGTCAGGGTTGTGAATCCATCTGCAAGGCAAGTGCACAGCGCGAGGTGGAGCTGCAGATAGCTCTTCCAGGGAGCACGGGGGAAGGGGGAGGCTGCAAGGCGGCTCCCTGCTGCTGTGCACACTGCCAGGGGAGGCATGGGGGTGCATGTGCTCCCCTGGATATGTGCGTGGGGTAAGGATGAGCTGCTCACTGCAGGCTCGGGACCAGGGTCTGTGCCAGCCTCCCCCATACGCAGCAGTGCACATGCACACAACATTTTATTGGTGACATTATCGGCTACATTGGTCAAAAAATAAAACCAATAGCCAATTAATGTTAATTTTCCTTTTATCAGTGCTGATTCGATTATGTGATGGATATATCAGTGCATCTCAACTTTTTTTTAAATATATAATTTTTAATACTTTTTTCCTGTATAAAGTTTAATATCCATTCTAGGTCAGATAAGTTCAATTCAGGTGAGTACTACCACCAAAGACTTCTGCTGTAATTCTCTGAAAATAATCTTGATAACTTGATTACATGAGCAATTCATAACTACTGCCTTTTCTAATTCTCCACCTGTATAAACTATTGTTTGCTTCCCTGAATATAGACTAATAGGGAACTAGTGAAATCTCTCTGCTTGGTCTCCAGCTACACTTTGGCCATCAGATGGAATAATTGCATGTGATAGCTAATAAACCTAATAGGTCAAAATGCAAATGAAAGTAACATCTTGAGATTTGGCCATTACATGTTTAGCCCTAACACTGTTTGATTCTTATAACTTAGGTTTACTCTTTTGATTATGAAGTACATTTGGGAAAGTGACTTCTGTATTACAAGATTCCCCGTCTTGATTTGCTTGGTCCTTACTGAAGGACTGGCTATGCTTGACCATACTTGTGAACTCTCACAAACTCTCAGTCTCTTATATCAGAGCATGTGAATATTTGGAAGTTTGTTCCTTAATGTCATAGTTAATTCTGCTACAGTTTGTAATAGTGTTAAATAAAGCTTGCCCTTTCTTGTCTAAGTTGGGATAGCTTAACTGACCCTTGGATATGGGCTGTAATATCCTTCTTGGTTTCTTATGGGCTAAGATCAAGTTTAGTTAGTTATATGTTTAACTTCCATTTGTAGCTAGCAAACTCCTTCACTAACAATAAAATAATTTTGCAGCAGGATTTATTGGAAAAGTCTGTATATAAAATTAAGTGAGTAGCATTAAATGAGTGAGTGAATGGGGTGAAAATTGTACTTTGTTTTCAGTTTTTATGACTGGTTATCAGAATATGGATCATCAAATTCTTTTGGATGTTAAGCTATGATTGAACTCAAGCAGACTTTTCTTACTGAAGTTTTGTGCTCTAGATACAGAGATTTTTATAAACGTGTTTTAAGCTACTGCAGTAAACCTGGACACCAAAACATTTAATTGTTCAGAGAAGGTCTGTTCAGCTTAACTAGGGGCCATGCCACTGAGGACTACATGCCACTTAGGCTCCCCCCTCTCTCTAGTGTGCACTATGTGGGTCGGCGGCTTCCGCCTTACTTCCTCCACCATGGACTTCCCCACTGCACCACATCAGAGGCTCCCTTAGCTTTGCAGGGTGTGCCATTCTACTCCCTGGGTGTGGGGGCGAAAACATTAAAGCCAAAGAAGTGAGGCAGAACCCAGTTCTTTACATGATTTTTTTTGGATACTGCTGATGTGCTGCTCAGCTTTCTGACCTTATAAATAGTACAGCATTCACTTGTAGCCTGAGGAATACATTTCCTTATGAATAGCTTCTTAATTTCTCACTTTTCTTGTTGATGATAATAGTACTGAAAAAAAAGCTGATTCACAACTGGATTATACCTTTTGATGCTAACACAAGGAAATACCTACAGCACAAGACTTTCAGATCAGTGGGTAACATCTTGACAAATGTGGAAGATTTATGGATGTATGTATATGTAGCATTTAAGTAGAAGTCATTTCACTTGTGGATCACACTAACTTGGTGTTTTAGGCGTAGCAAGTGATTAGCTAAATATCAGCTCAACTGATATTATCATCAGTGGAGGAAGCTGATCCAACTTGGGTATTTTTCCTGAATGGGGGGGTTGGGCTGGTGGTAAAGTAGTGGGTAAAAAGGGCCGGATTAATGCATAAGCAAGCTAGGGCCTCGGGTTATAGCCGTGTTAGTCAAAGGACATAGGCAGATGAGGTTCCTTGGGTGAATTTGATATCTTTTATTAGATCAAACCAAATGGTTGGAGAATAGTTATTAAGCAAGCTTTCGGGTTCAACCCTTGTCAGGCTAAGGAAGCTTCAGCAGTTGGTGGGTGCTCTTCCTGGATGGAATGAAAAGTAAACAAGCCAGGGGCTGGGCTGGGGAGTCAGTTGTCAGGCAAATTATCATATATCAAAAATCCAGTGTCTATGTTTAGTCCATGATCTCTAGTATCCAGCAGGTTGATGAAATGAAGCTCATAGGCTTGTCTCTGGGAAGTGTTGTGTAAGTTTCCCTTGAGGATCAGGACTGAGAGTTAGAGAGAGAGTGGCCCTCCTGTGAGAGATGTGCCCCCACTGGTAATTGAGTGTTTCTGTCTTTGATAGATTTCCAGTGTGCATTCATTCTGGTGCGCAGATGTTATTTGGTCTCTCCTACGTATCTTCCATTAGGGCATTTGGTGCATTGGATGAGGTATGTTACATTTCTGGAGGTGCAGCTGTAAGGTCCAGGGATGCTGATGGCTCTATTGTGGGGTGTAGTAATTGTGGGGGTGGTGGAGATGTGTTGACAGGTTTTGCATTTCTTTTCCTGGCATGCTCTGGATCCTTTTGGTATGTTCTGGGCTTGAGGAAGTTTGCCTCCGGTGATGAGGTTGGCGAGGTTTGGTGCTTGTTTGATGGCTAGGATGGGTGGCTCTGGGAAGATCTAGGCACATGCCTAGGGCTCTGAGCTGTTGGGGGAAGGGGAGGGATGGTTCTTCCCTCTGCGGCAGCGGTGCGAAAGACCCCATCTGCCTCCCCTTGCCTTCCTCTCTGCCTGTATTGCCGCTGCAGTGGCTCTGAGCCTCTCTCCCCTGGCACTGCTGCCTGTAGGGGTTAGGTCTCAGCTGGCCCTGGGGCACAGGAATTTGTTTGCCTAGGGCTCACCAAAGGGTTAATCTGGCCCTGTGGGTTGATATGTATTTCTGGAAGTGAAGGGCACTGCACTTCTAAAAGGACCTGGGAAATACAGTAAGATGAATATGAAGCAACAGCATGCCCTTGTTGTGAAGAAGGCTAACAGCATACTGGGCTGTATTGGTACAAGCTTTGCCAGCACATTGGAAGTGATTCTTCTGCTGTATTTGACACTAGTGAAGCCACATCTGCAGTATTGTGTCCAGTAGAAGGCTGAGGGGGATTTAATAGCAGCCTTCAACTACTTGAAGGGTGGCTCTGAAGAGGATGGGGATAGACTGTTCTCAGTGGTGGCAAATGACAGAATAAGGAGCAACAGTCTCAAGTTGCAGAAGGGGAAGTTTAGGTTAGATATTAGGAAGAAATTTCTCACCAGGAGGGTAGTAAAGCACTGGAACAGACTGCCCAGAGGTGATGGAATTTCCATCCTTGGAAGTATTTAAGACCCAGGTAGACAAAGCCTTGGCTACGATGACCTAGTTGGGAATAGTCCTGCTTTGAGCAGGGGGTTGGACTAGATGACTTCCTGAGGTCCCTTTCAACCCTAATTTTCTATGATATTAAGATGTTGCTTGACTGTTTTAATGTTGCTCAGATTGTCTACTAACTTAAAATGAGTTTGAAAATAAATAAATGTTTATCTAGGCATCTTTAGTGTGCAGGTTGTAATACTTTATAGAGAAGATATGAGCTTACTGTCTGCTTTGATTTCAAGAATCCAACCTTTGTTTTTTGAGTTTTAAACATTGCCTATTTAGAAGAGAGCAGGTTGAGAACAGTGAAAATTGAAATCTTGTCCTCAGGCCCTGTATTCTTTCATGGAGGATTAACTCATTTCTGATGCCTTTTGATTTCATCTGAGAATATCATTACAGAAGGAAACCATAGTTGCACAAGATGACATGACTGAGGGTGTCAGTATTGGTTTTATGATCTGAACTGATATCAGGGTCATCTAATGTTAGTCACTGAACGGTAGCTCAGGTAGGAACTTTTATGACTTATGTATTACTGGCCTACTTAGCAATTAGCACTTGTATCAGTTATCTGAAGGTACAATTATCCACTTCCTGTTATCAGTTGCCTTGGCTGTTTGGTCCCTTGTAATACAAAATACTTTGCAGTAACAAATTTTCATTGAGAATATGTTTAAATGGAAAAATGTATGTGTGTTGAAGGTGTTTATTACCAGGAACTCATGCGATATTACATCTTGGTTTAGCTTCACAAAACTTTTGACAAATAAATAATTTAAACTTTCTCTAGAAGACTGCTTTTTGATGTTAGAAGATTGAGAGCAGGTGGATAACAATGATTGTGAGGGAGATACTGGACTGAGATGCTGCCTGTTTCCTGTCTACAGTAAGGTGGTTGCCCTTTTTGTTTGGAGGAGATTTATTTAGTAATCATTTGGTACCCATGTGGGATGGATCTTTTCCCACTTCCCCGGAGAGAGAAACAGTAAAAAATCAGCAACACTGCTTGGATTTTGGTCCGACTTTTTGCTGACTGTCTGTCCAGCCACCTGAATATGGACTCATCAGATGGCACAGTTCTCTGTGCCTAAGAATATGGGAGTTGAAATGTTTGGTGAAAATTCAGCTTGCAGCTGAGATGGCTTCGATGTCATCAGATTAAGAAAAGCACATGGCTTTTATTTCGCTACGGAGTTGGAACTGCAGAGGATCTAAGTGCCCACACTTAAGCAATAATTATTACAATTATCTTTGCGAGGGGTAATCTGTGTCTGGTATTGAAAACTAAGGCCCATTCTACACATTATAGTTATAATTAACAGAGACCAGCTACACATGCAAAGTACCTATCACACAATGAAAAGCTCCAACCAGCTATGAAGTTAGACCTTGAAAATGTGTGTACTAACTTTATAGCTGCTTGCTATCCAACTTTAGTTTGCACATGTAGCAAGGAATTCATTGATATACTGTGTGAGATGACTCTATTGGTAATCTGGCATTGAAGGGTACATTGTGGTATCTCCAGTGTAAACTTCCTTGAAAAAGGAGTGAAGAGGAAACTCCTACCACTGCATAGTTCTGAGTCTTAGGCTCTTTTTTCCCTACGCAGCAGCATCAGCAGGAGTACTGTGAAGTTTGAATCCTGTACTTCCTTTTACCACAAATGATAGTTTGGTGGAATTAAGATATTGTCTCCTACAATTCTGAAAAAAGGGCTACAAGATGTACTGGGTAAGGTTCCCTGAGAGGTTGTTTTTTTGTTTGTTTTTTTTTTTAAGGTTATTCCTCTACATCCCTGCTCTAAATCTACTTCAGATCCAGGGATGGCTGATGGGTCTGAGATGGATGGCTGATGGATCCATTGATGGATGGTCTGAGATGGCTGATGGATCCATTGGTCTGGGAATTTGGGGGTATTGCCTACTGTCAGATTCCAAGGCATGGGGTCACATTAGGGGTATTTTGGCAGTGAGGCAGGGAAGCAACAGCTGTATTAACTGCTCCCTGCTACTCTCTGATACTGCTCACCAGCACCCAGAGCCTGGATCCAACTTATAAGGAGCCCTGTGGTCCAGATGTGGCTTGAGGAGGTAGGGAGATGAGGGTCAGATCAAATTGATATCCCCTGCTCCACAGAGAAGCTGGAGCATTGGTCCAAGGATTACCAGTCTGTTGCTCCTCTTGCCTAGTTTTCTTTACCTGGCATATAACTTTCTGGCATATAAGAGCCAGGCAGAACAGGGAGTCAAAGGAAGTTGGGATTTTTTGCTGAATTTGTAGCTGACCGTTCAGAAGAGCCCACCCCAAATGAAGACATTGATTGGTCATCAGATATCTTGTATAATTTTCCCAAAGTATCAAGCTCATCCTTTTTCATCTTCCATCTTTTTCTTTTAGTTCTGTCAGTGTTTTTGTTCCTCAGTTTCCTGATCCTTCTCTTCATTCTGAAGGACTAAATTTTTGTCTTGCCACCATTACCAATAGATAGTTGCTTTTCCTTCATCCTTTTCTCTTATATGCAGGAGCAGAAAAAGTAGTCCTTTAGAAACTAACCTGGAGTTTTGCCTTAATACTACTTCTGTGGGCCAGCAGGATTATGTGCAGAAGATTTATGATGGTGAGCTCTCTTTCCAGAACACAGGCTCTCATCTGTTGTATATGTTCTACTTGAATGTAATGTATAATAAAACTCTGTGATGATGTTGCACTAGAAATACTACATGGAGGTGTGATCTTGCATGGGGACTCTGTTAAGGGGAAGAAGTAAAAATGAGATGCCTGCAGTATCAGACTAAGATCCCAGTTGTGCATATTAGCTATTCTTACAAATTGAGTGGGGGGTTTTTCTGAGCTTTGGATTGGAACCATTTTGGTTTGTTTGCCTGTTACTGTGTAACTTACTGCCTTTTGCCAGTATATCCCACAGTAAAACTCTCAGTAGAGCCTTATGGTCCAGTGGCTGTTCAGTGTACTGTTACATGGGATTAGTATGCAAATAATGCATTATGTCTGCAAGACAGAGTATTTAGTACCGATAGAGGTTGAGAATATTCTGCATTACCTTCTGGATTAGTTTTATCATGTAGTTTAATTTGTCATTGTAAACGGTTATGTAATCTGTTAATTATACATACCTAACCAATGTTTTTTCTATACTATCCAATAGTGTTCACTTTGGGCCTGTATTTAGTGCTGTACTTTATCTAACACCCAGTAAAGTTACGTTATTTAGTAGATTTTTAAGGTGTAGACTCTACCAAAATATTTTGAAGACAATAGTTGGTGATTTCCCTCTCTTCTAAATTCAGCATCAGTGTTTTCTTTCCATTATGCATATGCTAAGATGTAAAATATTATACTTTGTTTTTGAGGTCAAGAGTGTAGGACAAGTTTCTGGAAGCTTACATTTGAAAACAAGGTTCAGTTCATCCTTGTTCTTTAAAAATACTCATGTAGCAGAGGTTTGTTTGTCTTTAAAAATGCTGATACAACAGCTGAAACACAGATGGCTCAGTAGTTCAGTTTATTTAGCAGTTTTTTTAAATCAGTCTTTAGATTGAGACAAAAGGACTCTAGATTGCATTTAATTATAGTGAGTGGGTTGGGTACTTGTTTATCGTTGTGATTTAAACCTGCAAAGTGGACTTGCATAAGTACTTTTTTGTTGTCTTAAATTCACAGAACTAATAAATCTTTCTGGGTTGTTGGTTATAGCCATGTTGGTCTAAAGACACAGGCAGGCAAGATTCTTTGAGTAGACATGATGGTCTAATAAAAGATATTGCATCTACTCAAAGAACCTTGCCTGTCTGTGTAATAAATCTTGGCATTTGTGTTGTACTTTGAAAGCCCTTGTAATGCTCGGTGGCATGGGCAAGTGATTTACTTAACTTGTCTTAAGTTTCCGTCGGCAGTGAGTACTGGAACTAGAATTGGAATATGAGGCTGCTGCAAGAAAACAAGCACGTATTTGATGTAACTGAGCATTGCATGACAGTAAAAATCCTGGTCTATGAGTACTTTACCCTGTTTTGACTTTTAAAAGTGCTGTATTGTTATTGCTGAATTGCTTTCACACGGTGTTCCTTAATTAATGTATTCTAGGCGTTTCTGGCTTCTGCTCTTTTGCTCAGTTTTCTGGATGGCTCTGTCTTCCTTGACTTCATTATGGAAAGTAATAGGGCAATAAAGTTCTGGATCTAGTCAGATTAGAATGCCGCTCACTGTTGGTGTTTATATGAACGCTTCTCCTGCCAAGAGTGCATTTCTGGGCCTTGCACCTTTGACGTCTTTCCCTTGACAGTCTGCTCAACTTTTCTAAGCTCGCCTTCACTTCTACTTTAAGAAACAGAACTTCTGATTTGTCCTTTTTTTTCCCCCTGCTCTGAGATGTAGGAGAAAAAAAGCCAGAGAGCCAGTCCTAGGTATTCCATGAGGTGTACAGGGAGGAAAGACAAAATAGCTTAGTGGAAGACAAAGCAAACTTAGTGTTCCTCAAACTTTCAAGATGGAACAGAAAAAAAATGGTGTTGGCAAGAATCAGGTTATTACTTACTCTTTTGCCACTGCCTGCCCTCCCTTCAGATACACAGCAATTAGGAAAGGAATGAAAACTGACTTTCTTTTAGCAGTCATTTTGTTTTTTTTCAGTGATTCCAGTGATTTTTTTTTTCAGTGACTATAAGTAGTGCATTGCTGTCTTCTGCAGCTTTAGGAGAGAGGCCTGCATTAGTCTTTTGTTTAATCTAAACCTTCAAAGCAGTTGATATGTAACTATTAACGTAGAACTGTTTTTAAATGGAAGATTTCGATTCTGCACAGGGTTATGGCAGTTGCCATGGAAAACTTCCTACTCAGTTCTAGAATAACGAAGATGTGTCTTAGCTCTGACTTAATCCACAATAAACAATATGATATGCAATTGAAGAAATCTGGCTTACTGTTGCAAATGGTGAGAAATATGTAAGTAATAGAACACTAGATGTTTAACTTCTTCAAAGACCGCATATCCTACCTTGGAATGCAGTAGCTACTCGTATTGATCTAGTGTGCTTTTAACTGAGGAGAGGCCCTTGCCCTAATGCTGTGCAGGCTGTTCAGGGGCAGATGATATCTGGGACCATGGATGTTCTTCTAGCAAGTGTCCATGAGGTGGTTTGACACTTGATCCTTGTGAATAGCAGAACATCAAAAGGTCAGCAGCAGTTGATTTACCTGAATACTTTGAAAACTGTTTCTTTTTTTTTTTTTTGACTGGAAATACAGCTCAGAATGTGAGTGGAATGAAACCATTACGAGTTTTACAAGATTATTCCTCCTTCCCCCACTCACCCCATACACATTCTGAAGGGACAGTTACTAATATGTCCCTAGGCTTTTGCCTGTTAGTACAAAATTGCATCAATTAGTGGTAATGCAACCTAAACAATTTTCATTATTCTTAGTCCTTTTTTTATTGCTAATCAAAATAAAAGCAAGGCTGTGAAAATAAGCATTTTTATCTGTGGTGAGCATGAAAAGGTGTGAATTCATACTCAGTTGTACATTTCTGTGGCACTAGTATTTCAGCGGTTTTCCTACTCATATCAAGGTAACCTCATTCTTTTGTGGAGGAAGTAGTGGATGAGGCTTTCTTCAAACAGCTAGTGGAAAATTCACTCATCACAGGCCCTGGTTTTCATGGAGCACATCAGTCACCCTAACATCTGCTGGGAGGTCAATCCAGCAGTGCACAGGCAATCTAGAAAGTTCGGACAGTGTTGGGGACAACTTTGTCTTGCAAATACTAGAGTGGCCAGTGAGACGACATGCTCTTCTTGACCTGCTGTTCACAAATGGAGAAGAATTGGTGAGGAATGTGCAGCAGACACCACAAAATGACTGAGTTCAGGATCCTGAGGAAAGGAAGGATGGAGAGCAACAGAGTAAGGACCTTGGACATCAGAAAAGCAGACTTTCACTCGCAGGAAACTCATGGGCAATGATCCTCTGGGAAACCAGTTTGAGGGGGAGAGTAGTCCAGGCAAGCTGGCTGTACTTTAAAGAAGCCTTACTGAGTGAAGGAACAAACCATCCCAATATGCAGGACAATTAGCAAGTATGGCAGAAGACCAGCTTGGCTTAGGAGGGAACTCTTCAGTAATCAAAATGAAGTTTACAAGAGGTGGATGAACTTGGACAAACAACTGGGAGGAGTATAAGAATGCTTAGACATGCAGGGATGCAGTCAGAAAGACCAAAGCGCAATTAGAGTTGCAGCTAGCAAAGGTAACAAGAAGGGTTTCTACAAGTATGTCAGCACCAAGAGGAAGATCACAGAAAGTGTGGGTCCCTTGCTGCATGGAGGAGACAACCTAGTGACAGAGGATGCAAAAAAGGTTGTTGTACTCAATGTAGTTTGAGGAGGAGGTGAAAACAGGCAAAAAAAGGCACTACTGGGTGCAGTAGACTGGGAGCTGACTTAACCTATGAACAGCCAACAGTAGTGAAAGAACAGGTTAGGGGCAATTTAGTAAAGCTGGATATTATACCAATCCATGAGACTGGATGGAATGCACCCAAGGGTGCTGAAATAGTTGGCTGATGTGATTGCAAAACCACTAGCTATCATCTTTGAAGACTCATGGCTATCAGGAGAGGTCCTGCATGATAGGAAAAGGGCAAACATAGTGCTCATATTTAAGAAAGTGGGGGGGGAATAAGAGGATCCAGGGACCTGCAGACCAGTCAGGTTCACCTTGGTCCCCAGAAAAATCATGAAGCACATCCTCAAGGAATCCATTTCTAAGCACTTGGAGGAGAAGGTGGTGATTAGGAACAATTGGCATGGATTCCCTGAGGGCAGATTATGCCTGACCAACCTGATTGATTTCTGTGATGAGAGACTGCTTCTGTGGATGTGGGGAGACCAGTAGATGCAATATACTTTGGCTTTTGATACAGTCTTCAACAACATTCCTGCAGGCAAGCTAAGGAAGAATGGGCTGCATGAATGGAATGTCACATGGATAGAAAACTGGCTGGAGCATTGGGCTCTGAGGGTAGTAATCAATGGCTCGATGTTTAGTTGGCAGCTCCACTCAAGTGGAGTGCCCCAGGGGTTGGTGCTGGGCCTGTTTTGTTCCGTATCTTCATCAGTGACCTGGAAGACTTCATAGATTTCATAGACGTTGGTTGGAAGGGACCTTGGAAGATCATTGAGTCCAACCCCCTGCCCAAGGGGCAGGAAGTCAGCTGGGATCACAGAATCCCAGCAAGATAAGCATCCAAATTTCTCTTGAAGGCGTTCAGTGTAGGTGCATGAACAACTTTCAGTGGCAGGCTATTCCAGACCTTGGGGGCTCGGACAGTGAAGAAATTCTTTCTTATGTCCAGTCTGAAACGGTCTTGCTGGAGTTTATAACCATTTGACCTTGTCATCCCTAGGGGCGCTCTGGTGAGCAATGGTTCCCCTAGATCCTGATGAACATTCCTTTATAAACTTATAGGTGGCCATCAAATCACCCCTGAGCCCGTGCTTTTCCGGGCTAGAGTCCCATAGCTCTCAGCCTGTCGTCGTAAGGTCTATTTTCCTGACCTATGATCACATATGTGGCTCTGCTCTGGACTCTCTCAAGCTTCTCCATATCCCTTTTGAATTGAGGAGCTTAAAACTGGATGTAGTACTCCAGCCACAGCTTCACCAAGGCCGAGTACAACGGAAGAATGATGTCCTGGGATTTGCTTGAGAAGCATCTATGGATGCAAGCCAGCATTTTGCTTGCTTTACTGGCCACAGCATCACATTGAAGGCTCATGTTCATCTTGTGGTCAATCGTGGCCCCCAAGTCCCTTTCATCTGTAGGCTCGGCAGTACTACACTGGCTAGCAGTATAAGGATGCTGCAAGTTTTTCCTCCCAAGGTGAAGAACCTTGCATTTTTCAGTGTTCATAGATTCATAGATGTTAGGGTTGGAAGGGACCTCAATAGATCATCGAGTCCAACCCCCCTGCATAGGCAGGAAAGTGCTGGGTCTAGGTGACCCCAGCTAGATGCTTATCTAAACGTCATTGAACACCATCAGGATCTCATCTGCCCATTTCCTGAGCCTGTTCAGGTCAGTCTGGATTGCCATCTTGTCCTCAGGTGTGGATGCTTTATCCCAGAGTTTGGTATTGTTGGCAAACTTGGCCAGTCTGCTTCTGACTCCAATGTCAACATCATTAAAGAAGATGTTAAACAGTATAGGTCCAAGAACGGAGCTTTACGGGACCCCACTGGTCACGGCATCGTGATGATTGATTTCCGTCAACCACCACCCTCTGGGTCCGACCACGGAGCCAGTTCCCCAGCCAGTGGATCATGGTGGACCTGA
Organism: Caiman crocodilus; assembly: GCA_030014935.1. Taxonomy (NCBI): domain Eukaryota; kingdom Metazoa; phylum Chordata; order Crocodylia; family Alligatoridae; genus Caiman; species Caiman crocodilus. The sequence continues at coordinate 37,897,486 of JAGPOW010001296.1, read as the reverse complement.
GGCTGTAGTTGGCCAGTTTTGCCAAGAGCTTATCATGGGATACCAGACCAAAGGCTTTTTTGAAGCCAAGATGTATGATGTCAATCTCCTCTCCCTTGTCCAGGTGATGGGTCACCTAATCGTAAAAGGAGATGAGATTGGTCTAGCAAGACCTACCCGCAACAAACCCATGCTGGCTATCCCTCAGGATGTTGCTGTCCACCAGTCTGTTGAGAGTAGCCTCTTTATTAATAATCTTTTCTAAGACCTTCCCTGGGATAGAGGTCAGGCTGATGGGCCTGTAGTTTGCCAGGTCCACTCTCCTCCCTTTCTTGAGCATAGGCACCACACTGGCCTCCTTCCAATCTTCAGGTACTTCACTGAGTGCCAGGAGTTCTCAAAGATCTGTGCCAGGGGCTGGGCTATGATGCTGACAGCTCCTTGAGTACCCTGGGGTGTAAGCTGTAAGGGCCGGTCGACTTGAAGGTGTCCAGCCTCTTAAGGTGTTTCTTCATGAGGTCAGCATTGATGGAGGGCAGGGAATCTTTCTCACGCAGGCTTCCCTGTCCCATAGTGGGCAGGGTTGTCCCGTAGGACTGATGAAAGACCAATGCAAAGTACCCATTTAATAGGTTGCTTTTTTCCTGGGCATTGGTTGTCAGGTGTCCCATCTGGTTTAGCAGGAGTCCGGTGTTGCCCTTGCTTTTCCTCTGGCTCCCCACATATCTAAAGAAGGGCTCTTTTTTGTCCTTGATACTTGTAGCTAGTTGGAGTTCCATCACAGCCTTGGCTTTCCTGGTTCACTCCCTGCAGGACCGGACCAGTGCAGAATATTCCTGCTTGGAGGTGGATCCTGTCCTCCATCCTTTGTAGGCCTTTCTTTTTAACTGCAGGAGGTCTGCTAGTTCCCTGGAGAGCCAAGGAGGCTGCTTTGCCCGTTTGCTGCCTTTCCTTTGAGATGGAATAGCATTAGCTTGTGCATCAAGGATCATTCCCTTGAAGAGCAACCAGTGTTCCTGAGCTCCCCTCCCTTTGGCGTCGTGACTCCTTAGGGCCTCACCGACAAAGCTCTTGAGCTTGTCAAAGTCGAGCTTTCTGCAGTCAAGGACTTCTGTATTGCTGACTGACTTGCCAGGTTTACGGCAGACGGTGAAGGTGATCAGCTCGTGGTCGCTGTCACCCAGCTTCCCTTCAATCATTAGGTTGCTGATTAGGTCATCCCCAGTTGCCAGTACCAGGTTGAGCAGTGCTTTACCTCTTGTTGGTCTGTAGACCTCTTGTGTCAGAGGTCATCCACTTGGATTTATCAAAGCACTCTTCCTGCGAGGTGTCTGGGTAGTTGAAGTCTCCCATGACACAACCATGGACCTGGAGCCATGTGGCCTCAGTCAATTCCCTGGTGACCTCCTAGTCAAGCTCTTGACTTTGGGTGGGAGGTCTGTAGTAGACTCCCACCATTATGCCCCTGTGCCATGTTCCCCACAGATTTTAACCCAGAGCGTTTCCAGCCATTCACCCTGGTCGCCAATGTCGGCTTGCAGAGATGCATAGCTCTCCTTGACAGGGAGCTATTCCCCTGCTCCTTAATATTAATATATGTAATGTCTACATTATCTCTCCTGTACAGGGTATAGATGTTTGTACCTGTGGTCCAGTCATGGGTAGAGTTCCACCAGGTCTCTGTTATCCCTATGACATCATAATTTTTTGCGTTAAGCAGGAGGACGGGTTCCTCCTGGTTATTCCCCAAGCTCCTGGCATTCGTGTTCAGGCAGGCAAGCGTCCCCTTAGAGGCGCTTGTCTTGCCTACCAGTTGTTCCAGGGCTGGGGCATGGGTGGGCTCTCTTAAGTGCCTTGGCCTGCTGGCTTTGCAAGGGTTGCTCAGTGGGCCAGGAGTAGTGGTAGTCCCCCTGCCCCCTGGCGGGCTTAGTTTAAGGCCCGGTGGAGCAGGTCAGCCAGTCTGGCTCAGAAGAGCCTCTTCCCGGTGGGAGGAGCAGTAAAGTAAAGAATTAATTTTTTAAGGTAAAGAATAAATAATTCAACATTACTTTACATGTAGGCCTCTCTTTAGTATCTTAAGCTGTCTTTAGTTCCATTTTCTGTTTTCGCTGCACTATAACTAGCTCTTCAGTGTTAAACTATTGCTTTGTGTTCAAATGTAAACAACTCAAGCGTTTTCTTTTCAAATATATTTGGCCAGATTCTCAGCTGCTGTAAATCAGCATATACCTATTTACACCTAATTGAGGACTTGGCCCTGTAGCTATATATGGAATCATAAACCATCTGTTACAAACAGGTAGCAACAATAATTTAACAGTTAAAATATATATTTTGTGTATCCCTTCCCAGCAGCTCACAGCCTTTCTCACCAAAGAGCAGACTGGTCATAGAAGCCAAAGCCTTCCCAATAATACCAGCTCCGCAGTCTTTAGTTCACTACCTGGGTCCTCCTTTCCTTCCTCAGCCCATAGCCAGCATAGAGCGAGTGCACCCTGTGCCATCTAGTTGGCAGTTTATCCTCAGGAGGTCTGCTAGTTCTCTGGGAAGCCAAGGGGGGGAAGTCTAGCTAGATGGTATAGAGTGCACCCTCAGCAAGTTTATGGTTGCCACCAAGGTGGGGGGGGAGGGCTAGGATTCAGAGAAACTTAGGCAAATTGGAGGATTGGGCCAAAAGAAATCTCATGAGGTTCAATAAGGACAAGTACAGTCCTGCACTTATGATGGAAGAATCCCATGTACCACTACAGGCTGAGTGGCTGGGCAACAGATCTGCAAAAAAGGACCTGGGGATTATAGTGAACAGAAAGATGAGTATGAGCCAACAGTGTGGCCTTGTTGCCAAGAAGGCTAATGGCATACTTGCTAAGCGTGTTGCCAGCAGATCAAGAGAAGTGACTATTTCCCTTTGTTCAGCAACAGTGAGGTCACATCTGGAGTACTGTGTTCAGTGTTTGGCCCCTCAGTACAGAAAGGATGTTGACAAATTACAGAAAGTCTAGCAGAGGGCAACAAAAATGGTTCAGGGAGTAGGGCACGTGATTTCTGAGGTGAGGGTGAGGGAACTGGGCTTATTTAGTTTAGACAAGAGAAGACTAAGAGGGGATTCAATAGCAGCCTTCAGCTACCTGAAGAGGGGTTCTGAAGAGGTTGGAGCTGGACTGCTCTCATTGCTCTTTGTTATGCCATTTGTCACCAATGGTCTAAAGTTGCAACAAGGGAAGTCTAGGTTAGATATTAGGAAGAATTTTCTCACTAGGAGGGCAGTAAAGCCCTGGAACAGGTTAACCAGAGAGGTGGTGGAATCTCCATCCTTGGAGACATCAAGACTTTTAATATGTACATCTGATATTTCAGAGTTATATTTAGTATATTTGGATATGCATAAGTCACTCAGCAAAATAGTACTGCATCATTAATTATATTTAGCTGAGCCACCTTTGGTTCTTTTCCCTTCATGGTACGTCTAAAAGGCATGAAGGCAGAATAACTGATCCAGCACAGGATGGATGGAGTGGGGGTCATCCATGCCAGTGAAGCAATCAGTAATTTAGGCAACCTTTTCTTCCAATAATAGAAGTTTAGCTACTGGAACTATGCACTGAATACTTTATTTTCCATACCGATATCTCATTTATGTGATATCTAAAGAGAATGCAGAGAATGAGGTTTCAAGAATTTTCGTTGGTTCTAAGTGTTAATAGATGTCAGAGGAACTAAGCATTCCATCAGAAAGATGGCAGGAGGTATATTCTAGGTTAAGAGCGGGGGTGGCAACCTGTGACCTGCAGGTCAGATTCGGCCTACAAAGAAGCCTAATCAGGCATGGGGATTTGGTGTCAGGGAGCTATGTTGTCCTGCCTTTTCCCCTTCTGGGGAGCCTGCTGTTCTGTCAAGCTTTTCCTTCCCTCCCTGCAGAGGGATTGGGTTAGTCAAGTGCAAGCAGCTGGCTGCTTGTGGTTGGGGGGGAGAACAGACTTCCAGCCACAGCCTGGAGATACACTTGGGCCCTTGCTGGCAAAAGGCTACTGATTCGTGTCCTAGAGACAAGTGTATAATTTGCAAGCATTTATCAGCAGTTTTTGTTCTGCTTTGTTCTTCATCTAATATTTTAGAGTTCTCAAGAATGTTCAGGTACCAGTTTTAAATTCAGGAGTCTGAAATTGGTCCTGTTTTCCTTGCTACCCAGATACAATAGGAAGAAAGAAAAGAAAGATTGGGATTTCTCATGGAACTTGATCGCAGTGAAATTTTTCTTTAGATTTTTTTTTTCCTTAAACAAGTTTTGCCACCATTGGAAAAGAAATTTAGTAACATATATTTTTCTCTTCCCTCTTTCCTTGTCTTAGTGTGTTAGTAAAATCATGCTATGTTTGTAAAGTAGCAGTGTCTTCCAGTAGGGTACTAGAGACTGAGAACCTACAGACCCTATGTTGCCGGGGGACTTCTGCAGGTTTCAGTGGGTGGGTCTTTGGCACTATATTTGGGATGTGGCGCTTCGCCTGCATGGTGACTGGGCAGCCAGGAGTAAAGGAAGCAGCCTGGGCTCAGAGGTAAGGTTCACAGAAGTGGCTCTCTGCTGCCCACCCATTGCTAACCAGTAGTCTTAGTCAGGTCCTTCCTGTTGCAAGAGCTGAGGAATAAAAACACGCTAAACAAACAAAATGTTGTTAAATGTTTATTAATAAGAAGTTGAAGAGGTAGTGTTTGGCACTATACTAATGCTGGATTATTGTTAGAATTTGAAGATGCACTTCTAAAACTAGAAGTACAGACTTTAGTTGTTCCTAATGGGGTTGTTGGATATTGATGTTATAGTTCAGGCAAAATTGCAGGTTCAGAAAGGAGAAAAGAAAAAGAGGGAGAGAAAAACCCCAATTTTAAGTCTCTTTAGTAGCACAAGAGTGAAATTCTAGGGGGCACGGCTGAAAGGAGGAGATACTATGTTAGTATTATTTAATAGTCTAGCAGGAAAGTAATGAACTTTTAAATTTCTGACTTATCACTAAGTATGCTCATTGTGCCTTTTTAATGGGCTGTTGTCATAGTGCAGTGTAGAGACAAAGCCAATAACATCTCATTCATTTTATAATTTGAGCTGCAAAATAATCTGAGAACTATATTTAAATTAAAGTTGTTATCCTACTATCCTATTCTGTGAGGTTTTCAGTTGTAAGAAGTGAAAAATTGATGATTTCTGGAATTTGTCCATTTTAACTGTTTGGCAGGAGGCTAGGGATTCTTCTAGTGGACCAACTGTTTGGAAAGTTAGACAAGATTTTGAATACAAAACGTGCTTGTAAGGCCTGAGCATCTTCTGTAACTATGTGTCAGTCCTACTGGGTACATGCTACAGGAATATTTTGATTTTTATACTGCATAAAACAAACTAGTTTTAATATTTATGTAGACAGTTATGACACATTTTTCTAACATGTAATCTGTTTAACTGTAGCACATTGTTAAAGTTCCATACAGGATTCTGTTTGTAATGGAGGACTGACTTTATATCTACATTTTTCTTTAGTGTTTTATACATATGTTTCAAAGCATGTTTAACAGTCTTATCCTACATGGGAAAAGATGGAGACATTTGCTTTTTGGGAATAGCTTTATTAGAAATAGATCAGTGGCTCTTCTCATGCAGTTTGATTTATGGTCTTATATTGCCGATCAATTGCCTAAAGACTTCTCACCTAAACTTTCTTTTGGAAAAACTAGGGGGGAAACTAGTGCATATGGAAAGCTCTTGGTACTGGAGCCTAGGTGTCACTTGGTTTTGTTGAATTTCCTTGTGTGTTCCAGGCTTACATTCTTGAAGTCAGGAAAAAAACTACTTTTATAGTAAACCAGTTGAAAGTGCTTTGCTCTACTTCCCTAATTTTCCATTTTACAAAAGCAGTATGAATTTAAATGTATACAGTTTTTGTGTAATAGTTGCATTCATTGTATTTTTATTTTTCATGTGGGTTTAAAGATGAGCTGTAAAGATTTTTCTAAGGATACCCAGTTCTTCAGCTTCAGACACCCTGTCAAGGAAAAATCCAACTTGACTGTTTCTGTAAAATACATTTTTGTGTTCAGACAATTGTTGACATCTAAATCTGGGGGGTGGAAGAGGAGAATTCCCTGGCTTGAGTTCCAGAATATTAACTGGGCATGTCCTCAGTACACTGTGCTGAAAAACTAAGATTTCAAGAGAATCAGACTAATCAAAAACTTGGAAGATGATTCTGGTACAATGGGGCATGCAAGTTCTGTCTTAACGGATTAGGCTTTGCCTCAAGGTACGTGTATGTCATGATCTAATTCAGCTGTTTTCCAGAGGAGAAGAAAGGCTTAAGTGCTTTCTTTCTCCTCCCCTTCCCCCCAACTCTGTGGGAGTCCATTGGGATTCATTCACTTTAATCATCATTCAACTATTTCTCTTTCAAGTGGCTTCTCTGCTCCTACAAGATCATTGGGAAGACCTCATTTGGTTTACTAGGGTAATGTTACTGCATTATCCTCAAATTCAAGAGTTGTTTCTATTAATTTACAACACTAATCCTCAACTCTTGTTGGCTTACATACAGCAAACCTGACCCAGCAACATGCTGCAGACATTGTTTTTGCTCTTCCTACTAATATGAATAAATTTGTGTCAGTAGAAATAAAAAGTTTTCTGTGGTCATGAGCAATGTCAGAGTGTTGTTGTCTGAAAGTTTTGGGGGACCATTGATCCAGAGAAACATCTTGAAGCTTCACTTTAGTGTTGGTTTGTTTATAGAATGCATGCTCACTGTGTTGTTTTGTATTTAATTCTTAGAGCAGATTTCTGGAAGCAGAAGTGTACTAACAGTATTCTTGCCAACTGTTTCCCTATAACTGTCATTACAACCTGTCTAGAGAAGCTTCAAAGGCTTCATTTCCTGCAGGAAATTTATATCCTAGGCGATTATACTTTGGAAGAAGTTGTACTTGCCAGAGAGAATTCGCAGCTTAAAACAATGTTTTATACTAACCTTAAAGAAGAACAGATAGCCCAGCCAATCTTAACTTCTAACATTTTTATATCCTTATGAAAGCTAGTTGGAAACACAAAGTACAAGCCTAGCTCTGAATTTCATATCTTTCTTTGTACTGTCCTAAGAGTTTGCTTGCTTAATCACCTGTATTCTTTATATTCTTCCTCTGGATTTCTTCCTGAGGTTTGCAGAAATGAGGACTGATTGGGTTGAAGTGGTTGCTGCTGCTGCTGCTTCTAAAATTTTTCATAGAAATGCAAGACTTTAAAATTATGGTCTGCAGGCTGGATCTGGCTCACCAACCTATGCTTGTCCCACAGCCCTCCACATGGGACCAGACCGTGCCGGCACTGCACTCTGGCCCCTGTGTACAGCTTCCCAGTATAGCTGTTCCTAGTGTGGCTGCAGCCACCTAGCTACTGCTTGCTCTTCTCACCTCCTGTGGTGATGGTGTCTCCTTCTCTTCCTCCTGCCCTTAGTGTGCTGCTTTGAGTGAGGGGGAAGCTTCAGCCAGATGGCTCCTGCCCCAGGGCATGGGGCTCTGGCTCCAGATCCCAGCCACCTTCCACCCACTCTGTCTTCCTGGTGCAGTGTAGGTGGCCTGGAGCTAGAGCCAGTTGGTTGGAGCTTCCCTGACCACCCCAGAGTGGCGCACCAGAGGCGGGGAGCAAGAGGAACCTCTGGAAGTGGGAGGTTGCTGAGGAGTACCCAGGTAGCTGTAGCCACACCAGGAGGAGTCCCACCAGGAGGTGCGCAGGCTGCTTCAGGCAGGAGCGAGTGGGGCACAGCCCCATGTGGAGTGTGAAGGGGCAGCACGGCATGGGAGAGGGTGCATACCATACCAGGACCACCTGGGTGAGCTCTGCTATGTGCTAACTTTCTTTTGAGCTATCATGCAATTACCTCCACATATGCTACTCAGAACAAAAAACCCCACATGAAACGGGAGAAAAGTTATTTTTGAAATGTGTTTTATAGTAGATGTGTTACTTTAATATGCAAACTTTTTATCTATAACTTGTTAATGATAATTTCTCAAAGATTGTGTGTGCTGCCCTTGACAGCTTATCAGAACTCCTTAGGTGACCTCCAGCTCTAATTGCCCATCCCTGCTTTAAGCTGTGGCTAAAAATTTAGCATCTTCTCACTGAGCTGTGTACAGGGGCGGGTCGTTACGTGAGAAGTTGCTTAATACACTACTTCTGCCAGTTCTAGAATCTTAAATGTCCATGTTGTTGCTAAGTGACAATGAGTGGGCTTTATCTTGGTGGTTGAAAGGAAGAGGAAGGGAGGAAAGCAGGGAAGAAGAAATAGAATAGACTAGTGGAAGTACCTATTCTTCACCTGGGTTGTTATTTTTATCATTTCTTTGTTTATTTTCAACAAACTTGGGTTAAAAATATTTGTTTATTTTTAAAGAACATAGTACAACATATTTAACATTTAATATTTAATGTGGAGCAACACTTCGAATTATATCCAAATGAATGGTCTTTATTGTAGAACTTCTTTGTACTTGATAGCGTTTTAACACTGAAAAATGCAAGGTTCTCCACCTTGGAAGGAAAAACCTGCAGCATGTTTATAGGCTTGGCAGTACTACACTGACTAACACTATGAATAAGAGGGGCTTGGGAGTCAGGATTGACCACAAGATGAACTTGAGCCTTCAATGGGATGCTGCTGCTAGTAAAGCAAGCAAAATGCTGATTTGCATCCATAGATGCTTCTCAAGCAAATCCCAGGATGTCATTCTCTTGTTGCACTTGGCTTTGGTGAGACTAGAGCTTGAGTACTGCATCCAGTTTTGGGCTCCACAATTCAAAAAGGACGTGGAGAAGCTTGAGAGAGTCCAAAGGAGAGCCACGTGCATGATCAGAGGTCAGTAAAACGAACCTTATGATGACAGGCTGAGAGCCATGGGACTCTTCAGCCTGGAAAAATGCAGGCTCAGGAGCAACCTGATGGCTACCTATAAATTTATCAGGGGTGTTCACCAGGATCTGGGGGAACGTTTGTTCACCAGAGAGTCCCGAGGGATGACAAGGTCAAACAGTTATAAACTCCAGCCAGACTGTTTCAGGCTGGACATGAGGAAGAACTTCTTTGCTGTCTAAGCCCCCAAGGTCTAAAATAGCCTGCTGCCAGAGGTGGCTCAAGCACCTACTTTGAACGCTTTCAAGAGAAACCTGGATGTTTTTCTTGCTGGGATCCTATGACCCCAGCTGACTTCCTGCCCCTGGGGTAGGGGGCTGGACTCGATGATCCTCCAGGGTCCCTTCCAGCCCTGATATCTATGAAATGTCTGTGGTGTCTCCTGTTGGCACCAGTACATACAGCCGTCTTCAACTACCAACTCTGGAGCAAGCCACATATAACTGTCCATGTAAAAAGCATTGTTCCTTTAAATAGTCACTGGAAGCCCCAAAAAAGGGTCAAGTGAAAAATAACTCACCTAAAATTTTCTTTGAGTGGTATTTGGTGATTTTTTTTTTTTTTTTTTTTTTTTGGAAAGTTTTCAAGTAGATGAGGGCCAGCCATTCTCAAGTTGTAAGCGTACAGATGTACATTTCGTTTTACATTTTTATAAAATGTATATATCTATATATAGAGATATACATATAGATGCCAAGTCATTTCTAAAAAGTATTTTATTCTATACTAGAAAAAACAAACACTTCATTTTCTAGATAAGCACTTGGTATATTTGATATACAGAGTTTAACTACAAAAAGGGTGGTAGCTATGAACATTTTACATGCTTATGTTTTGAAGAAGTGCAGAAACAGATGTCTCCTGTTTTGAGTTAGTTTAGTAGTTCCTTGAAAGGCTTGGACTTGTAACTTTTTATTGTTTTTTGGTGCATCCATGCTGTTGGATTTAGCTCATTAAGTAACATCACTGAAGAAAATCTAATGATTGATTTTTGCTTTTTTTTTTTTTTTTTTAAGGGTGAAGATGTCAACCGGACATTGGAAGGTGGGAGGAAACCCCTTCACTATGCAGCAGATTGTGGACAGCTTGAGATTCTGGAATTTCTGCTATTAAAAGGAGCTGATATCAATGTATGTAGTTAAATTGCAGGTGCACAATAAACTGATTATTTTTTTTTTTT
>JAGPOW010001296.1:37853311-37870870 GCA_030014935.1 Caiman crocodilus | reverse complement strand
TTAGGAAGTCATCCTCCAATTGGTATGTATGTTAACAAATCCTTCTCCCTAGGTGCGGTACTCTGCACTTATCCTTGTTAAATTGCATCCTATTTTGTTAGCCACTTCTTTGAGTATTGATTTGAAGAACACAACCTTCTAAAACAGGGGTCGGCAAAACCCCTGGCACGTGTGCCGAGCATGGCATAGGAGACCATTTTGCTTGGCATGTCATGGCGAGCCCTGGCTCTGGGTAGCAGCTGTCAACAACAGAACCCGGGCTGCTCCGAGCAGGGCTAGTAGCATCCCAGCTGCTGCTGGAATCAGCACAGGATCCTGGCTGGCAGCAGCTTCCCAGAGCCAGGGCTGGCTGCAGCCGGGAGGTTCCAAACAGCTGTGCTGGGCTCTGTAATCGGCTCCACACCAGCACGTGCACCTGTGCCTCAGAGCAGGCGGTGAGGGAAGGGCCTGAGGCAGCACAGCCTTGGTCTCTCCCCCATTCCCGGCATGGAGATGATGAGCCTGGCGTAGCTGCTTGGTGCAGTTGCCCAGAGCCCAGGCTGGCTACAGAGTGCAAACAGCTATACTGGGCTCATCACTTCTGTGCTAGATGGGAGGGACGGGTTGCGCTACCTCAGTCCCCTCCCCTGCCTCCCACTCCGAGGCACAAGTGCACACGCCAGTATGGAGCTGATGCCAGAGCCTGGCACAGCTGTTCGGAGCCTCCAAGCTGCAGCCAGCCCCGGTTCTGGGGAGCTGCTGCCAGCCGGGATCTCGGGCTGCTCCCAGCAGCAGTGGGGACTCTGCAAGCCCGGCTCAGAGCAGCCCAGCCTCCAGTAGCTACCTAGAGCCAGGGCAGCTGCGGCAGCCACAGGGCCCGGGCTGCGGGGCAGAGGCTTTGGATGGGGGCAGGGGGCACAAGCAGGGCATCCTGACATGTACCCCTTGTCCTCATTTTGTTTTTCTGCCATATCAGTACTCTGGCACCTTGTGAGGTAGGCATGTGGTGTTTTTCGGCACTCGAGCCAAAAAACATTGCCTACACCTGTGTCCAATGGTGGGCTTTCACCCCAAAAGTTCCGCCCCTATCTGTGGTGGTAGAGGCTTGTCTCTATCAGTCTAGGTATTGTCAATCTCTGGAACTCACCACTTGTCTGACTGGCTGTTTTTCCTTTTGTTCCTTTCTGACTCTCTTCTACACCAAGACAACCTTAGCAACTCAGCTAAGAAGCCGAAGTCCACCGCGACGTCTTGATAGCCTCTCCCACGCGTCCGCGATCTTGCCTGCCATGACTTGTTACAGGAGAAGATGGAATGCCTGGGCGTGTGGGTCTTGACGCTTTGGCTCTTGCACTTTACCTTGTGTCCTGAGGGCTCCACCAACCCTTACACCCTCACCCGTTCCACTGGGTGGTAGTTCAGTTGTCTCCACAATCTGCCTGTTGAGCAGTTTAAAAAAATGCTCCTTGGATCTCTGGGTCTGGCCACTCAATATCCCCAATGGGCCTGGTTGTACCTCACCCAGCTGGCACCTGCCAGTAATCCTAGCCAGTCTTTTTCCTGGCTTACTGTCCTGATTAGTTTAAACGCACTATCTGGGATGACTTTCCTCTCACCCTAACAAAAAGGAGAACAAAAAAATCTCACCCTGGCACTATTTCTGCCCTTATAGTCCCAACTTTGCAGTACCCTTTTTCTTCAGTCCTGCTGTTAGGGTCTTTATGGTACCTTCTAACTGCCTCTGGGCAGTTTGTGTCTCCGGGGCATTTCCCTCCGGGTTCTCTCCCCGGGCAGCTCCCTCCACAGAGTTGCTTCCCTTAAGTCCAGTTTCCCTTGCTTCCTCAGCACCTCCGGCTCTCCCTGCTGTCTCGCTGCCTGAGTCGGTCTCTTCAGTTTTCTGTGTCCGTCTTTTGCCTGCCCCGTGTCTCCTTTCATCCTGAAGTTCCGGCTGACTCCTCACCCCCTCCCTCTCCCCTCCTGAAACACCGGGGTAAGAAGGAGCCCTGTGGAGTTCTTTGCAATACAGGTGGGGCCATTTTACTTCCGTGCGGCTCTTCTCTCTCCTCTCACCCTGTTCTAAAATCACCCACCCATCTTTAGTATGGTCCTCTTTCTGCATAATCAATGACAGGTACATTTTTCTCTGGGAGTGGAAACAGACGCGTGCAATTCCTTTGTAAGTACCATTGAGTGCATAGTTTCTTCTGTCTCAAAGCACTTCTTTGGAAACTGTTTTGCATTTTGAGAGGACCCAGTTGTATATACTTTCCTTTCCAGTGAATAGGGGCATAACATGGAATGAGAGACCAGATTAGACCCTTTCTTGCCAGAGTAAGTCTGGTTCCCCACAGTGTAATTCTGATATTTCTGGGTCAAATATTATATATTCCCCAAGGCTGCTTCATCTCGCCTCAAGAGGCTGTCCCCCAGTCTAATGCATATCTTTTTCCATAAATATCATTCCTGTGGAATTCTCCTTCCTTTTTTTCATCTTTCCCATCCCTCCACATATACCTCCCACCCTTTCTTCCCATTGATTTCTTAAATTTTGCAGAGAGAAAAAATAAACAAAGTGAATAGTCTTGTAAAATCAATATGAGCATCATCAATGGTTTAATTAAAATTAAGTATTGGTGTGCAAGGCTTTGTTGAGTGGTAGTCAGCACCACTTCATATCATTGTTCCCATTTTAACTGATCCTCTGAGACTGACATACACTTAATATTGTCCTTTGATGCAGGAAAAAAATCTTGCGGTTTGTACAACTTTTTATGACTTTTTTACTGTTAGATAAAAGAACATTAAAGCCAATGTACTGGCCTAGTAAGTAGCCCTCACTCTTGAAAAAAAATGTGATTCTTGCAATTGTATGACATTTAAGGTCAGCAAACAATGATTTTGGAGTGCCTGAAGTACTATAATCTACTTCAGAAATCTAAAAATTGAATTAATTTAACTTTGGAACCAAGTGTATATTTGAGAAATATACAGGACATGGAGAAAATATTAGCAATATGCTGTTGCATTGTTCCAAATATGTCTAAGGTAAGTATTTACTATGTCAGAAGACCCCAAGAAAGTGCCAGTACTACAATGTAGCCTTCTATATAAAATGACCTCTTTTTCATTATGTCTTTACAGGGTGCTGATAAGAGTGTGAAAGGGCCAGATGGACTAACTGCCTTTGAAGCCACTGACAACCAGGCAATCAAAGCTCTTCTTCAGTGACGGATGGACTGATATCTTTAATGTCTCTCCTGTGGCCTCACACTGCTGCCTGTCTGTCACTCTTTGTATCTTCCAGCTTCTTCAGCTAAATCCTTTGGGGGGTGGGAGGGGAAGTATGTTTCTAATTTGGACTAGTTAGCCTCTATCCAAAAAAACCCAAACAGAACGTTTGGAGAGAGTAGAAATCTACATAATCAGTGTTCCTTTAGAATTTTTTTTCCTGATGCACAATCTTATTTCTCCATTTCTAGTAGAACTGAACTTTATGGAGGGGGAGAAAAAAGAATACGATCTTTAACATTTTGTTATAAACCTCCCAGGTTCTAAGATTGCTGTTGTTCTTAAAGAACCATTGAGATGAAAATACGGTATTATGTGTTCTGAAATCCTAATGGAAAAGGAGACCGTAGTCCAACAGTATTAGTGTCTCCTGCCATGATACAGCTTTGTAGTAATCAAGGCAGTTGGGTTGCTTGTATCTCTTAAAGGGTAGCTTCATCCCTCCTGCCTTAATATGTTGCAGTACTGAAGTTTTCTGACGCTAGTTAATGGAACAGTCTTCATGTTGACTAATTGGAAGTCACACTGAGTTTTCTTCATTGATTCTTGATTTTAACCAGGAAAGACCAGTTTAGGCAAGGCCTTGTTAGACTCCAGAAGATCTGCCAAGATAAACTTAGAGTTTTCTCTCCTGCTTGTGTCTTCTAGTCCAGACCAGATTAGTTAAATTTGTAAAGCTTTTGGATGTATTTGAGAAATGTTACTTGTAGTTAATTCTTTTAAAGATGTCAGATGTAATTCTGTTGCTTACCATGTTAACATAAAATTCTACAGAGAGAGGCACCTGGTGAAAACTTCAGGCCCATCTGGTACTTGGGGATAATTTCTCTGCTACTTAATGGTTCCGACTTAAATTGCTGCTGGTATTATTTAAGTATTGTCAGCAGCCATAATTATCAATATTTCTAAACTTTTTCTACTAAAGTTTAAAAAAAAGTCATGTTGCATATGAAAAACTTTCTAAGTTCAACAGTAGGAAAAGGAAGGCTTAAAAGCAAATTTGTATTGAAACTTGTAACTACACCATCGAATGGTTTGGAATTTTTTTTAATTAACATGAAGTTTGCTCAGATTCTTCATCATTTGTTGACCAAAAGGACAGTTTTAATTTCATTCTTTCCTCGAGGGAAGGTTCTTCTGAAAGCTCCTACTTGCATCCCTATGCCTTTAGGATGCTGCAAGTATATACAGCTTTCAGATAACACTTACTGTAGTCGTAAATATTATAGCACTAGGACTTTGTCACGTTGGGGAGGATTTTAAAATTGTGACCAAGAAATTCTTAATGTTCCTCTCGGGAACATCAGATATTTTGATTTTCATTTTTGAATTGGCTTTAGACATGCCACCTCGCCCAAAGAATGCAGAATGGGTTTTCTAACAAGAAAATCAATCCTGATTGATTGATTGCCACCCACATAAATATATACCAAGTTGTTTTCAGTTATAACCATGATGATGATACTGAATGTACCTCAGTTACAAGCAGCTTATATATTTAAATTGTAAAATGAGAATTATATGAGTTTATACACATACATCATCCCTCAAGAGATTAAAACAATCAAGAACAATCAGATTCTTTTTGTCCAATAAAGAACTGTACTGTGCAGTTATTGGTGCTTTTCAGTTATGGTTGGCAAGAAAATGCAGAGATTGGAAATCAGTGGTTAAAAATTGTAATTAGTCAATGAGGAGCTGATAAGGAGAAGCACATTTGGTTAATGGTTTTACAAGTCTTTAAATAAAGAGAACTTTGTAATCCTCTGGACTGTCCAGTGCTGGACTGTCTGGACTGGTCAATGCTGGACTGTCAAGTCATTGCAATAGTGTAACTTGTGAGTATGTTTGAACTTAAGCTACCACAAGTATTGAATTCTGTTGAAAACCAGTCTCTGTTTTATGCTATTAAATAGATATTGAAATGCTAGTTGAGACACCTTGATTTTTTTTCTCATGTTGAAAACTTCAGTTTTCAAGTTGTTTGTAGTGTTTCAGTAAGTTATCTGGTGATCATACACATCTTACTGTCATCTTTTTTTTCCTCTCTCTGCTTTTCCTTCTTCTTCTCCCTGTACTATTGGGCCGTTTGAATCTTTATATTGATTGTGGTGATATAGTAGAGGCTATTTTGCCTTCTGTTTCAGCAGTAACACAAGTACATTTTGTTTTTCTTAATCTATTTCACTTGAGGAGAAAAATGCAAAAAGGACATTAACAAGATAAGTATTTAATTTGGCTATTCTAAGAATCCAGTCCATCTTGCCAGAATATATAAAGGATGGTGTTTAATATTTTTTACTAAAAAATTGTTTGCTGCTTTGCACTACACGTGGTTGTCACTTTTTTCCCTTTTGTCTGGAATTTTAAGAAAATGAAACATTTTAATCTTTCTGTTTTGAAAATTTTGTATTTAAAAGCTGAATTTATTCATTCAACTTCTCTTAAATTAGGAAGAAAAAATAGGCAACTACCTGTATTTGTGACTAACCATTAAATGAGCTGAATTATCAAACGGTAAACATTTATACAAGGTCACTAGCGTAAACAAACACATTCTCTTCCTGTTACACTTTTTCCTTTTCAAATAAGCTCAGAGTTCTAAAATCTTGAAGTTCTTGTCCCTTGCCAGTCTTCCTCATTTGTAGAAAAATGCTTGAACCTTCAGTGCAGCTCTCCTTTTTTCCCCTTTCAATGCATTAATTTGTCAGTAGAAGAGGCTGGTAAGAGTGGAGTGTCCTAGCTCAAGCAATTGCAGTGTTGCATGCAGAATTGCAAAATGAACTGTCTTAATTATATTTTGTAAATGGAGAAACAATCATATCTTTCTACGCAGTGATGGAAGAAATTAGTGCTTTGTGCATTTTGATATTTGACTTCCACTTTTCACCAGTGTAACTACTTTGACACAGTTGTGTTTATCATTATCATGGTTCATAGATATCAGAATGCTAAACAATATTGTATTTTTAAGTTTGTGTTGCAAGAACGAATGGAATAAACTTGAATTGTATGACAGAGAAATCTGCAACTTTATTTCCCTTTGAACCATTTTTGCCCACTGTTTTGAATTAAACTCTGCACTGTCATTGCTATAGCTTTTATAAGTAGTCCAGTTTGACTAGCACTGTGCATACTTTAGCTGTGTTGATACAAATTATTTGGATGAGTCTGAGGACCTATTGGGACACTTGAGAGTGGTTATTAGTCTTCATCCCCCCGCTGATTTTTTTTTTAGAGCACAAATGCAGTCTTCCCCAAAAATATCTGGGACTTGTGAGCATGGGGTTATCCCACGCAGCCTTACAATGGTTTACAGACAGTTCATGTTGGGATTTGCTTTGTTTAAAGGAAAGCTTATGTTTGGCATTGATTTGACCTCTTATTTACTTGAAAGTCAAATAAATCAAATGACGTTATGATAGCTCAAACACTTGAAGATTAAAACGGGTTCTTCAATAAATATGGAACAAAAGGTTGAGATCAAATTTTGCACTTAAATTTCTAACTTCTGGTTTCATTAATGTCCGCATTCTCATCTCTACTATATTTACTGAAATCGATGATTACCCTGAATTTAAGACAGCCCTTGCCCCCCCTCCCCCCCCCAGTAACTGGATTTTCTATATGGAAAATTTATCAAGGTTATAAATTTCCAAGTATGGAATCCTAGAAAATGAGGGTTGGAAGAGACCTCCTCCTACTTCCCCCTCCCACACCTCCACTGCTACAGCAGTGCGCTGTGTGTTTTTTAAGTGATTAAGATGATTTCTGAGACAGAATGGAGGCATGGGATACTGGAATGGCTGCCAAGGGCTGGCTCCCTCCTGGCTGCATGGAAATGGGTCAGTCTCTCCTGCTTAACACAAAGCTAGAGGTTTCACTGTTGCAGCCACTGCTGAATTGGCAGCAGCTTTTAGCTGTGTAGGAAGGGGGTGGAAAGGGGCAAGTGATGCTGACAAGTAGTCTGTCCTTATTCCATGTAGCCAGAATTTAGTATGACTAGTAAACTCTTTTCCCCTCAATTCTACCTTCCGAAAATAAAATGTGCATCTTATTTGGAGGTGTTTAGTATGCAAGAAAATACAGTGTTACACTGCCCTGAGTATAGCTGCATATAGAGGGAAATGCATGGTGATGGGAGTTTGCTGCCCCAAAATCAATTTACTGTAGATTTGTTTTATAGGAGTCACTTACATTTTTTTCTGGGGCGAGAAGGTAAGTGGGGGAGGACCCTTCTCTTTATTTCTTGCCTTGGTTGTCCTTCAAGTAACACGGTTCATTCCTTCCTGGTCTCTGTCCTCCAGATCATTTGGATGAAGAGCTAGCTTACATAAGGAGTACACGTATGCAGGTTGCATATACTTTTACGTATATGTTGATTTTCTATATGTTTAGTGGAAAAAAGTGATAATTTTAGTAATTAACAGTTTAGGAACAGTAATAGGAAACAGATTTTCTAGGACTCATTACAGTTCTGTCTAAAACAAATTCAGTTGTGCTTTATAAGATGCATGTATTTTAAGTAACATGGTACAGAAAAACATGCAATGAATTGGGATGATACTTGTATAAAAAATTTTTTAAAGGGTACAAATTATCCCCAAAGGAGAAGTTTCACTTAGTTTAGGATATCTCTTCTATAGTTTTCAATTTTGAAAACACAAACTTACCTGGTAATAGTATATGCACAGTTTGTCACTTGAATAGTGATAAATAGATGGGGGACTTGGAAGCTAACAGTGCATTTTGACTAAGTCATTTCAGAAGGTGCTGCTGCTGGTGACAAGTCCAAGGATACATAGGTATGTATTCAGGTATCCTTGTGAGAATCTGCAGCTGCTTAGCCCATGCCAGCCTGTCTGCACCTGGATAAGGAAGATGAAATGTACCAAGAACACACCTGAAGAAGATAACATAAAAACATAATGCCTTAAAGAACACCCTGAAGGTTATTCAATGACAACATCAACCCAAGCTAAATTCATACTTGGTGCTGAAGCACTGAAGGTACAGTATCAAGTTACACCCAAGAAATACAGCCACACTTAGGGAGGGCAGCAGCCCAGCAACTAAAGGACAGGAGAGAGCAAGATCTTTCATGTAGGTAGACAATATAGGTAAGCCAATATACGTACCCTGCGTGTTTCTGTTCCTAACTGCACTTCTAATCATCCTAATGGAAAGATTACATCTTTTAAACATTAGCTTGCTGAAAAATGAGTACTCAAAACACTGATAATTATGCCCACAAAACTAAATTTTATTTTAATCATTTATTCATCCAGTTGTTATTAAGATAATTGTCTGGTATGTGGGGGAAAGGGTAATTCAGTTAATACTAATTAGGCTATTTAGTGCTTCACATAACACAAATCTAATTTAGCCATAATGGTGCTAAACATCTACAGGTAATTCATTTGTAGCATGCATATGTAAATCAACATAACAATTTGTAAAGGAGCAAATAACTAATTTTAATAGCTAACGTTACCTTCCACTTGAATCAAAACAAGTGGCCTTTGTTGCTCATTTAGATTTAAGAAGGTAGCTTCCTGTTCTCTAGACTGCTTGTATATCCAAGTTCTGAATTTCACGTTTTGAGTGTTCATCTCTGTGAAGTAGATATTAGAAGTTATGAATTCAGTCTTGCATCTGAAATTATGACATCTGATAAAAGCATGGTGATAGTTAATCTGGCTGGGCTTCCAGTAAGGAAATACTTACAGGTGCTGCTGATTTTGCTTTTAGTAGAAAACCTTCTCTGAATTGTAGATCAGAGGTGATTGATCACTGATGTCACATCTTGTTTCATTGCAGCTTTCTGGGTTTTAGTATTGAACTTGTGTATCTGTCCTTGGAAGTTTGCTGCTGCTTTTGTACTACAGTCATTAAGGTAATCCTCAGAAGTTCTAAAGTTTAAGCAAAACCACTTTTATGCTTCTTTCTCTTACTTTTAAAACTATGTAGTGAACAGATTGTGCTGCAGGCATGGTAATTGTTAAGGTGCATTTGCCTGTTATCTGCTTAAAATAAAGCAAGCCATATTGCTAACTTATAGCTTCCAAATAAGGACAAGTACCCAAAAAGTGGGAAAGCCAAGTCATTTTAACAAACTATTCAATCTAAGGTACCATTACATCTGGGTTTATGAGGATAATATTAAACCTTCCTTATCCCATCATTTGCTTTTGGCATCTCATAGCAACTTTAATTATTATACAAATGGCAGTAGTCTTTTCACAGAAATGTGGATTAAGTGGAGCTCAAAATATTTAAGTCATGCTGTTAGCAATGATATAAGACAGGCCAGAGACTCCACCTGAAGACTGTAGAAAAACAATTTATTAATAACAGCTATAAATAATATTAATAATTTATTAATAATAGCTATAAAAATAGATAAATAAGTACATCAAAAGTACACTTGTTTTCAAACTACATCAGTAAATTAGGGGGAGGTAGGGATGGACTCATCAATGTCCAATAACTCAGAAAAGGCAAAAACATTAAGACGACAAGGTAGAGAGAAATCTCAAGTAGACTGGCATTTAAAAAGGGAATGAATTTTTAAAGAATTAAACCCTTAATTCAGTAAATCTACTTACCAACATTTAAATTCTTTTAAAGAGTTATTTAGTGTTCCCGCAAGCTCATCTTCCCTAGAGAAGAGAATGTATTATGTTTATAAGTTGTGAAGGACAGTGTTTAGCTAGTTGGCACAATGTAGGGATTAGGGGAAATTGTATGCAATACTTCCTTTCAATGTGAGATGAGATATAGTTAGCTGTGTTACTGTGAAGCTAGGGAAAAGACAGACCAGGGTGGCACCTTCTAGATATTAGTGATCACACTGCTGACTACAGTTCCCCTTAGTCGATGACCAGGTCAGTCAGGCAGTTAAATGATTCAGTTTTTCAGTATAGTTTTTGAACATGGTAACATTCCACTTAAAGTTACCTCTAACAACTTTTAAAGGAAGCAGTATTAGTTTTTAGTTGCTTGATCAGGCTTGAGTTTTCCAAGCTTAATTGCAGCAAGAACTGCTGAAGAAAGCAACTTGAAGTCTCTGCTTTACCACAGTTTATGTAATACATTTTTGGTTACTCTTGGGGGGCGGGGGAAAAAACAAGGATGGAAAAAAAAAAAGTTAAAGATGAAAAAGAGATGTAGCATATAGACAAACTCAGGGATGTACAGAAAATGTACCTTCTTTTATGGTCTGAGCTATCACAGTTTTGAAGAAGCTAATTGGAATATAAATATGTAATCTTAAACAGTAATAATTAGTTGCATCTCAGACTGTTAAATAGATGGAGGTAGTTAGCCATATTAGTCTGAAGTCAGTTAGAAAGCAGGGTAGATATGCACCTTTATAGACTACCAGTTACTTAGTAAGGTATGAAAGAGAGCACAAGCTTTCATGAACCTGAATTCATTTCCTCAGATGCTATGAAAGGGTGGCATACAACAGAGTATAAAGTGGAGTCAGTGATTAAATACAATAGGTGGGAAAGCAGGATGGAGGGGAGGAGTGGTGCTTTGAGAGGCATACAAGCAAAGAATCCGTAGGAACAAAGGGGTCACAAAAAGCAATCTAAGTAATGCTATAAGAATCTGTAGTCCTGTTTATACCGTACTCAACACAGTCCAGTTTCTGGAAGGCTGACTTTAGTATTCTGCAATTTCTTTTTCAAACATTTAAAAACTTTTTCTGCCTGGGGACAGCAATCCTGAGGTCACTCATTATTGTTTTAGGCAGTCTCTAATGAGGAAATGCTCCACTATTCTGTCTGTTGGACTGCCATTTCAAGAAACAATAGTGTTCCAGAACCTGAGACAAGATGAAGGAAATTTAAAGCTATAGTTTAGAAGCTGAGTTAAAATACTGTATAGTCTGATTCCTTCCCCCTTCCCCAAATGATGCGAGTAATGTAGCAGCTGATTACAAGATCCATATGTATGAATGTAATATGGCTGCAGTTTTCAAAAATGGCTGGGAAGGACATGGAAAGTATATGACCTAAACTGTTTCTATTTTCCCAATCATTTGTATTGCCTACTGGGTTTTCAGGTGTGAATCTCTTTCCTGGGAAAAGAGACTGAGAAGGAATTGTGTAGCAATTCATCTGCATCAACTATTGAGGACCATCAGCAATGAAATGGAGTCAACTGGGAAACTGGTCAGACACAAACTTCTCACAGTTAGCATCAAAGGAAGGAAGGATTTTTGAAAACAGTATGACCGAAACCTTGTTGCTAGAGAGGGAAGACTAGGGGTGTGTACAGAAATGCTTCATTTAGAGCACTTTTTATAGCACTATGAAGTTACACTGCTCTTAAACATGACAAGTGCAGTGTTTGGGTGAGAGGAAGGGTCTCTGAGCCTCTTTGCACTTTCCAGGCTAGGAGGCAGCGATGCTTCTCCATTGGTCAGAAATTTTGATCAGCATACAGAACTTATTTGAAGTGCTATAGGTTGCTAACGTGCTGTAAAGGTGCTTCAAATTTAATACTCATTTAATAAGGGTTAATTGAAAATGCTATACCCATTTTTGAAGTGCTGTAAAGCTCTGTCCTGTTAACTCACAGGAATAAAGCACTTTAAATGGTGAAAAAAGAAACTTTTGTATACGCCCTAAAGTATCAGGGTACTCTGGTAAGAAATGACTGCCCAATGCAGAATGAGAGGTGGTTGTTGGGGCAGAGAAGCATGCAATACTGCAAACTTGGGCATGGAAATAAATGATGTTTATTCCATTCTGACCTGAGAAGCCTAAAATACTGTTGAATAATAAATGCAGGCTTGATTTTAAACAAGTTCTTCTGCATTGCTGCAAATTTCTGCTGGTGTACATCACCCAAAAGATATGAACTCTGACTGGAGTTGTTATTTTTAAAAATACTGAGCAAACCCTAGGAGAAACAGTGGTGCTGAAAGTAGAGACCAAGTAGTCCTAGAAAGGCTGCAAGGTGTATGTCTGTCAAAAAAAAAAAATCTCGTTTAAAGCCTAATGCTTAAAGAAAGGGTCACTCTTTAAGAGACTATATAAAGAGCACATAGGACTAGTGTGGAACCATGATGGACTTATGTCACAAAGAGGCTTGTTTTTGGGGGGATAGTTTGTCAGTTCTTCAGTTGGGTATTCAAAACTTTAGTGACATTTTTTTCATGATGCCTTTAATCAGTCTTGAAAATCACAGCCTAGTAAATAAAATGAAGAAAAAAAAAGTTTGATGTGCAAATTACAGATACTTAGAATATAATTCTTATGTTTAAATTTAACGTATTCAATGAAACTTTCTCTGCCTGAATGATTATACTTCAATTGACTTGAGAAATCTTAGTTTATTTGCCAAAATTATTTTTTGGGACAGCTAAAACTATAGTTTTGACTGAAAAAATAAAAAAAAATGGGAGGGTGGAGGATGAGAATTTGATAAAAGTTGAGGAGTTTAATTTTGAAAATGTCAAGTTACTTTAGATTTTCATTTTGAAATTTAGCTTTGTCATTTAGAAAATGTTGAAAAAGGATCTCTGAAAATATTTCACTCCTCCAAAGCTTTTATTTTTTTATCAGTTTAGCTGAGAAGTCAACGAATTTGTTTCAAGTAAACTCCAAATGAATTCTTCTTCCCCAGTTTTTAACCTTGGCTAAACTAATTATTCACTCTCCCCTCCCCCATTCATTGCTCAACTTGGCTTCAGATTGAGAGCCCCACTGAAGTCTTTCAAATCCTTTTCATGAATTGTCTGTATTGGTTATTGAGTTATTCACTATGAAGCATAAGGCTGTAATGCAGTTAAAGGTATAAATAGGTTATAAGTTGGCACAGAAATAAATCTGTTAGGAAATGTTATTTTTATAAACGTATTTGGTCATTAGTGGGAATTTTCTGCATTTCCTGTTTACTCATCTAACATAATGCAGATAGTCTTACCTGCTGCCATTTCTAATGTTTAATTATATCCAGGGGTGTAGATTGTATCCAGTTCACAAGTAAAGGGCACTTGCTTAACATTTTCAGTCTACTAAAAGAGCAAGTTTTAAAAGAATCTAAGTTTCCTCAAAGTTGGTTCTTGCCACACAAACAGATTTTGCAACATTTTTATAGAATAATAGAAAATTAGGGTTGGAAGGGACCTCAGGAGGTCATCTAGTCCAACCCCCTGCTCAAAAGCAGGACCACCCCCAACTAGATCATTCCAGCCAAAGCTTTGTCTAAGCCAGGCCTTGAAATCTCCATCCTTGGAGGTTTTTACAACCTCTCTAGGCAACCTGTTCCAGTGTTTTACTACTTGCCTAGTGAGAAATCTCTTCCCAATATCCAACCTAAACTTCCCCTACTGCAACTTGAGACCATTGCTCCTTTTTCTGTTATCCCTGAGAACAGTCTAGCTCCATCCTTTTTGGAACCATCCTTCAGGTAGTTGAGGGCTGCTATTAAATCACCCCTCAAGTCTTCTCTAAATAAGCCCAGTTCTCTCAGTCTCATCTCAGAAGTCATGTGTTCCAGCCCCTTAACCATTTTCATTACCCTCCATTGGAGACTGTCTAGTTTGTCTACATCCTTTCTGTAATGGGGGGACTAAAACTGAACACAGCACTCCAGATGTGATCTTATCAATGTTGAAAAGAGGGGAGTAATAATTTCCCTGGACCTATTGGTAACACACCTACCAATGCATCCCAGTATGCCATTAATCTTTTTGGCAACAAGGGGATACTGCTGGTTCATATTCAGCTTATTATTCACTGTAACCCCTAATTCCTTTTCTGCAGAGTTGCTGCGCAGCCAGTCAGCCCCCAACCTGTACTAGTTTATGGAATTGTTCCATCCTCAGTGCAGGACTTCGCACTTGTCCTTGTTGAACTTAATGAGGTTCCTTTTGGCCCAATCCTCCAATTTATCTAAGTTATTCTGAATCCTAGCCCTATCCTCCAGTACATCTACTCCTCCCCCCAGCTTGGTGTCATCTGCAGACTTGCTGAGGGAGCACTTTATGCCATCTTCCAGATCCTGAGCTCAATTATCTCATGGTCACTGCTGCCCAGGTTGCCATCCACTACTACATTCCCCACTAATTCTTCCCTGTTTGGGACTAGTAGGTCAAGATGAGCATGGCCTCTAGTTGGCTGTTCCAGGATTTGCAGCAGGAAGATCTCTGGTTGGACCTTCCCCAACACTCTCCAAAAATTTTCTGGACTGCCTGTGTATGTCTGTATTGCCTTCCCATCAGATGTCCAGGTAATTGATGTTCCCCATGAGAACTAGGTCTTGTGATCAGGAAGCTTCCACTAGCTGTTTGAAGAAAGCCTCATCCACCCCTTTCTCCTGGTCTGGTGGTCTATAGCAGACCCCCACCACAACATCACCTTTGTTGCTTTCCCCTCTGACACCAACTCAGAGTGTTTCAACAGACCTATTTCTAGTCTCATTCTGTAGCTCTGAGCAATCGTATGGTTCTTTTACATAAAGCACAACTCCTCCTTTTCTCCCCGTCTGTCCTTCCTGAAGTTTGTACCCATCCATGACAGTGCTCCAGTCATGCAAGTTCACCATGTCTCTGTTATTCCAGTTATGTCATAGTTCCATGACTGTACAAGGACTTGCAATTTTTCCTGCTTATTGCACATGCATTCATGTACAGGCACCTGAGGTAACTAGTTACTTCCCGAGAAATCAGGGCAATGATGAGAGCACCTGCCTTGTTGCCCCTTCTACTTGCTCCTCCTCCTGATCTCCCACTTCCCCACTTACCTCAAGCCTTTGGTTTCCATCCCCCAGCAAACCTTGTTTAAAGCCCTTCTTACTAGGCTAGTGAGCCTGTCTGCAAAGAGGGTCTTCCCTCTCTTCATCAGGTCAGCAGATAGCTGCTTCTATCCCCTGCAGAAATGAGTCTCCAACTACCACCACCCTTCACTTCTTCGTGGTGGCAGTCATCTTGATCCTTCTCAACCTGGTGAGGCCTGGCCTGTCTTCTTCCACCAATGGAACATGTTCCTCCATCTCTGCTGCTAAGACTGTGTTTTTCTGCTCTCCAGATGAACCACTGCAGGTGAAAGTCGATATTTCTACTTGCTGGCAGAGGTCACAAGCCTTCAGCTTCCACCCTTTTGGGAGTCCATGTCCTCTCTCTTCTCTAGTGCTGCCTCTGGGATTTCTTCCTCCACAGTCCTAGAGGTCTCCTCCAGCATCAAATCGATGAACTCCTTATGGCAGAGGATGCTTCAGAGCCTCCTCACCGCTTCCTGTAGTTCTCTTGCCTGTTCCCTGAAAGAGACCAACAGGAAGCACTGCTCACACCTCAAGCACTGCACAACCTGGCCATCACTGGAAGGACACTGCAAGCCTCAGTCCCCACAGCACCAAACCTGGACCTGACTGGAAGCCTCTATGGTGAGTGGTCCTGCCTGGACAGAAACCTCACAGGTGCAAGCATAGGCGGTGGCAGTGGCTCTAGCACTCTAGCCATTTCCTTGATTCTCTTAAGTTTTGTAGCTTGCATATAAAAAAAAAAAAAAAAAAAAAAAAAATCACTTTCTGAAACATTCATACATCATTAGGATAAAGCAGATCTGTACCATAAGCCAGCTATATATACTCTCTTTTTGATGAGGACAAAGTTTAGCAACTTCATTGTGCATTTACAATGACCATGACTGGTTTTCAAGCACATTGGTTTATTTTAATACAAAAAGCAGGAGTGATGAAAAAATGCTTTTTGATGATGATTTTGATGTATTGCCACAGGAGGCTTGTTTTAGTCATTTGGTGCCAAAATCTGCAAATAGGCAAATAGGAAACATTAGGGTTAAGCAGGAATGATAGATGGGTTTGTCAAGGCATCTGACCTGATCTTAGGAGAACTGGGATCAGTTCCTCGTTCCATCATAGACTTGCCCAATATCATAAAGGAAGTTACAGTACTTATTTCTCTATACCTCTATTTCCCAGCTAAAAAACTTCTTTTTCCCCACCCTTTGGATTTGTTTGTATAGGACCCTTATAATATACATATGATATCTGGGGCTCTTATGAGATTTGTTTTTTATATTTTGCAGAAAATTAGGATTCTTTTGTAGGGGGCAGGGAGGAGAGAAACAAAACTGATCAGAAGTGCAGTGCGTTCTAATATCACAGGTTCAGAATGAAAAACAAAAAGCCTATATATTAATACAATTCCTGAGGATATTGGTAAGCTTATATTTATGTAGCAATATTAAACGAAACCTTGAGAGAGAGAGGGAGAGATCCAGCCTACAGCAATAAAGCTGCTTGACCTGTATGTTTAATAAGAAGGTGAGATTTGAGAATTAACAGTTGGCTGAAAGTTTGGTTATTATCTATTAAGAAAAATTAGCACTTACCTAACAGGCAGTTACTTAGGGAATTCCTTCATTCCCAATTTGCAGTGCTTGGAGGTTGGTGTCAGGGGTGCAATTCAGAGAGAAGCAAAGTGGGGGGGGAAGGGGGAATGAATGTACTGTAAATTTTAATGCTGTAAAACATCCCTCTGTGACTGTGTGTGGTATCATTCTGTCAACTGCATTCATTCTCTGAGTTACTGAACTGACCTGCAACACATTAGTTCATCTTTCTCTGCTCTTTCTCAATGTACAACTTTAAAAATGTCCTAGCCTATCCCATTAGGGATCCTTAGCAATGTTGGTGTGGGAGCTGCTGTTTTCAATCAAAGCTTGTAGAAAATATCTGCTGTGAACAAATAATTCCCTTCAGTCCAGCTGTCATCTACAGCTCAAAACTAGGAAACAAATATCACAGCATCAGAGACTAGCTGTACTAAACCTCTTCCATTTTATCTTTCTTCCACTGAAAGTTCATTCCCCACAATACATTTTTAATGCTTTTCACAGTACAGTTTGTTTGGGTTTTTTTTAAAGATCTCTTGGGGTGCTGTTACAGGCTGTCTTTAAAACATTTTAAATCTGGCACGTTATGCTGTTAGAAAAGTTAGACCAGCTTCAGAGAAGTCACAGGTTAAAGTTTAATGCCATCTCATACCTGCCCAGCTGTGACTTGCCACCAGAGAGCCTGGCAAGTAGAGATATGGACAAGAGCCAGGACGCTTCTAGGTTGAGAGAGGAGGGGTAAGGGTGACATATAGCTGGGCATGCGGTAACTTCTCTTATTCTGCGACTGGCAGGAGCCAGCCAGAGCTACAGGTGGGAGTGGAAAGTCTTGGGGGAAAAATAGTTTGAAGTCAATGGGCAGAGGGGAAAACAAAATTAACCCCCCCCCCCCAAAAAAAAAAAAAGGATCAAAATC
>JAGPOW010001296.1:37832537-37850731 GCA_030014935.1 Caiman crocodilus | reverse complement strand
GTTGTTGTTGTTTTTTGACTACTAAATATCCAGGATCAAAAAAAGCCATAGAGAAAATAAACAGAGCTGTGCACGCGGCGGTAGCATGCACCACCCAAAGTCGGAACCTGGCTGGGCAGAGCCACACTACTGTTGGCCAGGCTCCGCACAGCAGCATTGCTGCTGCTGCAGCCCCAGTAGGACCCCAGGTAAGGCTGCTGGGGCTAGCCCAGTGCTGGCCCCAGCCTCCCCTACCCCACCTGGGATAACCTGCTGTGTGCCACTGTGCACATTGCATGGGTTTTTCCCAGGGGCAAATTGCAGTGGCACATGATGCACCTATGCTGGTTGTCCTCGGGGAACCAAACATCCACACATCTGAATACAGCCATTGTGTGCAACTACTGAGTGTGTGTGCACACATTAATTGTGTACATTAATATTCACAGCAAGTAGGCTTTGGCTTCTCTGACTTGAAAAATCAGACTCAACCCCTGCAAAAATATCCAGAATAATATCCAAAAATAATCTATATCCATTATTTGCAATTTGTGCTTTATCTGGCCCTTAGATGCTACTACAAATCTTTGTAACACAAAGGTGTACATATAATAAATTTCATCAATGCTTGAGAATGCTAAGTTACTTGTACTTGCCTATGATGACAAATATTCTAGTTACCTTGTCATTTCAACTTAGTATTCTTTGGGGCAATAGTTGTTGAACAAGCACATTGGGAACTTCTTAGTTAGTAGCTAGACATGTTATGTACAATCCTTCCGAATGGATACATTCCCATTACGAGTCCATTTTCTGCACATTGCTTCCATGTATGTGAGCGCTAATGGATACAAGCTTTCTCTGGAGAAGCTGAAGAACAGTAATGGGCTGGAATATGTAAAATGACTATATCTGAAAAAGGTTTCATGTTACTTGGAATGACTTTCAGCTCTGAAAACAAGGTAGCAGTTTCACAGGTCTCCAGAGACTTCTAATGTATATGCCAGATTTTTTGAAGATGACATTAAATAGATCAGACCAGTAGCAAATGGAGAAGGATTTCTTCCGCTTTCTGCTCCCAGTTCTGATAAGGTAGAGAGAAAGAGAGAGCTTCTTAGTCCTATAAGCAACTGACACTTTAAGTTTGTAGAACTTAAAAAACTTACCAAGTGTGGTATGCACATGGGGTATAATAAAGATGGTAAAACATAATCACAATACAAGGTGTATGGAAGGGAACAGGTATGCAAAATCAAAGGTAGGCATCGCATGGAGTTTTAGCATTTTGTATCTGATAGTCCTTTTACATGGAGCTGAAGGATGGAACATGAAGAATCAGGAGTTATCACTTCAGCGCTACTGTAATTGGGATTAATGTTCTCCAGATTTGGGCTGCTGTTCTGGTTTCCCTTGGGTGTGCTTTATATGTTCATTAATGCACTTTAGCTACTGCCTATTAAATTTAGTACATCTGGGCACGTATACACAAATGTGGAGGCTGCTCTGACTTGCTGGAATTCCAGCATGTTGGAGCAGATTTGATTAATTGAGTTTGCTGGAGCTTGCCAATTACCATGCTTCAGCAGCCTCCTGCATTTCATGTATCGGTGTCCCTGTGCTTAAAAGTGATGCTGGAAGCGCTTGAGCTAAAGCTCATTCAAGCTTCAGTTCAAGTACCCCGCCTCCATTTTTAAGTGCACAGATGCTAATACACAAGACACAGCAACGCTTTAGTTAAGCTGGCTCTTGGTATCACTCTTATTAAATCATCACCCCTCCCACCCCCGAAGCACGTGGGAAAAGTGCTCTGTAATGTGAGTTACTAACTAAATGTGCATTTGGACAGCCTAATATGCAGTACCAAAAGCATGTGGTTTTTTGGGGGTTTTTTTGACTCTTAATGTGCAATAGCCTAATTTTCCTTAACTTATTAGCATGGTTTTTGCCATTTATGCTCTAATAAGCAGTAAAATGGGCTACTGTGCATTAAAGTGCATGTGTAGACATTCCCCTGAGGAGGATAATGTAGTAGCATCACAGACCCATCTGAGAACTAAAGAGCAATGGAGATAACAAGATGATAGGCAAAGGATGGTTACAAAAATGAGATCATATGGTTACCAAGTTGTTTATGCACTTTATTCTGTTTAGACCTTAGAATTCAACTGCCAGGAAAGATGAAGCACCTCGTAATAACAGGTGTAAGCCAAAGTCCACAATCAAGTTTACATTCTGATTTCAGAGCGAAGAACGGATTGTAGAAGGTTGTGAGGAGAAGAAAAATCCCATTAACTTTGCTGCTATATATCCAGCTCATTTTCCAAAATATTTAGCATGTTGGTTTGTACATGTATCAGTGTGTGCTTATTATTCAAATGACTGCATGCTGTTTAAATGTTTAATACAGAACAGAAGTGTGTTATATAAACTGAAGGGCAACATAAATGCAGACACAGGCGGTCTGCTGCGTGCATAAGTATTCCCACTGCAGAGGACAGCTGCAGCAGAATGTAAATTTCCAGATGGCATTTTTCCCAGCAATGGCTGTGAAAACCAATTAATAATTTCATGGCCATTTAGGCAGAAAACTGTCACCTTTTTTAAAAGGTTTCAACCAGATTGTTCTTAACTTCAGATAGCAATGACTGACGCGGTAAGTGGATGATGCTTTGAAAGAGGCAAACTAAGCTTGACTTACCTAGTATAAAACTCCCCACACAGAACTATGCAGTCTCCTGGATCTTCTCCCATGGAAATGTTCCCAGTAATAAAAGGCAAGTAGCACATGTACTAAGAACTCTTTTGCTCACTGGCCACATATCTCATTCTTTTACAAAGGCTCCAAAGTATTTGCTGTGGCATTATGAATTCAACCATTAAAAATGTGGCTGATGTGAGAAATCCAACAATCTGAGGTTGCCTTTGGCATTCTTGACAGTGGTGGCAGTAAGCAAATCAATAGTATGTGCTATGAATATAAAATATAGAGGTGTGGGTTCCTTTAATATTTTTATGGTTTAGATTATATAAGTTAAGTAGTGCTAAAGGGTTATAACTAGTAAGGGAAAAAGCTCTGGCCATATTTGGTGCGCTTTCGCTCTCTCTGTATCATAACCACCTGCCTTGTGTAACTCAGACTTCTTCCAGATTTGTACTGTTATATTTGAAAACTCAGTAAGCTTTTTTTTTTTCTTCTGTTCACAGTATTACTCATTACCATTAAGTTTCATAGTTGGCAGGGTCAGAAGGAACCTAAGCAGATCAAGTTCAACCACCTGCCATGAGTAGGAAAGGGTGCTGGAGTCAAATGACCCCGGCTAGGTGGCTGTCCAGCCCCCTTTTTGAAGACCCCTAGGGTAGGGGCAAGCACCACTTCCCATGGAAGTTGGTTCCAGCTCCTAGCTGTCCTGGCTGTGAAGTACTGCCTCCTGATGTCTAGCCTGAATCTACTCAGTGGATTTGAGCTACTCTATACCCCTTGGCAATAGCTTTTTTCAGTTCTGGTGTGCACCTCCCCCCAGGAGGGCCCTCTCTTCATCCGTGTGGTCGCACTTTTGCTGTCTTGTTTCCGCGCAGAGGCGGCACAGTGTGAACATAAGTTTCCCATTCACCCTGATGGGTAGCACAGGGAAAAAAAACATTTTGTGGTAGGTACAGTTTCACTCTGGCTAGTCGAAAAGAGGTCGACAGGGGTAGGAAATTGTCATGAATGACTTCAGGGTGTCCGGCTGGGTATTCCTTCATTTTGTTTATAAAGGGATAAAGACTGGTAAAATCATAATAATGTATTTGTTTGCCAGGTTTAGTTTGGTAATACAGACATGGCATTAGTTCTCTCTGCAAAAAGAGCATCCCCAGGCAGCGGGGTTCTGTTTAAAAAATCTGCCAGTTCCCCATCTGTTTCTAACAGAGGCCTCCACTCATGCTCCCAAATGGTCCTAATGGTAAACCCCTCTGGAGCTGCCAAGCATCAAACATCCTACCTCGGACTTCCTTGCTCCGAGGATTTGCAGATATCTGGCTTGCCGTTGCAGGTAGCTTTGGGGCAGGTCTCTCTCCACACCGTGGTACACGACTTTGATATTCCAGTTGGTGGGGCTTCCTGCAGTGCAGTCACCCTCTTCAGCTACCTACGGTAGAGGTCTTCTGCAAGGCTCCTCCTCCCCTTTCACCTCGCCCTTACCCTACCCAGCAGATCTTGGTGTTCCTGTTGCTGCTCCCTCAGGCGTGCCACTAATGAGCTCATCTCTTTCTCACTCTCCCTATCACTACACCTTAGCCCATTCAAACCTGGGGTAACACAACCAAAACAAAATTCTCCTGAACTTAACCATGGCTCACTGCCTAAAAATGTCGTGGCCTCTGCCCCCCTGTCCCTCTATCGAGTCACTACCTGTGACAGCCTACTAGCCCTCTCTCTCCGGGCCAGCTACCCACCAATCCTGGTCTGGCATCTCTCGAGGTAACCCACTCTCTGGGTCTTCCCCATCTCGCTGATCCTTTTCCGGGTCCTCCCTGTACTGCAGTCTTCCTCCTGGGTCTCCCCCTTACTGCAGACCTCTGGGTCTTCCCTAGTCTGCTGCTCCCTTCGTGCTGTTGCAGCTCCCTCCCCCACTCTTTCCTGGCCCACCCGCTGTCCGCGTGTAACCCTCCGGCATCCGGTCTTCCCCCGGCTCTCTCACTCCGCCATAGCTCCCGCCGGTGTGCAGCTCCGGCGTTCCACCCCTCCAGCAGTTTCCACTGGTCCGGCCTCTTCCCGTCAGCCATGTGAGCACCGCCCTGCTCTCCACTGTGGTCAGCTCTTTTATCCCTGTCGGCCAATGATCTCTGCTGACGTCACCCGCTGTCCGCAGGTGATTTAAGGCTCTGTTTTGGCAGTGCGCGGGCTTCTCTGGTGGTCCTTGTTCTTCCTTGGCTCCTGTGGTGAGTAATTTAAATCTTCCCTCTTCTTTTTTTCCTGTTCTGCCACCCGTTTCTAACTCTGCGGCTGTTGCCAGGAGCTCCGGAGTTTCTCCCCCCCAAGCTGCCTCGGGCGGTTCCTACGAGGATGTCAGGACCCTACCTGTCCCCCCCCCCCCCCGGCTTGGCCTCCTGCTTGGGTTCTGTTGTGGTTTCACGAGGAGTCTCGGCATATCTGGAAAGAAAGTCCACCATTATGTTGTTTACTCTGGCCTGGTGCATTATACAGAACTTGTATGGTTGTAGTGCCAAAGCTCATTGCGTAATTCGGACATTGTCCATCCTTGCGGTTGAGCCATTTTAGTGGCACATGGTCCGTAATCAAGACAAATTCTCACCCCAGCAAGTAATATTTGAAATGTTCTACTGCCCATTTTATGGCTAGACGCTTGCGTTCGATCGTGGCGTACCTTGTTTCGGCTGGTAGCAACTTCTGACTGGCGTATGCCACTGGTAGTCTCACCCCGCCGTCATCCTGTGTGAGAACTGCTTCTACAGCTGTAACAGATGCATCCGTCTGCAGAATAAATCGTTTCTCAAAGTTAGGGGCGTGTATTACTATGTTCTTACATAGTGCGTCCTTCAGTCTCGTGAAGCTTCTCGCCATGTCTGAGGTCCAACTTCATTATTTTACTCTGAGGTCCCTTTAACGCATCTGACAAGGGTGTTGCTAGGTCTGAGAATTGTGGGACAAACCGTCGGTAATAATTTACCAATCCTAAAAAGGATCGAAGCTGCTTCAGTGTTTGCGGCGGTTGAAATTTCTTAATAGCCTCCACTTTATTGGCTAAGGGCCATATGGTCCCTTGTCCCACCAGAAACCCTAAATACTTGGTTTGTTGTTGGGCTAAAGCGCACTTTTTGGGGTTGGCTGTTAATCCCGTCGCCTTCAACTCCCGTAACACCGTAATCTAAGTGCCCTTACATGTATCCGTGTCTGGGTGAAGATCATGATATCATCGATATATGCAGCCGCGTAATCTGTATGGGGAGCTAAGACTTTTTCTATTAATTGTTGAAACATCGCTGCTGCCCCATGTAGCCCGAATGGCATCTTTATGAACTCGTGTAAGCCCGAAGGTGTGCCAAAGGCTGTCTTGGGCCTATCCTGTGGGGCCACTGGGATTTGCCAGTAGCCTTTAGCTAAGTCTAGGGTGGACATAAACTTAGCAGACCCAATCCTCTCCACTAATTCCATAACGTGCGGCATAGGGAAGGCGTCAAATATAGCAATTTCATTCAAGCACCTGTAATCTGTGCATAATCTCAAAGTGCTATCAGGTTTAGGTACTGGCACTACAGCGCTCCGCCATGGGCTTCTCGAGGGCCTGATTCTAGCATCTTGTCTACTTCTTCCTTTATCGCCTGTGTCAGGTGTTGGGGTATGGGCCTCCATCGGTCCCTCACTATAACTCCAGGAGGCATTTGTATGTAGTGATAAATGCCCTGCACCTCCCCGGTTCCTCCCGGAAGGTACCTTTTGAATTCTCTTATGATCTTCCGGACCTCTTCTTTCTGTTTGGGGCTCAAAGATTCTCCTACTCTTATCGGTGGGTCCCGTAATTCTAGTTTAACCTTCCTCCCTTGTGGCCCGTAGTCTTCCTCCTCCATAAAGGTGGCCCACCCTTTGGGTTGTTTCCACTCATAATAGGTTAATTGGTAAATCTGTTTAAGTTTGCGATGTCCCGGCCGAAACGCCTTGTAGTCGACAGGTCCTACCCTCCTTGCAATTTCGAATGGTCCTTGCTATTGTGTCAGCACTCTACTGGCCGAGGTGGGTAGCAACACCAGCACCTTCTGTCCCGGTTGGAACTCCTGTGACTGGGCTTGCCTGTCATACCTCTCGCTGTTGTTGTTGGGCCTGCTGTAGATTTTGGGTGCCCACTTCCCGTACTTATCTGAAGCCGATGTTGGAACGCCTGTTGGTATTCGAAGGCGTTCTGTCCCTGTGTACACGGTAACTCCCACCCTTTTCTTAGCACTTGTAACAGACCTCTGGGGCAGTGCCCCAACACCAGTTCAAATGGTGAATACTTCAGAGAATCAGAAGGGATGTCTCTTAGTATGAATAATATCAGGGAAACGATCAAATCCCATTTTCGGGGATCGCCCTGAAGGCATCGGCGCAGTACCCTTTTCAAGGTCCCATTTAGTCTCTCCACTAACTCATTTGTTTGGGGATGCTAAATAGAGGTGCGCAATTGTCGAATTCTCAACGTCTGGCACACGGTCTTTAACACCCCTGACATAAAGTTGCACCCTTGATCTGTTAGAATCTTTTCTGGAATGCCCATGCGGGCAATCTATTTTATCAATTCCTCTGCTATTTTGGGTGCTGTTGCCATTTGTTGGGGTACAGCCTCTGGGTAACGCATGGCATAATCGATTATCACCAGCAAATACTGGTTACCAGCGCTACTCTGTGGCAAAGGCCCTACCACATCCATCGCTATTCATGCAAATGGGGCCCCTATCACCGGCAAGGTGGCCGCTCCTCCCACGTTTTTTGGCATTCGGGACACACTGTGCACCATTTCACTACATCCTCTCCTAACCCGGGCTAGAAAAACCACCGAGCGATCCTGGCCCTGGTTTTATCCCTTCCCATGTGACCTCCAGCTGAGGTGGTGTGTGTCAGTCGCCCTGACTCCCCGAAAACATGTCGGGACTACAAGTTGTCTGCTCAGTCTCCCCCTCCTGACCCAGTAGTACGCGATAAAGGAGGTTGTTCCTCGCCTCAAAACGTGGTCATCCTAGCGTTGTCTCGGCGTCTGACATTGAAGTGTCACCCGGGGGTGCAGACCATAACCCTCGTAGTTCCTCATCTTCCGCCTGGGCTTCCTTGAACTGCCAGCTACTGGCCATTGCTTGGAGATCTACCATCCCAGGCTCATCATTGCTTTCCGTTCTTTCTCCTGGCTCTCCTATCCAGCCGTCTGCATTGTTTAACTTCCTTGTCGCGGCCTCTGTATCTCTAACCCATTCTAAAGCATTGTATAGTGGGGGCCAATCATGCTCCAATAACATTTCACAAGCCAGTCGCGGCGCCAACCCAACCAACAAATCCCCTTGATGTTCCATTACCCATAGGGAGATCCACTGATGTGGGAACTGTTGCGTCTCACCATGCATGCACGAAACCCTCACTGGGGTATTCCACTGCCCAGGGTAAGGCCTAACCAGCTCAGCCCTCACTAGCGATTGCGCACACCCAGAGTCCAACACCGCCTTCACTTTGCAGTCGCCTACTTGTTCCCAAACGGTAGGTCACCCCCAGACGGCATCCTCCCTACCATGTCCCAAGCCACAATCCATGGGCTCTCCCTCCTGGGCATTGCTGTGGCTCTCTGGTCCCCTGCAACTCCAGTGTTCTGGTCGCCATCGTTCTTGGGTACGGTTCGGGCACTCTCTAGAGAAATGACCCATCTTCCCACAGTGGAAGCAGACCATATCTTGCACCGGGCCTCGGAGGGGTCCTTTCTTCCTCTCTATCTCCTTGACCACCCTGTTGCGGGATTTGGAGGGCGCCTTTCTTTCTTGAAGAATCCCTCAGAGGCTGTGAAAGCCTCCGCTAGTTTGAGCGCTTCCTCGCAGGAAGAAGGGGAGTGCTGCCGTACCCATTGTTGCGTCCGGCCTTCTAAATCATCAAGAAATTGTTCCAAGATTATCTGGTCTATTACAGCCTCTTGGTCGTGTGTAGCCAGATTAATCCATTTCCCAAATAGGTTGCACAACAATTGCAACAGGAGCCTTGGGCGTCTTTCTTCCACCACCACCTTGGCCCGAAACTTGTGCCGGTAGGTCTCGGGACTGATTTCAAGCCGGTATAACATGGCCATCTTAACTGCATCATAATCGCGTGCCTCATCTCTGGGCATAGCTTGATAAGCCACCTGGGCCTTCCCAACCACGAGCACCCCTAACTGGCCTGCACAGAAAACTTTTATTTAGGCCAGTGATGATGGCATGGTGTTCAAAAGCCTTGATGTAGGCCTCAGGATCATCTTCACTAGTCATCCATGGCATTTGAAGGCCGAGACACCCAGTCTCATCCATTTCTGCTGTCGTTGCAACAACTGCTGTTGTGAGTCGACAATCTGTGTCAGCAGTTGGAGGTTCTGGCTTAAGGCATCGGGAGGGGCAG
Organism: Caiman crocodilus; assembly: GCA_030014935.1. Taxonomy (NCBI): domain Eukaryota; kingdom Metazoa; phylum Chordata; order Crocodylia; family Alligatoridae; genus Caiman; species Caiman crocodilus. Next base: position 37,841,649 of record JAGPOW010001296.1, on the reverse strand, counting down.
CGATCGGTGGCTGCATTGCCAACTGTTCATCCATACCCTGTTCCTCTTGGAGGTTCCCGGCCAATGCACCACTTTGTAGCTGCCGGACATTGAACATCCTACCTCAGGCTTCCTTGCTCCGAGGATTTACAGATATCCGTTGCAGGTAGCTTTAGGGCAGGTCTCTCTCCATGCTGTGATCTGCCCCTTCTCACCTGCCATGAGTTTGATCTTCCAGTGGGTGGGGCTTCCTGCAGTGCAGTCACCCTCTTCAGCTACCTACGGTAGAGGTTTTCTGCGAGGCTCCTCCTCTTTCACCTCACCCTTACCCTACCCGGCAGATCTTGGTGTTCCTGTTGCTGCTCCCTCAGGCGTGCCTTTAATGAGCTCACCTCTTTCTCACTGCCCCTATCACCACTCCTCACCCCTTCAAACCTGGGGTAACGCAACCAAAACAAAATTCTACTGAACTTTAACCACGGCTCACTGCCTAACGATGTCCGGGCCTCTGTCCCTCTATCGAGTCACTGCCCGTGACTCGGCCTACTAGCCCTCTCTCTCTGGGCCAGCTATCCACCACTCCTGGTCTGGCGTCTCTTGAGGTAACCCACTTTCCGGGTCTTCCCCCATCTCGCTGATCCTTTTCCGGGTCCTCCCTGTACTGCAGTCTTCCTCCCGGGTTTCCCCCCCTTCCCCCCCCCCAACCACAGATCTCTTTCTGGGTCTTCCCCGGTCTCCTGCTCCCTCCGCGCTGCTGCGGATCCCTCCCCGCTCTTTCCCGGCTCACCCGCTGTCCACGTGTAGCCTTCTGGTGTCTGGTCTTCCCCCGGCTCGCTCTCTCTCCACCATAGCTCCTGCTGGCGTGCAGCTCCGATGTTTCGCACCTCCAGTAGTGTCCACCGGTCCGGCCTCTTCCCGTCTGCCATGTGTGCACCGCCCCGCTCTCCACCACAGTCAGCTCTTTTATCCCTGTCGGTCGGTGATCTCCGCTGACATCACCCACCATCCGCAGGTGATTTAAGGCTCTGTTTTGGCGGTGCATGGACTTCTCCGGTGGTCCTTGTTCTTCCTCGGCTCCTGCAGTGAGTAATTTAAATCTTTCTTCTTTTTTTCCTGTTCTGCTGCCCGTTTCTGGCTCCATGGCTCCTTCCGGGAGCTCCAGAGTTTCCTTGGGTTTTCTCCCTGTGACACCCTCTCTCTCTTGAGATAATCAGACTTGTGCAATGCCTGATAATTCAGAAACCTGAAGGTGGTCCCCGTCAATGGGTTTTGGTCTTTCTCATTGTAGCAAGTGATGCAACCATGGAAAAAGCATTCGTTAAATTCAAATGCCATAGGTTCCCCATTAGTGTTGGCATAGCCGTTTAAAAAATAAGGGCCTACCTGAAATTCCCCACCCTATAAGGCATGTTGATTTTGAATATTTTCTTTCTCCGAAATGTACATTAGCCACTAAATAGATGGGGTTGAAAACTTCTTTTTCTGTCTGTGATGATTGTCTGGGGGGGAGAAGCGCTATGGTCTGCAGTTCCAAAAAACATAAATCTGTACATGGCCATGCAGATGGAGGCCAGCGTGATGCATTGGAAAGTATCTATGCAGCGTACTCCGTTTTGGAGTTCACCATCTACTTTCACTTGGTCTACCTGCCCTGTCATTTTCGTAACCACATCCCTCTTTCAAAATGTTTGCATCCTGCTGGCAATAATAGGCCAGCTCCTTTCGCACGTCAAAGGTCTTATTGCGGTTATTCTGATACCATTCTAAAAACTGGCCTTTCTCATTGGACGTCGTATTTTCAATGCCGTAGCACTCTATCTTTGGGAGAGGTCCCACAAAATTTTAGTTTTCTGCTGTGTTAAAAAAATGTGGGAAATAGCCTTTGCATCCTTCAAACCCTATTGCCTGTGAAAGTCTGCTATGTTTCATTGACAAAAAGTGTAAAGAATCTATGAAACGGATGCCTAGCCTGGTCACTTCAATGCACATAAGTTTACCGCCCTGAGTGATTAGTTTCATGCACATTTTTTCCTTTGACAGCTGGCTGACAATGAAGTAACCATTGTAGCCTTTCTCATTGTGAGCTATGAAGGTGTAGTCCTTGAACTTTTCAGTCGTAAAGATTTTAATAAAATCAGACAGACACTCTTCGCCCTTAAACTTCCAAGTGGTTTCTGGCTTTTTGGGCTTAGCTTTACAAGCTTTTTGGGGATTTTTGCCTGTGACTTTCTGAGGTTTTTTTTCCCTATGTCTTTAGCTCCATTGCACAAATGTAGTTGGGCACATGCATCCCTGTCTCCTGCACACATTCAAAACCATCAAAAATCTACCCCTCGCCTTCTTCAGGCTCTTTAATCTGATGTATAAAGCCACCAGTGCTTGTTTACATCTGTGATTTTCCCATAACACTGTTTGCACTGCTGCCCCTTGCACTCGTGCTAAGAGAGATATCGATTAAAAGTCTGTTTTCCTTATTATCCACTTCTGTTATTTTATGATTGTGTCTTCCACCCATTTTGCCTAGGTGTAAATGACTACGTAAATGAACAGTAAATGAAGATGTAGGCCCATGCTTTGTGCTCTAAAGTTTCTCTCCATTTAGGTTACATACCTTTAAACAGATATTTCAAGATAGCATTATGTTGGCATTTAGACATGTCCAGTACTTCATTTCTTTGAATAATTGAAATAGAGAACATAGTTAACAACTATGGTAAGCTGGCTTCTGGGACTCTACAAAAAGCAGAGAATGTAGCCAACTCTAAGAACCACAAGCCTATGTACAAGTGTTGCCCATCAAATCATTAGGTTGAAATGCTCTAATTTATGTTGCCATTACCCCTGGATGTAAAATTAATATCTGGTAAAACAGTGAAGGCAATGCCAAATAGAAGAGATCACCAGGGCAGTAGAAATGGAAGAGAGACCTACAGAATTGAAGAAAGGCTTTCAATGACTTTTCCTGCTTCCAAGTACTAATAATTGCATTTGCTGATTGGTGGCTAGACTATTAAATAGACTTTATCATTTATTAATGGAACTTCAGACTCCTGGCTAGAATCCCTGGATGAGTGTATGCATGTTGTGCCTTAGCTAGGGCTCATACTGGAACACTTGTGGTCTTTCTGCATTGGTTTCACTATCTGAGTCAGAAAAGAGGCTCTTGTGATTTAAGCTAGTCTGAATTTCTCTCTTTAGAAGCCAACATGGAATGGGAATGCTGAAAAGCAACTATATCCCTGCTTGGGACATACAGCCTCATGGCTTTCCATAGCATTCTCTGTCTGATTACTTAGCGTAACACTGATACATTGCAATGGGTTTCTCATGTGATGTTGAAAGATAGTAGCCGCAACCCAAATCTCTGAAAGTGGCAGTGGCAGGTAGGTAGTAGGGCAAACTGGGGAAATTTAGTGCTGCTTCAGGGAAGTAGAAAATGTAGGCCTTGTACCACAAACAGTATAGTGAGATGAAATGCCGACAGAATACAGCATTAAAAGGTTATCGCTACTGTTCATATCGTTTATCACACACATAGCAACAGACACCAGAACTATCATGTAGCCAAGTCAGTGGAAATAGTCGTGACTCCATGGAAAAGGAAAGAAATGGGTACTATTTCTCTCCACTATAGTGCACTCCCTATTGAACTGCAGGTTTACACAGTTCAGTAGGTTCTGTTCTGAAGAACTTCAACTAGCTCTATCAAATGTAACAGTTAAGAAGGCTTGTATGTGCTATTTATGCAGCTGTAATTCAAGAGAGAGAGAGAAATAAATAAGTCTTCATTTGAGGGCATTAACTAGAAACTATTTTTAAATGATCATTTAAACACAAACTTTTCCTTGTTTTGTTTTTAAATTAATGTATACAGAAAATTTTCATTTACAGGAAATGTCATTCAGCAAACAAAGCTTGCAGCTTTGGTGTTTTTGTGTCTGTTTCATTTTGAAGTGGTGATCATATTTAATATTAAATTTTAAAACTGGTGCTTGTGATAAAATACTGATGTATCAAAAGAGCATTTTGAAGTGTCATAGTATTGAAATAATTGTGAGGCAGGAAATGCACTGTGTTTATACTTTCAGTTTAGCCTGGCATAAAATTGCTCCGACCTTGGGAAAAGTGCTATTCTCAACAGGGTTTTAAAATGTACAATATAATGATGAGTAATTACTCAATTATGCCAATCTGTGCCATGCCATCCTTTCACCTTGCTGGGAGTTACCAATCTCTCATTTTTCATAGCTAAATTCGAGTCCTGGAACTTTAGTTTCTTGTAAGATAGAGCATGTCTCCCCTCAGACATATTGGGCTGGGTGTTGGCTCAAACACATAGGACTACTCTGTGTGCACTAAAACCTGAACTTAGAGAAAAGCTATACTATAGAAAAGCTAGTTAGCCTGCCTAAGGCACTTTGTTTACATACCTTTTATATATAGTTTTGGAGGTAGCATATGCAGAGCATTATGACATGGTATCTGATGAAATTAATTTGAATTCATGAAAACGTGTGTACTCTATATATCTCTCATTTAGTTAGTCTGTAAACATGCATATCTACCCTGCCGCCTTACTGACTTTGGGTCAGGGTGGGCAATTATTTGGGCCCAAGGGCCACATTGGGAGTTTTGATCAGCTGTCATGGGCTGGGTCAGCACCCCTCTCCCCCTCAACTCCCCAAAACTCCCTATGGTGCTTTGGGTGGGCGAGAGCAATGTTTAGAAGTGGCAGAGGCAAAAGAGGCTGGGATCACATGTCCCTGCCCTGTGCATGTGCGCGCGCGGAGCGGGGGCGTTAGGTCTCAGGAGCCTGCAGTGGGTAAGACGGGGGGGGGGGAAGATAGGGGGAACATGCAACAGAGTCCCCCTGGATAGTGTGGTCTGCACTGCCCCCCTCGTGCTCCACATAGGCCAAGTCGCACCTGCTCATGCCAGGCAAGCCTGTGCCTATAGCCTGGCCAGGTGTTGCTTTGCACCTCTCACCTCCTGTTTTGCCTCCAGCCAGCCTCCATGTCTCATGTATCAGTGTCACTGCACTTAAACATGGCAACGGGTGCTTTAACTAAAGCTCATTCGATGAGCTTTAGATAAAGCGCACCTGCCACCATTTTGAAGCACAGGGATGTTGACACATGAGACGCTCCCAGCACTTTTAAATAAAGCAGCTATTGGAACTGCTCTAATTAAAGTGTCTCTCTCCCCCTACCCCCCACTCCCGGAGCTCACGTGAAAACACCCTTTAATGTGTGGTACTAACTAAATGCGCATTAGGCTGTCCTAATGCTCAGTAGTGAAAGCACATACTTTTTTAGTGATTCTTAATGCACAGTAAAATAGGTTACTGCACCATTAAAACACAGGTGTAGATGCGTCCTTTCATCTTATCTCTTATTCAGTTTTTAAACTATGACACAACTTTACTTTCATGCTGGTTGCCAAGTTGCTTTAACAAATTCTCATGAGGAATTTTATCAAAAGCCTTTTGAAAGTCTAAGGGGTGTACTTGGTAGCTGTGTTAGTCTGAGACAAAAAGATATACAAAAAACTAGAACTATTGGTTTCAAAATGATACCTTTTATTAGACCAACTGGAAAATAGCAAGAAAACTGTCCTTTTCTGCAAGCTTTTGGGATTAAAGTCCCTTCATCAGGCTCTGGGAAAAGTGTAGATGGTACAAGATGGTAAAAAGTCCCTACAGGTAGGAAATAAACTTCATTTTTGCACAATTTCTTTGTGAAGTGTCTTTGGGAAGGAGTTGCACCTGATCAACACATCAAAGAGCTACTCGACACAGCTCACAAAGACGCTCTCGTGGACCCAGAGGGGCAGCCTTCCATCTTCAGCTCCCTCTATGCAAAAATGAAGTTAATTTCCTACCTGTTGGGACTTTTTATCATCATGTACCATCTACTTTTCCCAGAGCCTGATGAAGGGACTTTAATCCCAAAAGCTTGCAGAAAAGGACAGTTTTCTTGCCATTTTCCAGTTGGTCTAATAAAAGGTATCATTTTGGAACCAATAGTTCTAGTTTTCTGTGTCTTGAAAGTCTAAGCACATTCTTTCCCTATAAATTTTATTTTAAAATCTGTAACATGGCAGGTAATAAGTTTTAAATAACAAAATACAGAAAGTGGTTTTTATAAAACCCTCAAAAGTCAATGTTCATCTTGAAGCTTCTAGTCCTTTGAGGCACTGAGCACTGACTTCAATAAAAGTAAAGTGTACAAATACCTCATAAGACTAGGTACCCAGGCAGTTAAAATCCCAACTGAGCCTTCCATATTTTTTCCAAAACTGCTTGGGGAAACTTAGTCTATAAACTTATAAATTGTCCTTTCCAATAGCAAATGTGTGATTAGGGCATTAATCTATTTCTCTTTTAAGCAAATTAATCAGTCAGTAACACAATACAATTGCTGGCTACTATCAGAGCAACTACAGTACAGCTTCATATCCATCTAAACTAAGATTGGAGAGATTATTAATATTACTGAAACAACGGATAAAGCAAACTTTGCATCTCTGCAATATTTTCCAGATATTTAATGTATTGTCATCCAACGCCTTTAAGAAACCTGGCAATTACAGATGGTATGCATTAAGTTGCCTTTCTCATATTTATATAATTAACATTAATATATGTATATTCTATATGCCTTTTTCTATATTCAAATACACCCTATGCTCAGAGTTCAGCAATGTTGACCTTGTCTAATTACATATTTTTGACCAATCACTGAAGAAATACACTACAGCCTCACGATAATAAACCCTTTTTATAACAAACCCCAGCTTCTAACAATTCCAACAGCAGGAACCACTTTTTTATTATTATGATGCAGAAAACTAACTGTATTATAGCAAACACCCTCTTTAAATGGCCTTTTTCCCTCATTTCATTGCAGTTTCTTATAATGAGGTTGTACTGCACTGTATTCCCAAATAATAATGTTTGGTTCTTGTACATCTTTTTCTATTAATGCATTGCAAATGAAATTAAGCAGAATTATCCCTGTTTTACAGCTGGGGAAACTGAGGAAAGGAAGCCAGGTATCTGGACTCGCGTTCCAATATACCGTCCATTGGACTATACTGCTTCTCATAGACTCCTGTCAGAGATCTAGGCTCATTTTATGAGATACTTTAAAACACAGATAATGTTTCTGCCCTAATAAAGTTACATTTAATGCTTATCACTACTAATTAAGTATAATGTAAGTCTGAAAGGTTAAAAAGGCATGAATTACTGTTAGATAAACTGCCAGTGTGTTCTTGTCTTACTATACTTTGAGAAGCAAGATTTTTTTGTGATATCTTTTATTGAATCAATTGTACAGTTGGGAGAGACTTTGGACAAGCTTTTGGGCATCAGGTACCCCTTTCCTAGGTCACCTAGGGGACTCGAGGAAGGGCATCTAATGCCTAAAAGCTTGTTCAACACTTCTTCCAAATGTATACAGTTGGTCCAAGAAAATAGATCACAAAAAATAGGGCTGTGCAAAGATTCAGGTGCTGAATTGATTCAGAGGAGGTTTGGCCCAATTCAGCTGCTGAATCTCCAAATCCAGATCAAATCGGGAGACCAGTAAAAAGGTCCGAATTGATTTGAAGCTCTCTAAATTGATTTGGTAAAGATTTGGAGAGCTTTGGAGACTTCGGGCAGCCCTGCTTATCAACTGCAGGGAGCTGGGTCAGTGAGGGGCAGTGGGGATTGTCCCCCTACCCCCACATCTGATAGGAGCCAGTGAGTTCAGGGCTGTTTTTTTTTTTTTAAGAGCCAGAACACTAGGGATGGGTGGGGCAGCCATTGATGGGGCTGAGAGGGCGGGCAGGGAATGGGACCTGTTTGATTCAGAGATATGGCCAATTTGGTGATGGCTGAATCAATTTGTGACTGATTCAAATCACTAAATGAATTGCTGTCCCGGCTGAATCTTTTTTCTTATTTCCTCTACTTGGAGATTAGAACAAGTTTCAACAAAGACTGACAATAGGGGCATTCCTTGCCATAAGTAAATGGTCGATTCACTATAAACTGAATGGTAATACAATGCTAATGCAATTAATTGGAAATCCGAGTTTATAAATTAGATGACAGCTCTCATTAAAATCTGATTTTGTGAGAGAAGAACCTCTTGACTGCTGGCCTACCGAATGCTTACTTAGTAGCTCCAGATTCCTCCTCCTTGGCCAACTTTGTTTTGGATCCCTTTCCACTGAACCAAAAGGTCAATTAATTCACAATGACTGTTGAAGGAATCCAGGTTATATGGAGTACTTTCTATATCTTTCCAGTCTCTTAATTATGCAGACAGGGCATGTAGTTTCATCCTCTGATACCTCTTCTATATATCAGTATGTGGGGACCAGTTTTTATTGAAATTCTGAAGTTCTGTCTTCATGCATGATCTGTGCAATCCTACTGATTTTTTCTTAGAATTCAACTGGCTGAGGAGTTAGGTGCCTAAAGAAGAGTTGGATACCTAACTACCTTTGTGGGTGTGGCTTGTAGGACCTAGGTAGTAGATGGTTAGAAATCTAATTAGGGTTAGTTTTCCTCAAGAGTTTCTGCAAATCTCTGTATTATAGTATTTCTCCAGACAGAAGGTAGAGAGATGAGGTTACTCACTGCTTCTAGGAGTTCTTCCAAAGCTACTCTCTGATCACCTAGTATGAGCCTTGTCAAAATGCAGAAAACTTTCCCCAGCAGCCTATAAACTGGCTGATTTCCACTCTGTTCTCACCATCTGCAAGATGAGGTCTATCATTTGACTTTTTTGTTCCTCATTTGAGAGGGACTGTTTAGCACAGCTGGCTTTGACCATTCCAGGTCTCATGTTAAGTTTGGACAAGTTTGGAAGCTCCCCTCTTACTAGCATGGTGGAGGAACAGGATCTTGGTGTCATTGTTGATGCCAGGATGAACATGAGCCGCCAGTATCAGACGGTGGTTGGGAAGGCCAACCGAACCCTAGCGTGCATCCAGTGATGCATTTTGAGTCGGTCCAAGGCAGTGATCCTCCCCTTTATGTAGTGTTGGTCAGGCCGCAGATGGAGTACTGTGTCCAGTTCTGGGCACCGCACTTCAAGAGGGATGTGGACGGCCTCGAGAGGGTCCAGAGGAGGGCCAC
>JAGPOW010001296.1:37806547-37819397 GCA_030014935.1 Caiman crocodilus | reverse complement strand
CACTTGCTGAGCCTGTCCAGGTCAGCCTGGATCACCCACCTGTCTTCTGGTATGGATGCTTTGCCCCAAAGTTTGGTGTCATCGGCGAACTTGGCCAGTTCACTTCTGATTCCAGCGTCCACATCATTAATGAAGATGGTGAACAGTATGGGTCCAAGGACAAGCCTTGGGGGACCCCACTGGTCACAGGACACCATGATGAGTGACTTCCATCAATCACTACCCTCTGGGTCCAACCACAGAGCCAATTTTCAGGCCAGTGGATTGTGGAGGACCCAAGGCGACAATTGGCCAGTTTTGCCAAGAGGTGATCATGGGACACCAGATCGAAGGCTTTTTTGAAGTCAAGATATATGACATCAATCTCTTCTCCCTTGTCCAGATGATAGGTCACCCGGTCGTAGAAGGAAATGAGATTGGTCAAGCAAGACCTACCTGCAACAAACCCGTGCTGGCTATCCCTTAAGATGTTGATGTTGGCCAGTCCATTAAGGATGGCCTCTTTTTAATAAACTTTTCTAAGATCTTCCCCGGGATAGAAGTCAGTCTAACTGACCCATAGTTAGCTGGATCCACTTTCCTTCCTTTCTTGAAGATAGGCACGACATTGGCCGCCTTCCAGTCTTTGGGCACTACACCAGAGCACCAAGAGTTCAAAGATCCGTGCTAGAGGCTGGGCTATGATGCTCGCCAGCTCCTTGAGTACCGTGGGGTGAAGATTGTCAGGGCCGGCTGACTTGAAGGGATCCAGCTTCTCAAGATGTTCCTTCACGAAGTCAGCATTAATGGAGGGCAGGGAATCACCCTCACCTGGACTTCCCTATCCCATAGCGGGTATGGGCGTCCGATGGGACTGAAGATTTACCGACACAAAGTACCTATTTAATAGGTTGGCTTTTTCCTGGGCATCAGTTGTCAGTTGCCCCATCTGATTCAGTAGGGGTCCAGTGTTGCCCATGCTTTTCCTCTAGCTCCCCACATATATGATTATGAGGGGTGAGGAGTTTAAAAATAAACCTGTTCTTTCTATAGGTCAAATAAAATTACTCCTAAACTTTAATAATATCAAATATATATGAGAAACTGTTTTTTGTTTGTGCGAGAGTTTTAAATGTTTTTGCTTTCCTGGTTAGAAACGCCTCTGGATTTCTTTGTAACACATTTAACCTTGAAATGGCAGGAATAAAATATCATTTTTACTTGGAGAAAAACCTTCAAAAAATAGGACTCATTATACCTGGTCAGATCACTGGTAGCTGCTTTGCTAGCAGCTTTGATACTACATAAGGGAACCCCTTGTTCAGTTTTCTAAATTGTAGTTAACACATTGCATCTGCACTCTCTATGCTGCAGTGGCTTTTTATTTGCTTCTACATGTTGCTTTACATCTATAAGGTACTGAACCCTCTGGATCCTGGCTACCTAGGGAAAAAAGGTGTTCTTAAGTACTATTCTAACAATGAAGGTCAATTGAGGCATTTACTTAGTCAGTCCTTAGATTTGAACTATAGTTCTCTCTGCTTAAGGATTTGGCATGATCTCTCATAGTATGCATCCACAAGATTAGACTCCATACAGAATGCACTGGAAGTCACCTTATTCTTTTCTGAGGAGATGGTGTTGCCACTGCTGACTTTTTTTTATATACTTGCCCAGTGGTTTAGAGTATTTGCCCAGAAAGAGAGACCTGAGTTTATTTCTTCATCAACTTGATGTGTCCAAACCCACCTCTCCCAGTTCCCGGGAGAGTGTCCTAAGCGAGTTATTCTGCAATATTTTAAATCCCTCCTTTTAAAGTTCTGCCCTTGTGTCATGAGGAGAGAGAGCCAGCGATGGGACAAACTGAACCCCAGCAAGAACCAGCAAAGGAAAGGAGGGAGCCGCATTTTCAGAGAAGCTGCTCAATGAAGCTAAAGCAGCCCCAGAGAGAGATGGAGAAGAGAAGAGCACCAGATGGAAAAAAAAGGAGAGGTGTGGCATGCCAGAATGAGAGGGGAGCCAGTTGGGAAGATGGGGACAAAGAGGAGTCAGATGTCAGCTGGATGGGGAAGATGGAGAAGGGTATCAAGCCAGGAGATACTGACTGAAGAATCATTGCTGGGAATGTGACCTGGGAGCCAGTATGACTTCGGGAAACAGGGCCAACCACAAAGAAACAGCCAAGTCCTACAGTGACAAGTAAAACTTTTCTTTTTTTTGTTACAAGGTTGGGTCGAGCTAGAGCATCTTTGTGAAACAGAAACGTAAATACAATAAGCCTGACACCATTTAGGGTGCTTAAAGTGGAAGGCACCTATTTTTTGTTGGACTTGTACCCTTGAAGAAGAAAAAAAGGGAAATTAGGCTCATCAAGCCCAAAGGACAGGAATTCATCTTTGTTTATGATACCTGAGTTTATTTTGGGATGCTTACGTAGGGGTTTTGAACATAATACTTGCCTCCATGGGAGAAAGTGTTGATCAGTAGCTTGGGGAACAGGCTTCTGCCATTTCCTCCAGTCCACAATGTGGTGATACAAGAATAAACAAATTTTAAAAGTTAGATGCCTAATAAAAGAACCTTATCATAAAGAACACACTGAGTTTTCATTTTTTGGTCAACCAGTTCATTTTATGAGAAGATGCAAAACTCAAGGGAATTGATCAGTACCTCATTGTCCGGTGGCATTTAAGTTGCACACTCCCAGTATAAATCCTTGAACAACAAGATGTGGCAGGAGAAATCTGAGGTCACCATTGAGAAAAAAAATGGGGAATAATCTGGTAATTAGAGATCCAATCTGGGTGGTTGATTTACATACATCAAGGGACGTATACATCACACCGTGGTAGAAAAGGATCCCGCCTACAGAAAACTCCATTTTCCAGTAGCCCTGGCAGCAGCAGCTCCTTCTGGCTGCTGCCAGACCCAGCTGTGCTGCCAGGGAACCCCAGCCTGTCCACCCCACGTGCACTGCTGAAGGCAGGACCTGTGGGCAGGGCATGCAGGCAGCAGCTGGGATATGGCTGTGGGCTGGTAGGGAGCAGCGTCTGGGTGTGAGATGCAGGGTTGGGGAGACCCTGGTATCTTGGAGCAGTGACAGCACAGAGCTGGGCCTGGGGCAGAGCCATGATTCACTGCTTGCATGCTCCTGCAATGGGGGTGGGTTCCACAGGCAGATAGAGGCTCCCTCTAGGGTTCTCATTCATTCATTCATTCATTCTTTTTCGGTCTGTCTGTCTTTCTTTTTCAGTTCTGCTCTCTTTATTCAGTTATTCTTTCCAAGGCTCGGTGTCCCCTCCCCAATCATACATATATGCTGCTGCTTCATGAGTGAAAGGAAGACTAAAATGTAGCAAGGAAAAATATAACAAGAAACCAGGCCCCAGAGAACTACAGTCAACCTTCCAAAGAAGGGCACTTCAGTATCTACATACCACACACTCTTTCGTGGCTTTCCACTGCCTGCTTTCGAGGTTTGTTACATACGTTCTGTCACTCTCTCTCCGTTCTAGTCATCAGATTAATCTGTCACCAAGTGACCCGTGGTTGCCTAGCAGAAGTGCTTGCGGAGTATCAGTGCCAACGCTTTTTCTCTTTCAGAAAGAATTAATTCCCTGTGATATACTATCACTTGAGTTTAATTTTGGTCTTGCTGGAATAATAGACACTGCCATTAGTTTAAAACAAAAGCCATTTGTCTGCAGGTCCCCACATCCGTGGCTATTTAAAATTCTACTTGCTCTTCCCATCTTGCAGGTATCTGACTGCTTCATCAGCCTTTTTGCCCTGTCTCAGAGCTTCTATAAATTGTATATAGAAAGGAAAGAATCCTAAACAGAACGATCTATTATATGGGATTGGACAACAGTATTGGGTAATTCATCAGTAGAAGTATTCTTGCTGGAAGCACATCACCACCAATAGGAGAAGCGCCTGATCTTCCCCTCTAGACTGAAGAGCAACAGGTTCAACTCACTATTGAATATTAACACGTTCATATAAGACACTGTCCTCAGTGGTCCTCCAAAAGTGAAAGAAGAAATCTAATAATGTGTGCCTGTATCCTTGTTTGAGTCACGTATGAGTGGGAACACACAAGAGCTGAAGTTGAGGTTTCTGGTGTACTCATGTAAGAAGAACAAAGAGTTTAGTTACTTGGCAATAGCCTAGGCCTGGAAACCTCTCTAGGTCTTTAGGTTCCTTGTACATGATCTCAGTGTCCTATCCTCTACACATACCAGACTAAAACACTCTTTATTCAAGCATTAAATTCAAGGTCATTATTTCAGTCTTTAGTGGATTGCACTGAGGCTGCTTATCCTCCTTCCTGATGACCAAGACCTTCTTGTCTGTGAGTCAAAGAAATATATGAACACCCTTTCTCTTTCTCTCACTCTCACTCCCACTCTCCCTTTCCTTCCCCCTTCCCCCCGCCCCCCCCCCCCCAGGCTAATAGAGGTGATGGCATTAGAAACTTCTGGGCCATGAACAGAAGAACCAAGAATGATCACAGACTTTACCATACCACCAGAGGGTAATAAGCAAAGTCTAACTCCTTGCCATAGCTTTCCCCACGCAAATAACAGAAGTACTGACTTTTCTGTACTAACTAATACCAATAATGAGAACCACAGAGGGAGCTCAAAATTAGATGGGTCTGTCAGTTTTATGGTTCCACCAGGTGCTCATATACCAAAGTGATATGTGGCATAAATAAATAAATTATGAACACCCTGAAACTCTTTCTTAGGAGTAGGGAATCAGGCAAAATATAGAGGAAGTCCACTGTTGCTACTTGACAGGGCCTGCTCCTTCAGGGTGCTAGTATTGACCTATGGACCACTAGGCAGATTCTGTGCCAGCTCAGCAGTCAGACTCTATTACAGACTCTTTTTTTGAGAAGCAGCCAGGAGCTTTGTGCCACTGCTCTGATGCCCTGGAAACAGGAGGACTGGAGCAAGCCATACTTTCTCCAGAATCTCCCCAGTCTCAGGAAGGTTCAGGGAGCAGAGGGGAGGGCGTAGTTGCAGAGTGAATATCTGCACTGCTCCCTCTTCCAGAATCATTTCTAGCAGTGGAAGTTACTTGGGACCACATCAACAGACCTTACTGAAATCAAGGTACATTATGGATGCATCTACATGATACAGTATGTCACTGTAGCAATGTGCTCCCTCACTATAGCTCATTGCTATGCTGACACAGTGGCTAAAAATAACCATGCATCACCGGCACAGTGCAGTATGAGCTGTTACTGTGTCATCATTTAGTACTTCCCAAAAGACATGTACCGCAGTTTTGGTAGGATGTGTACTGCAGTAACAACAGCACCATAGGGGCACATGTACACCGTACTGTACTGCATTGAACTGATTCACTAAATTAGTTATTCTGTCAAAGAGGGGTATCAAGTCAGCTTCACAAGATTTGTTCTTGTTGGCTGCTAGGGATCATTCTTTGCTCTTCCTGATGTTTACAAATCGACTTCTTTGTAATTTGCTCCAGTTACTTCCCAAGTATTAAAATTAGGCTCTTCAGTTTATAATTCCCTGAATCTTCCTTCCCTCCATTTTTAGAAGTGGGCATTATATTAGCTTTTCTCCTCTTTTCTGGAACCTCCATGACTTTGCAGGTATTATTGCCAGTACCTCGGAGATGTCTTCAGCCAGTTCCTTCAGCACCCTGGGATGAATTTCTCAACACCCTATTCATTTAAATTGGAATATTGATGGGAAATAAACAGAACAATAGGGGAGAAAACAGGTGCCTGGGGATAGATGAAGTAGAAACAGAGGAAGAGCAAGGTGGGAGACTTAAGAACTTAAAAAACTTATTTTAGCATGCTTAAAAATAATCTAACTCATAAATGATACTGCCTTCCTAACAATAACCACGTTATAAAAAAGCTTGATTTCTGAGTTGAAAGCCTGCCTTATGGCTTATATGTATTCTAACTTATTCTCACCTCTCCTGATGTGAAAACAGAAGCACAGAAAAGTAGGGACAGAAGGGACCTCAGGAAGTCATCTAGTCTTACCCTATACTCAAGGCAGGATTGCCCCTGTCTAAACTGTCTTAAGCAAATACTTGTCTAACTTGTTTTTTAAAATCCCATTCTGTGAGCAATCCTTGTTCACAACTACCAGGCATATAACAGCATCACACAAAACAAAAAAGAAAACTTAATTTCAGACCATGAATGCAAGATAAGTGTCATCCACAAATAGCTCTCTCTAATGTTTGGCTTCCTCAGTAAACTTCGGCATTGCTCTGTATCTCTCTGAATTAGTGAGACAAGTCTCTGGATGGTAGGCGGGCTGTTTTTACAGCAGCTCTTGATAGCAATTTGCAGAGATTAGGACTGTTGTAGAAAGACATTACCAAAGTTTTAAGGTCCGCTTTGTGAAGTTATTTGAGATTAACAAGGATTGGCTAGCTGGCTCGAATATCTCATTCAAAGATGATAGCAGCCAAAGGAGGACAAGAAAAAATCAGTCACGAAAGATAACTCAATTTTGTTTCTTATCGTATTGTTTTTGTTTAGGGAAGGATTTTCAGGGACCTCTCAGAGCTGACTTCTTTATGTGCATTTCAATAATAAGAGGTGGCTTTTGTCTTAGATGAATAAATTCAGACCAAATCCTGGGTCTGGTGCATGTCTGCACTGACAAAATGGTCTCTTTCAATCCAAGCGAGAACCCATGTGTTCAGGGCTGGATTAACGCATAGGCAAATTAGGCACATGCTTAGGTCCCTAAGTGAAGAAGGAGCCCAGTTGTGCTTATTTTGCCATGACAGTGCTGCTGCTGCACCACTGCAATGCTGCCTGCCTCCTTTCCCTTCTGGGACTGCAGGCTGCAGCTCTAAGCCCCAACAATACTATTCTACAATGAAGTTATTAATTTCCTGTGCCCTAGTAGGAGTGCACATGTAGACAGTGATGCTTTACTGCGGAACTAATTAGTCAACTGGGCAGTAAAGCTCATGGGTAGATGCACCCACTAAGGACAAAATATGGAGCCCAGACACTATCGATACATAGAAGGACAATCAATTAATCACTGTTTACTCTCATCTCTCATGGCCTCTAATTCTCTTCTAGTGTTGCAGCCTTTCTCAACTTCCTCTCAAGGTATCACTATCCTCATGGTACAAATAATTTGACTGTATTCTGAACTATTCCTAGCATTGGCTGATTTATTTATAAACAGTTACACTTTTCCATGCCCCAGAGGATTGATTGCCATATAACACAGTGCATGAAACATGGTGAAGAAAGCTACAATAGCTTTATATCAGTGGGTGTAATTCACTTCATTACCAGTGCCAAGGGTAATTCCTTTCTATCTATAATTCATCTTGCTGCAGTTTAGGCACAATAGCTCAGTGCTGCTGCAGATCACTCCATTCTCTGGCTTCTCCCTAGTGCTACTTCACTACAATCAATTTTCTGATCAATAGCTTCTACTCTCTTCAAATCTAATAACTGACACTTGTATTTTATAACTGCCAACTTCTGCTATCACTTTAATAGCTATAAAAGACTACCGCCATTCCCACCAGTGTTTCCTTCCATTGGTGGTGCTAGTCAATGAATTTCTTCCAACAAGGGTTTCCTTTATTTAGACTGATTACCTTTTAAAAAATTCTGATTTTTTTTTCTTTGAAGTATGGGAATCTTGTTTGCCTAAAATAACAGCAGATTCAAAACTTTTCTTTGAAGTAGGACAAAATTTGGAAAGTTTCAGGGATGGAAAAGTCCTACAAGTTTGTTTAATATATGCTTTGTAACCTATGCTAGCAATTTAATTCCTAACTCTTTCCGAGCCAGTTTAGGGTCTTGACTAGAAAAGGATTTAAAGGTGTGATGTTAGATCTCATTTCTAGTTCTAAGAAATACTTTCTAAAACTGTAGTCAAGACAGAGCCATTGTACTTAAATTTGTCAAGCTAAAGCCAAAGGAGTTTAAAAGCTGATGCTTTTGCTTGACCAATTTAGCATGTACTAAAATATTTATAGCATCTAGAAGACCCAGCCCAGGTGTGCTAGGCACTGGGAGGGAGATGCCTGCAAGATGTACTTCCAAAAAACATACCAAAGAGATTTTCAGAGATGCAATTAGGAGTTAGGTTCAAAAAGCCAGAGTTTTAACAGAAGCTGGATGCCATTGTCGTTTGTACCTCTGAAAATCCTCCTCCCAAGCTTCCAGAGCAATGTGGGCAACTGAAAAATGAAGGGCAGAGAGGTGGTGATTTGCTTCAGTTCAGGCAGCAGGTTAAAGCCAGAAATAGAAGTCAGGCTTCCTATATCCTAATTCAGCACTTTAGCCACCACATACGCTACTCTTTAAGCTTTTTCCTCTTTGTTTAAACACTGCTCTGCACATCTATATGAAACGCCTTAATGTGCAGTGGACTGTTCTACTGTGCATTAGCGCATCATGACAAAACCCATGCTGATGCAATAATGCACAGTAAAGTTAGTCTACTGAGCATTAAGCATCACAAAAAAGTTCACCGTTGCTACTGAGCATTAGTGTAGCTATAGCACTTTTCTCTAATACCTCATATTATAGGTACTAAATTTAATGTGCAGTAGCAAAGATACATTAATGAACATGTAGACGCACCCACTGATACTGATTTTAGCTTTTTACAAGTATTTTAATATGAAATGTTTTAGATTACAGAATTATTTCATAAAAGATTAGATTCCTTGAATAGCTATTATAATTAACTAAAATTTACAGCAACAGTAGAATCCTTTTCCTAAACACTGTAAAACATTGAGACTAAGTTGTAAAATTTCTGATGAAGTTATGATGACACATTTATTTCCATTGTCTGAAAAAACCTACCGGCAATAAAAATGGATGTACTCTTCCAAAAAGCAATAGTGAGAAATTTAAGAATTGTAAAACTATCTGGAATAATTTAAAAAGAAGAAGGGAAATCAGGTTTTCTGGGTAAAATCTTCATGGTTCATTATTATTTTAAACAAGTGAAAAGAACGAAAAGTGACTGCCCAGAGGGTGGAGGGAAACTATTTAAATTGTGGGATTGTTGTCTTCTTCCCCTGATATTATGATGCTTTAATTTTATCCTAGAAAACAGAGACATTGTTCAGTACTTGCCCCAAAAGCTAAAATTCCACAATCAAGGAAAAATCAGAAACCTGCCAGAAAAAAAACCCCAAGCCTGGCTTCGAGAGGAAGTGAAAGCAGCTATAAAAAAATAACAATGTATAACAAGGAATGGGAAAAGGGAGAGATTGATCACAAGGAATATAAATCAGAAGCTAGGAATTGTCTAAAAGTGGTAAGGATCATATATAGACAAGGAGATATCTCTGGCCAGCTGGGTTAAAAAAACAGACATTTTACTGTCAGTAAGTATAATAACAACAACAACAACAAAATCCTAACAATGGTGTTGGTTTATTACTAGATGGAAATTGGTGGATTGTCAACAATAATGGCATAAATAAGGTCTAAGTGTTCAATAAATGGTTTATTTCTTTATTTGGAAAAAAGCTAGCTGTTGCATGTGTAGTAGTAAACAGTAGTAAAATACTTTTAATTCTAACAGTAATTAAGGTGGATATTAAAGAACATCTATTCAAGCTGGATATTGTAAAATTAGCAAATGCTGATAATTTGCATCCAAGAGTTTTTAAGGAGTTAGCCCAACAGTTCTCTAGATCAATAATACTGATTTTCTGTAAGTTGTACTAGTCTTTAGATGAGTAAACAGAATGACTTGGGCTATTATAGACCTGTCAGTATGGCACAAATGCTATGGAATATAATAGCTTTATATTCCATAAATGCTGTGGAATATAATGCTATGGTAGGATTCGTCCATTTTACCAGACTAAAAGAATTAAAATAACAACTGCTAGTAATCACCATGGATTTTTGACAATATCTCTTGTCAAATTAACTTGGTATGTTTTTTATATTACAAGTTAGGTACATGTATAAAGCTGATATAAGATAGCTGCAAAGCATTTTATGTAGTGTACCATATTATTTGGATTAGGAAGCTAAACTGAAACAAAATCAGTATGATGCACATTAAATAGGTAAAACCTGCCTAATAGATTTCAATATACGATTGTAAAAAAATGCAGTTATCACTGAGAAGATATCACTAGTGGTAATCCAGAGGGCAAGAACACCACGTGCTCCTGGAGGCTGGGGGCACGGAGAGCTCCCACAGGTGGTGGTGGCACTGTCAGCAGTGGGTGTGTGGTGACAGCAAGCAGGGAGCCCCTGCAGGTGGCCACAGTGCTGTTGGAAGGTGTGGGCAAGCCCCAACCAGCAGTCAGTGACCACCCACAGATGCCACCGGCAGCATTGGCAGCAGCCAGTAGTGATTGCAGACTGTCTGCAGATGCTGCTGATGGTGTTGGCGGTGAGGGGGGGTTGCGAGTGGCAACCACCCACAGGTGCCATTGCCAGTGTCCATGGTGCCTTTTTGTATGGCATGCACTGCCATGCTCAGGGGGTGCACATGCACCTGCGTGCCCCCCTCATGCATTGCCAGTGCCAGAGGGATCAAGTCTTGGTAGACATGGTTAAAATTTTTCAATTGAAACTTTTGTCCAAATATTCTCATTTTTCAAAACCCAAAATTGTTACAGGAAAAGGAATGGTTTTATGAAATATTCTGTCTTAAAACATTTAAAGAATATTCAAAACAATCAAAACATCATGTCAACATTTTAAAACAATTTTCTTCATTAAAAGGACTTTAGAGACAATTTAATTAAAAACCTGTGAAATAAAAGGTTAAACAAAAAGAAATATTATGAAATTATCAAAATAAATTGTTTTAATTTAACTGATCTGAATGTTTTCCTTCAGGTTATTAGTTTGTGATGAACCTTTGTGATTTCAACTTTTCATCCCAAGATTTTTTGGAAAGGAAAGTTTTTTGGGTTTTTTTAATTTTTCAAAATTCTCATGGGACAAGAAAACAATTTCCTATCCAGCTCAAGTTCTTGGTCATATGCTAGTTAGTATTTTTTGTCAATTAATCAGAAGAATGTATTAAATTATTGGGAGCAGAGCAGGGGGCCAAGGAAGACCCTGATAGGGTTCAGGTGTAGTCTCGGCCACACTTGAGCCCTTTCAGTGTAGAAGCAACAGCAGCAGCAGCAGCAGCAACAGCGGAGAAGAGGTAAGCGGGGTTAGTGCCGGCGCAGCTGCAGCTGATCCGGAGGGGGAGCTTCCCAAATTGCTCTTAGCTGAGCTGGCAGGGAGCCACGCTCCCAAGCCGTGCACGTGAACAGAGTGCGCAAACAGGCGCGCTCTGTAAGGGTGCTCCAGCGTTCACGCAGGAGAAACGCAAGGAGGAACTGAAGAGGGACTCGACAGTGGGAAGATCTCATTGACTAGGAACATGGTGAGTACATGTAGTGCCACTGCCAGGGGCCTGGCCCCTTCCTCTTCCCCGGTGATGCCCCCCCCGGCACTCCTCTGAGGCCGCCACCCAGACCAAGCCCCTGGGGGGTTCACTGTCCACCTGCCCCAACCTGGCTGGGGGTGGTGGCTGGGCGGGGCTCCTGGGGGTTGGGGAGATGCCCAGGGCATCCCTTGGCTGCTCCTCTTGTGACCGTCTTCAGGCCCTGAAGGGGCAGCTGCAGGAGCAGGGCCAGAAACCTACTGAGGAGCCCCCCCAGACCCAGAAGAGCGACTTCCTGGTGGCAGCAAGTTCCCCTTGGATCCAGGGCAGCCCATGCTGCTACAGAACCTGTACCTGAGGTGCCACTTAGGAACAGGTATGCGGCCCTTGCCGCCCTGGAGGAGACTGCTGAGGAGCACCCCCCTTGCAGTGATGATCGTGCATCCTCATTGCAAGTGGAGAGGAAGAAGCGGTCCCAAAGGAGGAATAAGCATCGAGTCCGGTCATCAGGGACTCCATCCTGAGGGGCACGGAGGGTCCTATCTGCCGTCCTGATCCCTTGACCCGAGAGGTCTGCTGCCTGCCTGGAGTGCGGGTTCAGGATGTCATGAAGAGCATCTGGAAGATTGTTAAGTCCACCGATTACCATCTGTTAGTGGTAGCCCATATGGGAACCAACGACGTTTCTAGAGGCTGGCCGGAGGACATGATAGAAGACTTCAAGGCCCTTGGAAGACAGCTCAAGGCGTTTGGGTTGTAGGTGGTGTTTTCCTCCATTCTGCCAGTGAGTCGACGGGGAAGGCGACACGAGGCCTGCATTGCAGCTGTAAACCAGTGCCTTCGGGGTTGATGTTATAATGTGGGCTTTGGATTCTTCGATCAGAGCCTGCATTTCTCTACTCTGAGCATGCTGGCTAAGGGTGGACTCCACATCACACCTAAAGGTAAGCATTTCATTTCTTCTAGGTTGGCTGATCTTGTGCAGCAGGCTTTAAATTAGCTTTGCCAGGGGACGGGTCTGCCGAGAGAGGAGAGGATGCTCTGCCACTGAGCCAGGTAAGTCAGGAGAGGGTTTGTCGTTGTGGCTTGGGGAAAACAAGTAGAGAGGGAGAGGCAGCAGCCTTAAATGCCTCTATACAAATGCTCGCAGTATGGGTGGCAAGCAGGAGGAGCTGTCTCTCCTGGTGGCTGTAGAAGACCCAGATTTGGTTGGGCTCATGGAAACCTGGTGGGACCCGAACCATGACTGGGCCGTAGGTATCCATGGATATGCCCTTTTCAGGAAGGACATGATGGGGAGAAGAGGCAGAGGGGATGTGTTCTATGTCAAAGAGCAATTCTCTGCATCGAATATCAACTTTGGGGTGACTGAGGACCAGGCAGAAGCGATTTGGGTCAGGCTGCAAGGAGGACGAGGGGAAAGGGACTTAATGGTGGGTGTCTGCTACAGACCACCCAAC
>JAGPOW010001296.1:37783209-37799656 GCA_030014935.1 Caiman crocodilus | reverse complement strand
CAGGACATATACACGCACAACCTAGGCATCTGATATACTCACAAAACACACACAACCCAGGTGTCTGAGACACAACCATACAAACACAGAACCCAGATATCTGGGGCATGCATGTGCACGTATTTGGGGGCATGCCTCCCCAGGAGGTAAGTCCCACCCAGCCAGGGCTGCACTAAACTTACCTCTGTTCCTGCCTCTGGCATTCTTTCTCACCACGGGGGCCTAGATCTAACATCTGCCCCTTCCCCTCCCCCACGGACTGACCTGCTGACCTGGGGTGCAGGCATTCAGCCCCCCACCTTGGATCAACTCCAAGAGGCTCTGAGATCTACTGCAAGAGGCTCCAAGATCTACCAGTGCATCAAGATCCACTTTGTGGTGGCCACTGATACAGATTCTATTATTCTAGAGCAGTTATTTCAAATGTGGTTTCAAAACTTTTAAAAGTCTAATTCCAACTCTGCCAAGAAAATTTTTAAGTATGTTTGTGCTCAAGGGCCATCCACCAGCATAGTTACTCCACCTCTGCTGAGTGGAGTAGGGCTTCTGCTACTCCTAGCAGTTGGCTGAAGGTGCATGAAGAAAATCCCTGTGCCTTCAGCCAACTGCTACAGTTCCCTCAGCAGCTAGTGCCTTCCCAGACTGCACCTCATGCTCATAAAGCAAAGCTGTTGTAGTGGAACTGTCTGGACCCACCAGAAGCACAACAGTGTGCAAGTGTTTTAACATCTTGGTGGTAGCAGCTGCTGCCTGGCATACAGTAAGTATGGGTAGAGCCACATGAAAGCGGTTTCAAATCAGCATTTATTTTATAAAGTAGCTATAAAATGCAATATTTTAAATAAATGGGTGCCTAAAATTAAGCATAATTCAAGTGAATCCATTTTTAAACACCTGAATTACCTATTTCTTAAAATACTGAATGTTCAGCAGTTCCTACCAAGCTCAGTAAAAGCAGCTGGATGCTCAGCATCACTGAAAAAGCAGCTGCTAATTTTGAAGCCTAAATACAGATGTAGGAGCCAAAATTGTGTCAGCTATTTTGGAAAAAAAAACTGGCTATAGTTTCTTTCATCTAAGACCATGCCAAAGCAATTTATATGCACTACAAACAATACACATAGGAATTTCTTCATCCCCCATTGAAATATAGCCAGCTGTACTCCCAAGCAATAAGTAGCAGCATACAAAAGAGTTTCTGTAAGGAAGTGAGGATTTAACTGAAAAGAAGAAGAAAATTTAGATGGGCGGGCAGTAATTCGATTTTGGCCTGGTCACCACATATAAAACCTCTCTCTTTTGAACAAAAATGTATAAGATTTGTTATGACCATAATTGGTTAGACCCTCTTCTGTATTTGAGAGAGACACTTCCAAAAGCATTGCATAATAGCATACCAGTCACTTTGTAGAGGCAACAGTTCAGTGGTGGTTTGCTGTAATATCTTTTACACCATGCTAGGATTCCCTAAAGGCCCTTGCATTTCCCCAGAGATCTCCAAGAGCCAATAATTTTTACTTGATAAACTCCAGTAGGATGGCCTGTACAGTTTCAGCCAAAAGCATAGCCCAAATCACCAGAAGCACTGATGTCCATATCAGAATTTGAACTTTCAGTAAGTCCTGAGATCCAAATCTATTGTGTCCCTTATTGTATCATTCTAGGGCATAATCAAAGAGTATGTATTTGTTTAATCCATTATTCCTGTGAAGTTGTTCATTGACTATTTGGGGGTGAAGGACGGCTATACACGAGGCTTGTGCAAAGCAGCTAATATTCTCTTCGGATTCAGATCTGGCCAATTCGGGGGATAGTGAATCGATTCGGTGATTCGAATCACTGTCCTGAATCAATTTGGCTGAATCTGATTTGGATTTGGCTGAATCTCCGAATTGGCCCCATCCCCCGCCTGCTCTTTCAGCCCCATCAATGGCTGAATCTCCAGATCCTGTCCCCAGCTCCTGGCTCTTTGAAAAAAAAAGCTCAGCATTCACCAGCTACTGCCAGGTGGTGGGGAAGGGGGCGATCCTCGCTGCCCGCCACTGCCCCACACTGCATGGGGTCTCTGCCACAAGCTCCCATCCTCCACCTGTTCTCCTGGCCCCAGTTCCCAACCCTTTGGGGGAAAAAAAAGCCCCCAGTCACTAGCTGATGCAAGGTGGGGAGTGATCCCCGCTGCCCCCCACCACTCCATGCTGTGTGGGGGGCTCTGCCACAAGCCCCCTGACCCCCGCCTGCTCTCTCAGCCCCTTCATGGCTGCCCCGCCTGCCCCAGCTTCTGGCTCTGCTGTCCCCCACTGCCCCACGCTGTGTTGTGAGCTCTGCCAGGAGCCCCCAGAAGCCCTGACTTCCTCTGCAGCAGCCAATGAGTGTGGGCTTTTTTTTAAAGAGCCAGGAGCTGGGGTGGGCAGGGAAGCCAGGGGTGCTGGGAGAGCAGGCAGGAGTTGGGGGGTGCTCAGGGGGGCTGGGGGAGCAGGCAGGGAATGGGGCCTGGCAGGGATCTCCCAATGGTCCCTTCCCCCCTTCTCCACCCCCATCCCTCACACCCTACTTACCAGCATGGAGTCCAGGTCAAGCTCCCTGCAGCAGCCAGCAGAAACTGCCTGATTCTCCAAAGCTCTCCAAATCTTTTCTGAATCAATTCAGAGAGCTTCGAATTGATTTTGACCTTTTGATTGGTCTCCTGATTCGATTCAGATTCAGCAATTAGGCCTCTGAATCTCCTCCAAATCAGCTCAGCGTCCCAAGCTTTGCACAACCCTACTATATACCTCTGTGTATAGTTTCCAGCAGTCTGTGTCTCTAGCAAACCCTTTTGTAAGTCCTTCTTTTTCAGTAAATGTGTTACTCTGAAGATTGAGATTTTGAGAAGAAAAAAGGGGACTTTTTTAAGTTATTGTTTTCCAGCAATCTCTGCTATTGGCTAGGGAGCTCAAAATGTTTTTACTTGACAACTTGGTGTAAAGAGGTAGAATCAACCAATTTATTTCCTGCTGACAGCTGAAGACCTCTAGTTTCTCTCTGCTTCATGTCTTTCTAGTAT
Source organism: Caiman crocodilus (assembly GCA_030014935.1). NCBI lineage: Eukaryota > Metazoa > Chordata > Crocodylia > Alligatoridae > Caiman > Caiman crocodilus. Next base: position 37,796,613 of record JAGPOW010001296.1, on the reverse strand, counting down.
TTGCCACTTGCTTCTAATTGCAGGGGGTCACTGCAAACTGCCTCCAACTCATTCGTGACAGCTGTGCTTAATTATTTTATTGTCCATCTCATATCTCACTAGAGACACCATTTTTGCTTGATTTCTCACCTCTTCCTTCTGCTTCCCCTTGACCCCTGAGAAGGGAATATTCAATGTTCCTGATGTAAGAGCTAGAGGTTTAAAATGTGAGCATTTAATTGAAAAAAGAAAAAAAAGAAGAAAGAAAGAGAGTGAATGCATAATTCCCAGTTGTGCATTGGTACTTGTTCTTGTCATCTTTTAACACAACTAGGAATTTTAACATTGTCTCAGTAAAGGAGATAATTCACAAGGTGGTAGAGGTAACTAGTGGAGATATGTCTGTTACATATCGATTCTTGTCCCCTGTTTCTAAAACATCAAAACACTTTGTTCCATTTCTAAAAGATCAAAGCACTTTCTAAAATTTAAAGCACCATGGATTCTAAAGGGGAAGTAGAGGCAAGACAGCAATTTTAAGGAATTAATCCATTCAAGTGACCAATGAAGTAGTATGCCACCAGGATTCAGACTGATAATATGACTAGGAACAGGCATTCAAAAAGTCTGAGCCTGAATTGATTCAATCTTTGCAGGTTAGTCTACCCTGGCTTGTCTCAGCTGCCTGCGGAGGGTTCAGGATTTGAGAGTATGGTCGGGGGTAGAAAAGTAAGAAAGGTTTATTGACTTTCCCCCTGCAATTAGAAGCAAACACAACTACAGGTAGTAACAAGACAAACAATGACAAACAAAAGCAATTTGCATTGGCAGCTTATCGGCAATCCCCCCTGATGCCTGATACACAGCATGTTTCTCTTTCCACAAAGTTCAGCGAAGTCAGGTGTCCCCAATCAGCGCTGCCCAAGAGGTGCCAGGAAAGACCCTGAAATGCAGTCCACAGGCCCACTGATCCAGGTAACAGCTAACTAATCCTTTTCACAGAGCTGCATCTTCCTTCAGAATGGTTTCCAGATATTCCAGCTAATTTATAGCTTCTGAATGGTTCTGATAACATACAACCACTCAGATTCCTTTTATTTCAACTATCCTTAGACTGACCAATAGCAGTACAAGCCTTGCATTCCTTTGATGAGGTAATTTTAACTGCACCACAGGGCCGTACTACTTCTTGGTTTTGCTAAATTTACTAGGCCTTATGTTATACAAGGCCTCACTACATCTTAAACTTTAATTAAACTTTTAGCAACAACATATTGTTTAATATTAAAACAAATACAGCAAAAACACTTAGTCTAATCTTCATAGAGCCTTCAGCAAGCACCTTTATCACACAGACATAATTTCATCTGTCCCACTGGCTAGGCCAAAACAGTTTTGTAACCAGACAGACATCCCAGAAATGAAGGCACATGGCTGCAGTGGCTCTGGCTAGAACCTGGGTGGGGGAGGAGGGAGGGAACACTAAAGCTGCCCTCCTTTCCTTTCACAGAGCTGAACTGAGGGGGGTGTGGCCAAGCCCCAGCAGGACACTTTGATTATTTGCCCCCCTCACTTAGCAGCCCAACAGGGAATGTTTATCACCCCTAACTCAGTGTTTATCAACCCATTAAGAAAACAAAGCCTCTCTCCATTAACTAATAGAGCTCTTCTTAAACAGCTCTTCCAAGGAAGGAGACTAAGCTCCAAAAAGCTCATCTGTCTGTTGTCTCCCCCAGCACAGACTGTAGCCAGCACGTAGTTTGCTGGCTAATGCTGTGGTGTCTGTGTAAGGCAGAGGGGAGGGGTGCCTGCAAGTCTCTGCCGGAGCTCTGGCCAGGGAGCAGAGGGGAGGGGCCAGCCCTGCAGTGGAGCAGAGAACTCTGCCCAGCCCAGAGAGCATGCTGGGATGCTGGGGGAATCTGATTTATCTTAAACCAGAAAGGGGTCTGGGTCAGACTGGTTTGACCCAAATTAGTTAAGTCTGATAAACCTGGTTGAATGTAGTATCTCATACCGTTTTCAGCTATTTTCAAACTGCTTTATGTGCACTGAACATCTGTTCTGTTACAGGTTTAAACCAGTTTCTGGTCACTTAAACTGGTTTATATATAGTATCTGTCCCTAGCCTATGTCTTCACTGTACAGTTAATCCAAGCTCTTTCTTGCATTTCTGTCCGCACAGCCTACGTCCACACAAAATGACCTTTGATTCAGGTTTGGAGAAGTGCTATGTCTGAAGTAATTTACCAGCTGGATTCAGGTTCAAGCTTGTGCTCCAGTTTAACTTTGTCTATACTATGACTACTTCGCAGTAAGGATGCAACCAAAAATTCCTTGAATGCTGATAACTTTCCAATGTCTTCCTATAATTCCTTCCCAAGAAAGGAACCAGCAGGTTTTTTCCTCGTTTCACACACATACAAGGATGGAATCCTAGAGCGGCTCAGAAAAAAAGCCAAATTACTTTAGACAAAACACTTCTCCAAACCTGAGTCTCAAAGGTCACTTTGTGTGGATGGATATAGCCACAGATACACAGACAAGTTCAGGAACAGGAAGGACAGTAACCCAGATAAGGCTTTGCTAAGGGGACGCTCACACCTGCACCTGTGCTAAGCTAACCCTAGTGCCATATACCTTTTCAGCTTCATGAACAGAAGCATGCTCTGAGCTGGTTTGCAGAATTATAGCATGCTATTACCTTTCGAAAGCTGCTTTTTTCCCCACAGATCCATTATAAAAGAGCCTAGGCACTAGTCATTATGATTGCAAAGGAAACCTAAAAAATGTGAACTTAATTACCTGTGTCAAATTTGCAGATAGCTTAAAGCAAAAGGTTTGAGATGGGAATTATCCCATTCTTCTCAATTAAGTGTTAACTCAGATGACTAGCACTGATCATTAGACACCAACATTATTAGCTGTTTTGTTTCTCCTTTGGGAAAAAAAAAGACAAGATAACAATTTGGTCCAGTTTATACAAAATGCCATCTCATTTTGGTGCACACATGTCTGACATTGGGAAATATCACTATTTTTTACTGCAAACAAGAAAGATTCTTGATCAAGGAGTCTAGGATAGCTGCTGGGCATACTTAAACACCACCACAGAGGAATCAATATCATTGTGTCCAATGGAGCTAAACAGCATGCATGATTAATCAGACTGGATCAAATATCCAACATACTGCAAGAAAAAACTGCAATTGAAAGCCAACATTCACCATCTCTTTAAATCCCAATTCCTGTTTGTTATCGCATTAATAACAAAGCTCTCACCTCTAAAGAATTAAATACAAAGATCGGAGGAGTTTGGGACTCCATTGTGCTGGGTGCTGTTAAAGCATGTAGTTAGAGTAAACCCCTGCCCTGAAGAGCTTATACATTGTACAGTCTTGACAGAAGGTGGAGGCAAAGTGATGTTATTATTTCAATTTATGGACAGGCCTATTTGTTATGTAAATAGAGAGCAGTGGACCTAGGACCACCAAGAAAACTATAAGCCTCCCTCACTTAGGGAGGCCACTAGATACATGCATAACAACCGATTCCTTGGACTGACAAAAGAGGAAACAAGGAAAGGAGTGGTGGTCATAGATTAATAACAAGAGTTCCAGGAGGGCACACTAAGAAGAGAGATTGAGGGGCATTGCCCACTGCCTTTTGAATGTGGATCTCACACAGAGAGAAGAGGAGTGACAGAGGAAAATGGCCCCACAGTTGCCTGGGTTCTCTGTAGCCAGGGTTTCCTTCTTGGTTTGGTAGATGGCACATTTGGCCAAAGCCAGGAGGATGTTCCAGGACTATAGATGGGGAGTGCATAAATGAAAAAATGCAGGGAGAAATGTAGCTCGAACCTCAAAAGGAGATTTCTGAGGAGGCAATGAAGTGGCTGCTGTCTGGTACACTCAAGGTAGGCCAGGGTCTCCCTGTGCTGCCAGAAAGGGTATGTGTTAAGAATAAAGTCAGCATGGAGTCAGTGAATCATACCAGATACACAACTTTGGAGATGACTCCATGCAGAAACTGCCAACTTAGATCTCTGGTAGCTCCTGAGATTAGGGTGGAAGGAAAGGTTGGTGAGGTGTGTGGAGCTGGCAATGGTGGGCTGTGTAGAAGCAGACAGGTTTGATATTCCCCAGCCTGCTGAGTTGGTGTGGTGGGGAGTGCTGTGCGGCCTCTTGAGGGAGGGGGGCACTGACATACTCTAGAGGGCTGAGGGATATGTGCAGGTGGGGACTGCCCTTGCACAGGCTACAGCTTAGATGTAGGCAAGGGCAGCAGAAGGCCAATATATAGACAGGGAATTGGCACAGAGCAATTCAGTGATTTACCTAGGGTCAATGGCAGAGGGAAAATGAAGCTAAATTTCCCCAAATCTCAGTCTAGTTCCTTAATAAGATTACCCTTCCTCTCATTCACTTCCCTTCCCTGTCCTCTAGTCTCCTACATAATCTACCCATCCCACCATCTCTTTACTTCTATCCCTGACCTATTTTGCCTTTTGCACGCTTCTTTCCAGCATCTTCATCTACAACCAAGACTACGTGTATTCGAAGACCAGAACTTCCATCATCAGGATCAGATCAGTGGTAGCCCAGCAGTAGTCTTCCCTTCCCCCTTCAGCCCTGTGAGCTGATACAACAGAGACATGGCACCACTCCAGCAGGCTTGACATTTTGTTTGTCTGCTGCACAGTGAGGGGCAGATGCTATTTCTGCTCTGCCAGCGCTCGGTGTCTGGTGCTCCTAGCAACTGGCTTAGAAAGGGTGGGCTGGAAAGGAGTGGGTAACAGCTATTGAAGGAGAGAAGTAAGCGGGAAGGAGAAAAACTGGTATAAAGCGTACAGCAGCAATTTTGTGACTCATTGGCCCAGTAGATTAGAGCCACAGGCTAAAGGAACTACCTTTGCCAATCTTACATCTCTAAGATGCATCAGAGGGATAGTGAGAGACTTCATTTATGTTTATAATATGCAATGAGACAGGTACCATGCATTCCTATGAAACCAGCACATCTTTTATTATTCTTTATGTCAGAACCTTGGAACAGCATAGTCATACGGGGGTGACAGGGAGAGGGCGGGGGGACCTTTAAAAAAAGGTGAAAAGAAGGACATTCAATTTCTGGTGGGGTTTTACTTTTTCTTTCTAGAACTTGACTGCTTTTGCATTCCAGTTATATACTGGGTAACTGCACTAAAAGCATCTTAATCAGGGGAAGTGACTTGCCTGCACCATTTCTAGAATGGAGTATGTTGAGTCTGTATTAGCATCTGATAAGAAATGTCTCACTTAAGACTCATTTGTATTGTTTGTACTGCCCCAGTAAATTGCTTTGTATTCACTCTAGAATTTGTATAGGAAGGCAAACTACATACAAAGCTACCAGTAATGGAGTTGAAACAGTAATGGAGAATTGTTTTTTGTTTGGTTGGGTTTTTTTGTTATATAAAACTTTGCCTGTCAAATAATTTATAATTGAACAGAGATCATACTGTAGACATTTCAGGGCTTTTCTCTTTTTTTAAAGTAAAACTATAGGGCTCCAAATGAATTGCTACACAAATACACTGTGCTAACAGTGTATCACAGGGTACAGTCTCCAGGGGTGGCCATAAAACCTCTGAAGGCAAAAAAAAAATCTTCTGCCCCACTTTATAGGCAGTCCTTCTCACCATCATCATGCCTTGATGTAACCGGTTGTTTAAAATGTGGGAGACTGCCCTGACTTTACTGTAATGACCACCAGGTGTTTGTGGTCTATGCCTTATGGGCTAATGACATGGCTCCATTCCACCCCTACATTATGCTCCAAGCCTTGCAGATGTCACCCTCATTGATCTCTGTTTATTCATTCAGCTCCCCCTCTGGGCCTTCAGACCCCATAGTCTCTCCCTCAGCCCCGTCTTGTGCTGCCAGACCCCTCTGGTCTCTCATCAGTCTCTCCTTTGGTCCTTCTCTGAGCCCCCAAACCCTTCTAGTCCTCCCTTTCCCTTCCTTTTCTGTTAGGATATGGTCCCTTAGCCTTCCTCCTCCACAGGGTGACCTACAAGGCAGTGGGAGCTGAGGTTTTCAGGTGCCCCGTACTCAGATTTCCTTGGGGTGGCAACATGTGGCATTTCATGGAGGATGCCCCACCATAGGAAGCCCCATCTGTCAGTGGCCACCATGCTGACCATCCCCAGTAGGGTGTAGTTTCACCCAGCACCAGTCTCTATAGACTATCCTTCTCTAACTGTCCAGGGCCCTCCTAGGCTCCCCCCTGATGTCACATGCCCCTCCTAGCCTGCCAGCTTCCAACCCCATTTCTTGCCTCTCCTGGGCCCCCTTGAACACAGTGCTGTCTCTCAGGTCCCTTTTCTCAAACTCTCAGATCATCCTGCACCAGCTATCTTTATCTTAGGCCACTTGTCCATTGACCCCCTTCCTTTCTGGCTGTGATCGTCTTTACCCTTCAGCCTACCCTGGGCCAGCCTGCACCAGTGAGATCTCCAGGCTCCCTTGGATTGAGCAGTCTGGCAGTGGTTTCTCCTGGATCTTTGGCCTATCCTAGGTCCTGAATCCACCCAGAACAATGAGATTCTGTGGGTCAGTCCTTCAGCCGTCAGTCTTCTCTCATCTATGGGTGTGCCCTCTCAGGCCCCTCTCTCACTCATTCCTGCTCTCTGGGCTCTGGACCCCTCGTCAGGTCCCATGCACTCATCCCCATTCTCTGGGTCCCACCCAACCCTTTGATAGGTCCCCTACTCACAACCTTGCTTTCTGGGCTCACCCAGACCCCTCACCAGGGCCCATATACTCAGCCTCTGTCTCCAGGTTCTGGACCCTGCACTGGGTCCCCAAAAACCTCCTTCACCCCAAACCTTCAGACTGCTCTAGATGTTATTCTCCATCCTGCTGAGACAATATTCTTTCAGTAGCCTCCAAGATATTACCGCTAAGTCTGCCCAGGGTCTGGGCATATATCATGTCCAAGCCCAGCCCTCCTCCTGGGTCAGATGACTCCACCATGAGGCCTAGCCTCACCTAGAATCACAGAATCTTAGAAATTAAGGGCTGGAAGGGACTTCAAAAAATCATCAAGTCCAACTCACCTGCTCTGGGCAGAAATACTGCTCAAATGATCAAATGATTCAAGCAAGGTGTCTGTCCAGTCTCCTCTTTGAAGACTTCTAACTTTGGGGACTGTACCACTTCCTTGGGAAGTCTATTCCAGATTCTGGTCACCGTTACTTTAAATAAGTCCTTCCTTATATCCAACCTGAAACCATCCTCTAACAGTATATGGCTAGTGCTCCCTGGGGCACCCTAGTGAACAGTTTTTTTTTTTTCCCAGCCTCTGATATTTACTCCTTACATACTTATAGATGGCCACTAAGTCCCCCCTCAGTCTTCTCTTCACTATGCTGAACAGTCCCAGAACCCTTAGTCTTTTCTCATAAGGTTTGTCTTCCAGGCCCTTAATTTTTGTGACCCTTCTCCGTACCCTTTCAAGATTCTCCACATCTTTTTGAAGTGTGGTGGCCATAACTGGACACAGTACTCCACCTGTGGTCTTACCAACACTGAGTAGAGAGGAAATATCACTTCCTTAGCCCTGCTCATGATGCATCAGCTAATGTATCCTAATATGATATTAGTTCTGTTGACTACAGCATTGCACTGGTGGTTCATGTTCATCCTATGATCAACCATAACCATGAGGTCTCTTTCAGCCATTGTGCTGGCCTGAACATCTCCTCCTAACCCATACAAGTCACTGGTTACTTCTCCCCAGATGAAACACTCTGCATTTATCCTTATTGAACTGCATCCGGTTCTGCTCCACCCAACTTTCCAGCTTGTCCAGGTCTGCTTGGATCCACATCCTATCCCCTAGTGTGACCACTTTTCCCCATAACTTAGTACTATCTGCAAACTTGGCCAGCTTGCTTTCCACATCTTCATCTAAATTGTTGATAAAGACATTGAACAGCACAGGGCTATGAACTAAACTCTGTGGGACACCACTGGCCACCTCCTGCCAAGACAATACAGACCCATCCATTAATACTTCATGGGTTTGACCCCTCAGCCAGTTCCCAACCTACCTGACCATGGACTCTGCCAGCCCACAATCCCCCAGATTTTTATAAGACCATCATAGGAGACCATACCAAAGGCCTTTTTAAAATCCTAAAAAGCTATTGCATATCCCTGGCCTGCTTCTTATCTTCTCTGTATTTTTCCTTTCTTGGAAGCTTTTCTCCCTATGTTGCTCTCTTTGCAGCTTTTCTCAAGAGGTACTTTTGGTACCTCTTAAGAGCAGTCACCTCTCCCCCCACCCTCAAGCTATGGTTACCTTTCCTCTTAGGCTGCAGACTTTTATATCACCTGCTTTTCTGGTAGGCCTTTTATTGACCTTTCAGAGCAACTCCAATATGGGGTTTAGATATCACATTACAGCGGAATATAATTATTTTTCCTTTGCAATTCTTTATATGACAGGAATTCTGCATTCAAGAAAAATGGATTTGTATTATGTAAGATTTGAATTGTTCCACTTTCTGAAAGAAGCTGGTTCACAACAAAGATCCCTCAGTTAAGAATACTTTACTTTTAGCTCTCAAATACTTTATTTTGAGCTTTGTAAGCTGAACTGCCCCAAGGAAGGATACCTGTAATTTGTGGACAGATGCTTGCTAGCTGGGCTCGAGAAAATTGGCAGCATTGAAGATCAGAACCAAGACTTCAAATCACCAAGTCAGAGCTAGAAGAGGAATCAGAATGTCGAAGTGATGTTCCCCTGTCACCCTGCTCCCTGCTCTTAAATCCCTTCCTCATGTACACACCTTAAACTAGATGAAAGTCTAGTTATAATTTCATTCTTTTTTGTATGTGTGCCTTATAGCTTGTCTTGTCAATCCGTCCACTCTGCCAACAGTGCCATCACCAGATGTCCATTTGCCATTATCCCACATAAATGCATTGGGCTTTCTATCATGCCACCTCTTTCACATGGAAATACTTTCTTGGACTGATCTAAAGGTCCCTGGTAATCATGTAATGGGATGTGAGGAATTTATTTTAGATTTCAAAAGTTGGGTATATCGCTCTGCCAGATAGTCAAGATCTGTCATGGCAGGGTACATGATTGCTGGGATCTGGATAAAATTCCTCAGATCCCATTGTGCATCTGCTAGGGCTTACAGCTGACTGTCCATGCCCCAAACTCTTAAATGGTGTTCCTGAAGTTGGCTGCCTGTATGAGCTACATAGAGCTCTATGCCACATGTTTAAATTAGTGTGGTGCAAACCAGCCACAATGCCAGCTTTGCCATTTTTATTGAATAATAAATTGGTTCAACATGTGGCATATCTCAGTTTGTGAACAATGAACATGGTTATTGCATGATAAATCTAGCATCTCTCAGTGGCCTAAAGCTGCTAATCTGTCCTTCTTCAGATTCCTCATCAAGATATATTCTCTTCTCTGGTGATGCCTACAGTAAACTGCCAACTGGGAATGGCTAGCCAGTGATCAGTAAACATTACTATTCCTGTTTGTTTACATCATTCAGAAAAATAAAAAGCAGGAAAATCTATTCTAACTGCACCCAGCTGGTCTATAATACTATATATTATATAGCAGTGGTTCCCAACCTTTTTTTCCCTGTGGACCAGCATGGAAGTGGGAAAGGGTACATGGAGCTGGTTACCTTGCTCCCAGGGTTTCCCTGCCCTCGAGCTTTAACCCCTTGTGTCACTGGCAGTGGCAGAAGCTGCTTGCCTGGATGGGTGGATGGGGGTCTGAGCCAGGGGACTCATGCCACGACGCAGCTGTCAACCCTTTGTGGCCTGGTATCGGGCTGCAACCCAGCCGTGGGAATCTCTGTTCTATAGGTTTATACATAGTATATGGCATAGCATAGCATAGTATAGTGTGAGTATTATTTCTAAGTAAGTCAAGGTGAAAAATATGATTCAGAGTTTTTCCCATGGCTTACTTGCCTACCACATCTTGATGGGAGTTAGCTGAAGAAAAAACCCCCACATGAGTAACTCTGTGAGATCATCAGTTGTAATGTCTTATATTTAACTTGCTTAGTGCAACTGTGACCCTGAAGTCTGCCCACGCCAAAAGAGATGCACTGATTCACAGTTTCTGCAGGTGTGCTTAGCTCATAGCAATGCCCTTACAAGAAAGAAAAACAGCAGCTTCTTCGACTGTCTATATCCCCCAACTCGGGTCTAGGCAATTAGATTAGTCTTTACAGACCTATTATCTAATCTGGTAACTCACTCTGTGCCTTCAATTCTCACAAAATACTAAGCTCTATCACTTTCATGCCTCCACACAAAAATTATCACCTTCATCGAATCCATATCTCCAGATTCCCCTTCTAGGGGCTTGACACTGTCCAGTCGTCTTTCTTTTATCCCGTCATTTTTGGTTACTCAGTTATCAATATCTTGTGTCTTTCAGGTGTGGCAAACGCTCCTGATGCTGATTGATGACGTCAGTGTTTCTTGCCATCTCATTGTCTTCGTGGTAAATTTCTTTCTTCGCTGTATTCAAGTAACAGGGAGTGATGTCTCCCTGTTGCATATAGTATAGTGTTATACATTCTATAGGACTCTACTTTACTATACACTGTTAACCATCTTTTCATTGCAGTTCCTCCCTGTTCCAGCTCAGAACTCTCTGTACAGAGTGCAGAACATTACTGCTTCGATCATTATTTATGTGATATATGTGCCACCTGGCTCAACAAAGGCTTGGGACAGTTCACAGTAAGAGAACAGAACAACTGTAAAAGAGCAACTAGAATACAAAAATAAAAGAGAACAACTAAACAATATCTCAGTAAGTGCAAGAAACGATCTCCCATGCATTTTTGCCAAGCAGACTTGTACTGATGCAGGAAGTTGCTCTCAGCTGACCTTTTGGATCATAATGGGGTAAGCAGTCTCTTAGATATTATGTAAGGCCCTGACTGTTTCGGTCATTTAGGAGGTTATAATGATGACCCCCTCCTGAGCCCCTGTAACTGTGACTGTAATATAAATATTGCATTATCATCACCACCAATAATATTAGTATTATGATTAGCAACAAGCACCACCACCACAACAGCAACAAAATGATCAGCACCAGATGGAGTTTCTACGTTGTTTTTATGCTCAGCATTGGGTACAGTTTGCTGTTGTAATCCAACTCATTTTTAAGTTTGAGTAATTATTATTCTGGAGAATGGTTGTTCATCCCTTGCTTGACTCTATATGTCAAAACAGTAGCAATTGTGGCTACTGCAGGATATAATGGGAAATTATGTAATGTGTGTGGCGGGGTGTAGGGCAGGAGTGCAGAGTAAGTCACTAACCCTAGGAAAGGTTGATTAGCAATGGACAGGAACAGAAATGTGATGGTACCCAAGCCTCTTTCTAAACCGAATCATTGCTCTCATGGCCAACAGCATAAGGCCACATAAAGGCAGGAGAAAGACTCTAACGTCTGCCAGTGGCTTATAGTTGCTACTCTTTCCTTCTTCAGATCCTTGCATCAGGAAATATTCTCTTCTCTGGCAGCGCCTACAGTAAACTACTGATTTGCTGGTCTTGACAGTGTCACATGTTATTGTCCTGTGTCAATTCTTCTTTTATGTGACGGAAGATAGCCGAAAAATTGCAGCAGAACAATAGCAATACCATTCCAGAGTCTTCAGGTTCCTTCAACTTCTCAGTTGAGTTTTACACCATTTAGACTGCATTTATTGCAGTGGATGTTCTCTTGGTGTTGGAAAGACATTAATGCTTTTAGATAAGAGGTGTCAAATGAATGCCTGTGGGCCAAATCCAGCCCACAGAACCATTCCATTGATGCTGATAGTCCAGTGGGCTACTGCTAGCTGGGGGGGGAGGGGGCAGGGTCTGCTGCAGAATTTAAGGTCCCTAGACCCTGACTGACATGGGCATCAGCAGCAGCCCCTCAGCTCCACTCTGGCACCCAAACATGGCTTGCAGCCCCACACCTCCAGACCTGTGCTGCTACCTGGATACATGCTCTGACCACTACACCCCCCAGCACCATGCTACCGCTTTGCTAGTACCCTGCATCACTGCCCACCCCCTGCTCCAGGCCAATGTCCAAATGCACCCTCATGCTGCTGCCTGCCCCCACAACTGCACTGCTGCCCAAATGCAGCTTCAAGCTTCTATCCAGGCCCAGGCCCACTCTGCTGACTTAATGTGGCTCTGGATTTGCTTCTGGTCCCACAGATCCAGCCTGAGAGGAGCCTCTGTGGTTCAGACACAGCCTGGGATGAGTTTGGCACCCCTGTTTTAGAGGTCCCATCTGCTTCTGATCCTGTTCACCATGAAGTCATACTGCCTTGATCATGAGTAAATCATTCTTGAGAGTTCTGTTCTTTTTGCTTCCTGGCTTCAGGGTCTCTCTTACTGTCATTGGTAATGTGTAGGGGGTGCACATGGGTGCATGTGCATCCCCTGAGATGGGCCATGCATCCCCTGGAAACACTAGCCATGAAACTTTGGGCTCAGCGATCTAGCGGACCCCGCTCCCAGGCTTAGGAGGCACCTGGCACTCCACAGTTGTTCAAGTACAGATCCTTCTGAAAGAATTAAATTACAAGGAAAAGAAGAAATTTAATTATACTTTGAGGAGTTAGTGTGCCAAATATAGAGACTAAATTCAGACGTTAATGTGTGAAACTAAGAGATCTTGGTGCTGTTTTATGCGTAAACCTCAATGCAGATTTCACTACAGAGTTGCTTTTGTAAGCTCTCTAATTATATAGTTGCGGTGGGGAGCGGGGCTGGTTTGATCTTTAAACTGAATTAGCTTATTTATATATTGTAGCACGCACAATATGTAGTGAGAAATTACTGTGAATTCCCTGGAACATCTGCAGGGAAATTTGCTTTGCTTAACAGGCCACACTGGGAAGCTACTAAGGCTTTCACAATTGCTGTGATGCCCCCTGTGCACCTGATGATGTCAGCTCTTGCCTTTGCAGAGAAGAGTTCTATTTTGGGGACTGCCTACGCATAAAAATATAGATACACACAGTCCTGTCATTATCTGAATGGAGAACATGAGTGTCTGCCAATTGTGGCTTGGATTGCTGTACACACAAATAGCACTGGGGGAGAGCTGATCTGGATGAGTTGGCCTACATACCTTGGAATATTTTGGGGGACTGGGACTTCCACTCACCCAATTATTAATATCAATATTCTAGTGTGGTTAACATTAACATCGTTATCCAGGTGAAGTCAATCAATGGAGAAACACCCCCTGAATTCAAAAGGTGTAGTTATCTTGGGGGGTGATTGCTGAGCCCTTGGCTCGGTTGTACGAGCTCTCTTGGAGCTCTGGACAAGTGCCGGAGGATTGGAGGGTGGCCAATGTGGTTCCCATCTT
>JAGPOW010001296.1:37761469-37783109 GCA_030014935.1 Caiman crocodilus | reverse complement strand
CAGTTAGGGTGGCTAGGATGTGGAACCGGCTTCCTAGGGAAGTTGTTCTTGCTCCTACCTTGGGCGTCTTTAAGAGTAGATTGGACAGGTACTTGGCTGGGGTTCTGTGACCCCGGCACTTGTTCCTGCCATTGGCGGGGGGTCAGACTAGATGGCCTGCTTTAGGCCCCTTCTGACCCTAGGTACTATGATACTATGATCTTCTAACTGAGAAGTGCACACGCATCCGCTCACCCACTCACCATGGTTTCCTCACCAAAAGAGGAAGTATAAAACTTTAAAACAGCCTTTAAAAAGTTTCTTCAGTGTTTCCTTCCAATTAAGGTACACTTACATTACTTTGGAATTTCTACATTTGTAAAGTCATTTACATTTTACAATTAAATAAAAAGGCAAGATTTAAAAATGTTAAAATATTAATGTAAACATAAACTTAAAACATGGTGACTGTGAATGACTCTTACTTCAGCAGTGTTTCTACTTCAGAGTCCATTGCTTTCAGTGGAAGTACTTGTTTTCTGGAGGTTAGCTATGTGGGCAAGCTGGTATAATTATAGCCTGATCAAGGTGTAGCTTGCTAAGCACCAGGACTACTTTCACTTTACCCATCATGAGTCTAAGTATTCACATCTCTCTGGGCATGTCTACACGTGCACCCAACTGCACAGTTGCTACTGTGCAGTCATTTAGTACTTGCTTTAACACAGAAGGCATGTCTAGAGGAGATGCTACATCGCCATAGTAATGAGACACAGCAACTAGTGTCAGCAGGCACAAATCGTTACATCAACGCTCATTGCTATTGCACAGTAGCTCATTGCTACTGTACAATGGAGTTGGAAAAGATTCGTACGCTACGAGGACTGCATAGTAATAGAACATGCTAAAGGAAGTACTAAATGACTACACAGAAACCACCATCACTGCACAGTCCTGGAGGTGCATGGGTTGTTTCTGACCTTACGGTACAGTACCAACGAGCTACTGTGCAGTAGCTCGTTACTACTGTGTAGTAGTGTCGGCATCACTGTTTGTGCCTGCCAACATTATGTCACCATAGCAATGAGATACATTACGACAGCTCATCACTATGGTGATATAGTGTCTTGTGTAGATTCATTCTCTGCGTCGTATATGGTAATGATATCTGGTAGATCATAAGGCTTGCCTTTCAGTGTGCCAGGGCCCACTAGTTCACCTTCTGGACATAATTTCTGCTCTCTAGCTTGCTACATCCTCTAAAATCTTTTATATTGGCCTTATAAAGGGGACAGGGAGAGGGAGGAGATATTTCAAGAATTGACATTGGATTATCCCACTGAAACCAAATGCTTCCAGTCATAGATGTGCATGAAGAACATTGTTAAATCATATCTAGAACTAGAAGAAAACATGTTCCCATCACCTTTCTACTGCTGTCTCCAACCCCTTCCTTGTCCTTCATTTCTCCAATGCCTTTAGTTTGGCAGCACCACCTTCTTCAAGAGCATGTTACAGGAAAACTTTAGGACACGGGACTACATGTAAGTTACGTCAACACTAAAAAGAGATGTAGCCAAAGTGAATGTACATCTGGGTATTGCCTCCATATTTAAGTAATTTCTTCACATTCCTAGCAAGTTGCTATTTCTACAAAACAGAAATGTGCCAGAATGGGAGACTCATGTGGATGTACAAAATAAAATCCAGAAAGCACACATTCAGATTTTTTTCCTGATGCAATGAAGTATTAAACTGATTTATTTATTGCAGTGTTCATGCTGCTGTCTTATTTTCTGATTTTTAAACAGTGAAGTGATTGGACTACCTTAGCACAACACACAACCAACAGCCATCTCAATCATTCTGTAGTTAATCTTTAAATTAAACACATGCATGATATTTGTCACTCTCCAAAATTCAGATGAAGGACCTACAAAGAAGAATTTGCATAGTAATAGATGTACAGCCAAGCAGAAAAAAGCAGGGCAGATGGAGGAGTAGATGGGTAGGGGTAAAAATGCTGAAGATTACTGCTTCTGGAGTTTTAGCTCCTACAATAGGAGTGGGCAATTATTTTGGTTGGCGGGCCACTTTAAGAATTTTGGTGAGCTGTTGTGGGCTAGGTGGGAGGAAGGTGCTGACCTGGCCCGATGTGGCAGGGAGGGTGGGGGGGAATTGATCCTAACTCGCATGGGCCCATCGCAACCACTGCAGGGAGCATCAGGCAGAGCAGGTGGGCAGATGAATGACGTCTCCATGAAGGAGGACCCATATGGGCAAGGTGCACTTGGCCAGGCTGATGTGATGGGATTACAGGCAGGCAGCAAGTGACATCTGGGAGCAGGATGGATGGGCAGGGCTGGGATCATGGGACAGTGAGAGCATAGGGCCAGGGCCCAGGGCAGAGCCACAATCCACTCTCTGCACATCCCTGCAATGGGCACCAGTTTCATGGGCATGGACATGCAGGAAGCAGATCACTGATCTGACTCTGGCCCTGGCCCAGCGCTGTCATACCCTTGCAATCCTGGCCCACAGCCCTGCCATCTGTCCTACTCCTGGACACTGCTCCCTTCCTGCCCACAGCCCCATCTCATTAGCCTGGCCAAGTGCACCCTGCCCACAGGGGACCCGGGCCAGTCTCCATGTCTCCTTGTGGTGGGCACAGGGTGGACTAGCTGGGGTGTCTGGGCAGTGGGGCTGGGGCTGGCAACAGAAGAAACACTAGTGGTAGGAGCCCGAAGGAGCTACCACAGTTGCCAGGAAATGGAGTCTACTGTTACTCAGGGTTGCCAGGAAATGGAGTCCAGCTGCCATGTTGCTTCTGCCCCACCATGCACCCAGGGGCAGTGGGACCGGCTGCATGTGCTCTAGCCCAGGCTGCCCCCCCATGTCTGGGCTGGGTGGGGCCAAGGGATTTGCCACAGGCTGGATTGAATCCCTGGGTGGGCCAGATCCAGTCCGCAGGCCATATTTTGCCCACCCCGTCCTAGAATCTTAATCTCAGGATCTTGATGGATAGCTACTTGCAGACTCCTTTCTCTCTTCAGGGAAGTGGCTAGAAAAAACAGACTGAAAGTCTTCCTTTATACTGCTTCAGGTCTGTTGTCTTTGGATTTGATCAATCACTGCTAGTCTCAAAAGCCACATTAAGTTTCAGTGGCAGAGTCAGACTTCTCAATCTTGGATCATGGAAAAAGAAATGAAAGTAAAGGTAGTACTAACCATCAACCAAATTGCAGTTTCTATTTTACCTTTTTGAGAAGAGGTAAACATATTAAGGCCATGTACAAACATTCAGTTTCTCCTGGGAGTGTCGCTGCTGTCCCAGGAGAAACCACAAATGTTCAGATGTTCAGGACTTTTCTCCTAGAATGAAAATGGCCACTCTGGAAGAGTTTGTTGGTTGTTCCCAATCTGGGAACAACCAGGGTCAAAATTGCTTTTGGAAGAATGAGAGAAGCTATAGCATGATCCTTTAGCATCCCAGAGTGCTTTTCTGTCTGCCTCCCCCCAGAGACAGTGTATCGCTGTGACAATGGCAGGCCCAAAGTCTCCAGATGGCTGCTTCTGTGCCTATTTGAGTTATGTAACGGTTGATAGAATTAAAAGACATGAAAAGATGATTGGGATGCAAAGTATGATAGGAAGAAAGGTGGAAAGGGTTTAACATCACGTGCTTTCTCTGTGCTCCAGGTACAATGCTGCCTGGGTTCCCTTTTCTACCCCCACCCATCCCTTCTCCCCAGTGTTCCTGTTTATCTCACCTACCACACTTTTATCTTACTCAGTGTGCAGGTGTTTGAACAGGAGGAGATCCTAGGTGACAGCTCTTGTGGTTTTGCTGGACCTCCTGGTATGCTGCATTCTTAGACCTTTCTCCAACTTGGTAAGATCTCTCATTTTTCTTCCCGCAAACCAGACCCTGCCTCTTAAAGCTCCTGAATCTTTCTGAGCAGTCCCAGCACCAAGCTGGCCTTCCTTGCAGCCTGTTAGGCCACCCCAGAAGCAGATCCAGGATTTTGGAAAGGGGAGCACAGAAGCAGTAAACAACACTGCAGGGATGGCTTTACCTGCTGCTTCTAGCCCCACTACCCCCTCCCGGAGTGGGCAGACCTCAACCCATGAGCAGAAATCAGGGACTTTTCTAAGCCCCCAAAGAAGGCAAGAATCCTCACCCTAGTCACTATCCCTACTGGGATCTGGGGAAGAGGAGGACTTCAGAGCTGCTCCATCCAGGCTGCACAGGGGCAAGGCTCAGCCTGGGACAGCAACAGCAAGCAGGTAGATTTTTCTTCCCCGTTTTTTAATTTCAGCCTGGCTGGAGCGGGACAGGAGCTCACCTCACCCTCAGTGCTGCAGAGGCTGTGACAGTGGCAGAAGCAGAAATGGAAGGGAAGGGGAGAGGAAGGGGATATGCCTCTCAGCGCAGAGGGGAATCAGACAGAGTGGGCATTCTTACCTTCTTCAGGGACTTAAAACATCCCCAGCTGTTGGTCCTGCTGCAAGGTTAGAAAGGTGTGAAAGTGTGTGTGGGGAGGTGGGAATGGGAGTGGAGAGGAGGTGCACTCACACGCTGCACCCCCTCTGCATCCACCCCTGAGCCTCCTTCGGTTCTTCCCAAGCTTCCCTCAGTCAGTTCCCCTGGGCCTCTTTTCTTTCTCCAGACTTACCTAGTTTGCTATCAGAACCCTTTTGCCTTCTTTGCTGCTGGTGCTCTTCTTTTCTACTGCTCCTGGGGTGTCCCTTCCAGCCTCTCCTTAAAGGGCCCCGTTCCTTTTTCCCTGTAATGGTGACTGAAGGGGTCCTGTTACAAAAGGGAAGAAGTCAGAATGGGTTTCCTTCGTAGTGGTTTGGATTCATGTGTGACTTCCAGGATTCCAATTATGGATCTCGGTCTCCTGTCACAGCAGTACTATACAAGGTAGCACCTGATTGCCTGTTTAATTTGAAGCATATGCTTAAGTCCTACTAACTTCAGTGGCATGTACTTGAAGTTGAACATGTTCTGGCCTAAATAGGAGTGCTTTCTTGAATCCAAGCCGTACAGCTTTTTGAGCAGAATCAGACTCGGTTTGTTCATATCCGAGTTCCTTGGTCAGTTGTCTTATTGGGAGGTGGTGTTCACATGTACACACATCAAAATGCCTGTTCTATGTTATGACACCATCTCCAGACTGGGTAAAAAGAGGCATTTAAGGGCATGTCTTCAGCTCCTTTGGACTGCTTGAGAAAGCTATACAATTAATCTGTGCACACATGCTCCATGTGTGTTATGCCCAGAAATGGATGCAAAGCAACTACTTTAATGTAGCATGCAGCACATGCCATAAACCCTCCTGAGGCAGTGAGTTCACTGGTATACACCCAGCACCCTGGCTACTTTATATGTATTTTGATATATAGAGCACACAAGTAGGCATGCCTTGCTTCACTGTGGCCTCTCTACCATGGACCAGGTCTTAACATTTCTTTTCTGAGATAGTGCGTACATCTATGTGTGTGCTTTCATGCACATTAGCCTATTTTAATGCACATTAAAGCATCACTACAAAAAACATGCTATTTAGTTAATGTGCAATAAAATAGGTTAATGTACATTAGGCATCACTTAAAAACCACGGGCCATTTTTACACATGCTCCAGGGATTGAGGAGATGGAGCTTTACTTAGAGTGGCTCCAAGAGCCACTCTAATTAAAGCACTGCTGCATCTGCTTTATCAGCATCCAGGTGCTTAAAGTAGCAGTGGAGTCACTTGAACTTAAAAACTCATTTGATGAGCTTTAGTTCAGGTACCCTCACTGCCATGTTTAAGCACAGGGACTCTGATACATGAAACACAGGAGGCTGCTAGAGTATGGCAATTGTCATGTTCCAGCAGACTCGATTAATCAAGTCCGCTCTGATGTGCTGAAATTTCAGCATGTTGGAGGAGCCTGTGTGCCCATGTATAGGCACTCGGGCTCTTTAGTTAATGCACAGTAAGACAGATTAATGCTCATTTTACTAGTACCTCACACTGGAGGTACTAGATTTAGTGTGCATTAACTAAAGTGTGTTAATGCACGTGTAGATGCACCCAATTTGTGCTACAGCATTTTACGCAGACCAGACTGAGTGACTATTTCTTTATCATCTTAAAAACATAGACATAACTGACAGCCTGAATGAAGAGGCTGAATAAAGAGGATTCCTTACTATAGCTCCTTTGTAAAATTTCTCTCTCCCTTTTCATTTTTCTGGAACTTGCAGACAACAGTTACACTGCTTTCATTCCAAGGACCAGAATACAGCTTCTTTCTTCTACCTCCTCTGTTGTTCTGGGACAATCTGCTGACTACTTAGCTATCAGTCAATGCCTAACAAAACTAAGGTACAGCAGCACAAAAGAGACACTCTATCTGCTGTGCAATTTACTTTGCTATCCCTTGAGCACTATATAAAGGATCCCAGGTAGGTTATCTTATATTCCCACTCTGCCAATATGTCATATTTGCCCTAGAAATGTTGTTCTGAGATTTACTGTTATGGTGCTGCTGATGAGAAATGCAATGTAAGCTTGGCTGTTGTGGAGTTAAGATTGCTGAATGGTTTCTTCTCTTTATAAACTTTTGAAATTCTTTAAATGGTTTCTTTGACTTTTTTGACAGTCCTTAACAAATCTTTGGCACATGACTGGCAAAAAAGAGTCAGGGCTTCTGCTTTCAGAAAAAAACAAAAGGGAAATGGACTTTTGTACATGAGTAATAAAAGCAGCTTTCATTAGATTTGTTTATATGTAGTACTCATAAAATGTGTTTAAGATGGTGGTAGCCCTGGATTATAAATCTATCCCTGGAGCAGAGAGAGTATTGGCAGGCTTCCACCATGAACTGTCTGCTGTCAATGGGCTTCTGAGAGAGACAAAATCAAGCACTGAGGGAAAAGTATTATGTCCATGCCCACTGAATCTTATTGTCCTGATGAGTCTGGCAGCAAGAGTGTCAGTGGTGATTTTTTTTATGTGGATTTTCTGAACTGGGTGGAGGGGGCACCAACTCTTTCAAATACTGACTTTGAATATAGAAAGTCTTTGGATTATGATTTTCAGTCATTGCAGTCTTGAATTAAATCTGAACCAGTGATTAAAATGGTAAAAGGGTCATAATTCCATCAACTAATCCTTTAACCACCCACACTTTAGTAAACTTAAACTGAGAGTGTTAACCTTGACCTTATATTCCCTGGTATCAGAAAAGGAGGAAACATCACAACTTCACCAACTTGGACTGCCAAACTTGGTGTTATCTGAGACAAAGGATTCAACATGATGAACTCAAGAGCTTCTACATGTACTATTAATATGTAGCAATAAACCCCAGCACAGTTTATTGTGCCCAGGACCTCCACATGCTGAGCCGAGTCGGAGCAGCTGCAGCTGGCAGGAGGCCTGGAGGGTGTGGAGGGGGTCAGCCTGCAAGTCCAGGGCTGCTGCAACCTGGGTCGACATGTTGCAGAGGGTCTGGCTGGGACATGAGGATGCTCCAGTGTGGGGCTAGCCAGCAGGCAGCTCCTGCACCAAAGCACCCTCATAACCCAGCAGCCTGGTCAGCTTCTCCACGTGCATTGCTGTACACAAAACCCACCCCAAAAAACAAAAAACCCACCCCTGCAGCACTATAGTACTTGCATTTACAAATACTAGCCTACTGTGGAGTTTATTAATTTCCTGCAGCCTAGTAGGGCTGCATGTGTAGACACCAAGGTGTTTGCTGCAGAAATAATTAGGCAACTCCACAGTAAACAGCTCATATAGACACATCCTAGGACATTGATAAAGAGGCCTATGCTCTGCAGTATACTGAAAATGTTCAAAGATGCGGACCTATTTGAGTATTTCGAAGTATTCCACTGCTCTGCTGACTAGTGTTTGTTTAATGGATATCTATAGCTACATATCTACATATATCTATATTCTGAAGTGAAATACCAAGAAGTGAAAACTGTGAAAAGGAAAAAGAAAATTATTCTGAAGTAGAAACCTCCACTGAAATCTTCTGAAGGGAATATACCCATGGATACAAGGCAATTGTGTTTTCCTACAATAATGAATCAATTCATTTTTCAGAATTCCAAATAACATGCTATATGGTAAGGTCATGTTTCTGTCATATCCAGACAACAGTTCTGTAATGCCTGGACAACATAACAGATAACACAGATGTGAGGAAAATAAGATAAGTGCCCTAAATGTCCCTGTAAATTGGATTAGCCAACCTTTCTTCTCTTGTCATGGGAGAAATCAGACCTGAAAATCCACAAATCTTACTTACTTCCCCCTCCCCCATATAGATTGAGGAGATATTGTGTTTTTTTCATTATTCTCCCCATGCTCTTTACCCTTCTCTCCTGCCCTGCTGGTGGTTTTCTATATGTTATTTCTCAAATGTAGCAATCTGACTTATTAGCATAGAAATGACAGCAAGAAATATACGAAAAAGCCATTTGCTTTACCCTCTCCCTGCAATTATAGCTTAACTGCTTCAATAAACAACGAAATCATTCCCCACACACATCATTACCATTGAAAAGATTAAAATAGTCTGGCTATCAGGGAAAAAAGAAAGCGAGCACATATGACCGACTCCCCCACACAGACACCCACCCTGAATTCCACCAGGCAGCTCCCTCTTGCTGAGAAATTGACATGACATTCCAGAAGACGTGATGGCATCTCCTTCTCTGTGCCCAAAGAGCCCTTGAAATGTGGTAGGAAGTGAAAATAAAGACAAAGACAGACAATTTAAAAAAAATGATAATAAGGGCTGTCATGCTATAGCCTCCCTAGAGGCCACAAAATCCCAGGCAGTTTGCAACCATTTCTTCAGACAAGATCACAAGGCAGGGGAGAGGATGACACAAAACTAGCTGAAATACTTTAATTTAGGATGGTCCTGTATTATTATACCGAAGGCTTGGGTATGACTGTAAACTGCATCTAATTGGAAGGCCTTGTGGCAACATAGTAGGGCTGCTCATGGTGGGGTATCTCCTATAAAATATCAGTGTTGCATCCTCCAGAGTAAGGCAAATATGGGTGCCCCAAAACCCTAGCCTCCACTGCCTTGTGGATACTTTTTGGTTGGAGAAATGCTAAGGGACATCACCCTAACAGAAATGTGCCCTCACTGAGGCAATAGGCATCCAGCCACCGTCCTTGTCTGTTGCTTTCTGGAAGAAGCTACAGCCATCAAGGCACTGAACATCTAGACTCAGTCTGACCTTTGGCTTCTGTCTCAATGGTCTGAAGCAGGGATGGTAGATCTTGGGCGGTTTCCACTCCTCCATTCTGTTGCCTAGGTTTATTCATTGAAGGTCTTGTTGTGATGGTCTCAGGACTTCATACAAGCACATTCACCAGACATGTGGCTAGACCTCTTACACGTGCACCATGATCCAGAGGCTTGACAGTTGTCTACTACCTTTCATTAGACAAGTTTTAAGAGTGTTCTACTGTTTCCTATGTATTTTATGAACTTACCTTCAGATTGTCTTCTTTTAATACTTAGCCCTTTTATGGGGTCTGTATATTAATTGTGCTATTCACTGCTCATGACATTGAACTAAATAGAATTTGTCAAAGCAAGGACTGTCTTTTACTGTGTGTTTCTACAGCATTCAACACAGAGCGCTTTCCTGTCTATGGCCTTGGTTATTGTTATAAAAACTATAATGGATAATAATAGGAAAGTAGCACTCATTGTTCATTATATTCAAAATATATAACCAGAACCCAAAGGTTCTTTGGGTGAATCTGATATTTTTTATTAGATCAACTTAAATAGTTGAAAAAAACCACAAAACTTTAAGCAAGCTTTGGGGTTTAAAAAGCCTTCATCAGGCCAAGGAACTCTTTGCACTTGGTGTGTGCTTTTCAAAACACTTCTCAGAGATGAGCCCATGAACCCCACCTTGCCAACCTCCTCCTGGCTTTTTTTATCCAGGAGGTTGGTAAGGTGGGGTTCATGGGCTCATCTCTGAGAAGTGTTTTGAAAAGCACACACCAAGTGCAAAGAGTTCCTCGGCCTGATGAAGGCTTTTTAAACCCCAAAGCTTGCTTAGATTTTTTCCCCCCAACTATTTAAGTTAATCTAATAAAATATATCAGATTAACTCAAAGAACCTTGTCTGCCTGTGTCCTTAGACCAACATGGCTACAACCTATACCTCTGTAAATAGATAATCAGCAGCATATAGCAGTGGGTGCATTTACCCAGGCAATTAATGTAAGGCAATAAACTCCTGCCAGCTTGGGTCTGCTCCTGCCTAGCTTAACAGGCTGTGAAAAGGCTGGCTGGGACACTGAGGTGCTTCACTGTGGGGCTAGCCAGCAGGTAGCCCCCAGACAGAAGCATTCTGGTGCCCAAGCCAGGCATATCAGCATCTACACATGTGCTGTTGTGAAGTAAAAAACTTCTCAGTGGGGCAGTACTTGTATTTACAAGTAATAGAGGCACATGTGTAGATGCTGAAACATTTACTTAGGAGTTAATTGTGGGTTGTGTTCTTTGGTGGAGGCTGTGGAGGGCAGGGTTAGTGAGCTATAAAAGGAAGTGGATGGGCTGCATACCATCAGGGAACACAAGGGATAGACTTATGCTTACTGATGCTTTCTGCTGGGCCCTGCACCTGGAGAAGAATACCACAGAGACCAAGATGATGATTGGGCCTGAACAAGATACCCAGCTGATAGCACGTGGAAACTGGGCACGTCACAACTGAAGCCACGATGTGAATCAGTGGTCCCACCAATAACACTGCACAACAGTTATGAAGCCCTCTCACCATCAACAGATGAGGCACCCATGAGGGATCAACCAACCCCAGAAAGGAAACAATGTAGAGTGATAGTTGTGGGACACTCTCTGCTGTGGGGCACAGAGGGAGCCATCTGTCAGCCAGACCCTTTTGCTTGAGAGGTCTGCTACTTTCCAGGAGCCAAGATTCATGATGTTACAGTAAGTATCCCTGAACTGGTCCACCTTACTGACCACTACTCCATGCGCCTTTTCCATGTGGGCACCAACAATACAGCAAGGAGTATCCCTGGGAGGATTATGAGACACTACAGGACCATGGGGGCAAAGCTCAAGGACTTAGAAGCATAAATTGTCTTTTCCGCAATCCTCTCAGTTATGGGCCATGGCTGTCAGAGGGAGGAGTGTATCGAGGAGCTCAACCAAAGGCTTAGAAGATGGTGTCACCATGCGGGCTTTGGATACCTCAACCTTGGTATGCAGTTTAACTACAGTGGGCTACATGCAAGGGACGGTATTAATCTTGCAAGCAGAGGGAAGCAGCTCTTTGCCATGAGAGTGGCCAACTTGTTGAGGAGAGCTTTAAATTAGGCACATCCATGGGCCAGGGAGAAGATTCTGCTGCTGAAGCAGAATCTACTAGCCACAATGATACATGGGAGGGCTTTCAAACAATGGATGTCCAGATGGGTACCGACATCTTGAGGCAGAGACATTGTGACAGAAAACCTGAGGTGACAAGGGAGAGCTCAGATGCCTTTATGGGAACACCAGAAGCATGGGAAATAAACAGGAAGAACTGGCACTCCTTCTGACTGATGAGGAATTCAACATGATAGGGTTGACAGAGACCTGGTGGGATGATACTCATGACTGTGCAGTAAATATTGAGGGTTACAGGCTTTATAGGAAGGATCAGATTGGGAAGAAGGGAGGAGGTATGGCCCTCTATGTGAAAGAGCAGTACCCCTCCCTGCTGGTCATTTTTGACAGCAGGGAAGGGTCCCTTAAGACCCTCTGGTTCAGGCTGCAAGGGGAACCAGGCGAGGGAGACCTGATGGTGGGAGTCTACTACAGGCCTCCCTCCCAAGAGGAGGTGAGTGGTCAAGCATTCTTAGAAGAACTGACAGAGGCAGCTAGCACTAGAGACATGATCATCTTGAGTGACTTCAGCTACCCAGACATCTGTTGGGAAGACTATTCAGCCACCTCCAGCAAGTCAGCCAACTTCCTGGCAACAACAGGCAATCTGTTTTTGACACAGGTTGTGGAAGAGCCTACTAGGGGCAAGACCACTCTGGATTTAGTGCTGACCAAAGTGGAGGACATCGTAGATGACCTGAGGGTTGGTAGTACTCTGGGCAATGGTGACCATGACCTGATATGGTTCATCATCCACTGTAAGAGCGGGAAGTTAGTCACCAAAACAGAAGTCCTGAAGAAGGCAGATTTTGCCAAACTCAAGAGGCTCATTGGAGAAGCCCTCTGCAACTGCAACTGGCAATTGAATGATTTAGGAGTGCAGAAATGATGGTGCTTCCTTAGGAGACAATTCTCACGGCTCAAAAACAGGCCATCCCCATGCAGGCAAAAAGCAGGAAAGGAGCCAGGAGACCTATTTGGCTCACTAGGAATATTAGGGAGCCATTGAAAAGGAAAAAAGTAGTGTATATGTGTAACAGAGCACCCTGGGTTCTATTACCTAGAGAGACATAGGCGTAGGCAAGCAGGTGCAGCTGATTACAAGCCCTTATCGGGCAGGGTTGCCTGACTGAGAAACAGTGCCCAGCTCAGCTGTAAGAGCTGAGCTCTGAAACGCAGAATGGGCAGCAGCCTGCTGCCAAGAGCTGTAAACATCATGTTGATCAGTGTGGAGGTCTGGGGGAACTATAGGGATAGTATAGGAGATTTCCTGTCCTGGGCATGACTGAAAACTTCACCCTGCCAGGGAAGGGTGGGCTGGTGGAGCTATCTTGGATGCAGGAGTTGCAGTGGATGTAGTCCACTTTCCGGACTTTAGGAAGGCCTTTGACACTGTATCTCACCCTATTCTCATTAAGAAATTAGGTGACTGTGGTGCTGACACCTACACAGTAGGCACGCAAATTGGGTGGAAAGCCACACCCAGAGAGTGATGGTGGACATTCATTTTCAACCTGGAGGGATATGGTCAGTGGGGTTCCCCAGGGCTCAGTCCTTGGGCTCGCGCTGTTCAATATCTTCATCTGCAACTTGGACAAGGGGGTGAAAAGTAGCTTGTTCAAATTCACAGATGACACTAAGATGTGGGGAGAAATGAGCACACTAGAAGAGAAGGCCAGGCTACAACTAGAACAGAACAGGTTACAGAGGTGGGAGGATGAGAATAGGGTGGGTTTCAGTACTGACAAGTGCAAGGTATTGCAACTGGGGAGGAAGAACCAGCAGCATCCCAATAGGCTGGGGAAGTCCCTTGTCATCACAGAGGCTGAAAAGGACCTTGCAGTCACTATTGATTCCAAGCTGAACATGGGCTGCCAATGTAGGGACGTGGTCAGGAAGGCTAATCACACCTTGTCATGCATCTATAGATGCATCATGAGCAGGTCCAAGGAGGTGATCCTCCCCCCTCTATGCAGTGCTGGTCAGGCCATAGTTGGAGTACTGCATCCAGTACTGGGTGCTCCACTTCAGGAGGGATGTGGACAGCATCGAGAGGGTCCAGATGAGGGCCACTCACATGATCGGGGGCAGCAGGATAGGCCCTATGAGGAGAAGCTATGGGACCTGAACCTATTCAGCCTTCACAAGAGAAGGCTGAGAGGGGCTGTGGTGGCCATCTATAAACTTGCCAAGGGGGACCAGCAGGCAGTGGGAAAGTCCTTGTTCCCCCAAGCACTACCAAGAGTAACAAGGAATAACGGCCATAAGCTGACTGAGTAGATTCAGGCTAGACATCAGGAGGCGTTACTTCACAGTCAGGGCGACTAGGAGCTGGAACCAACTTCCAAGGGAAGTGGTGCTTGCTCCTACCCTGAGGGTCTTCAAAAGGAGACTAGACAATCACCTAGCCAGGGTCGTTTGACCCCAGCATTCTTTCCTGCCATGGCAGCGTGTTGGACTTGATGATCTGTTTAGTCCCCTTCTGACCCTACCTACTATGAAACTATGAAATCGCGGTGGGGTAGCTCTAAATAAATGCCAGAACAGTTACCTCCCCAGTGAAAGGTGGATAGGGGTGCCTGATAACCCCAGCCCCCACATCCCTGGTGGGTTTATCTATAACAGGGATGTGGAAGCCAGGTGTGCGGTTCCAGAGTTAACAGGGACCTGGGTGTTAGGCTCCAGGGGGGAAAGGGATTGAAGCCCTAATCTGACAGAGAGCGGCTTGGAGCCCAGTGAGGGGGCCTGGGTCCTCAGAGTGATGGGATACCTGGGGACAGGGCTTGGGAGCCCAAGGATGGGGCAGGCTTGATGCCCAAGGATGGGGCTAGGAGCCCAAGGACAGAGCTAAGAGTCATGAGAGGCTTGTGGCCTGTGGACAGAGCTTGGAACCCAAGGATGGGGCCTAGAGCCTATGGCAGGGGCTGATAGGGCCAGGGATAGGGCTGGGATCCCAGTGTATGAAGAGGCTGGTTATTAGGCCATATGAAGCATCTGTGAGGAATGGGACATGTCAAGGGGAGGCCAGAGCATGTACAGAGGCCCTTGTCAGCAGGACAGGTAAAGGGCAGCCTCCCACCTGATTAACATCAGACAATCAGGAACATCAAAGCATGACAGGAAAGATGAGTGGCTGGTTAGCCCGGAAACAAGTGGGTGGGCCTATTTTGAGAGTGGCCCTGGGATGCCCACTTGTTACAATATGCACTGAAGGAATCACTCAGCAACCAGGGAGGAATACACCTGTGTCACCTGGACCTGCAGATGTGAGACACGGAAAGCTAAGGCAGGCATGGAGATCAAACTGGCAACCAGTAGAAAAGACAACAAAAAGTCCTTCTACAAATACAGAGGGAGCAAGGAAAAAAAAAAAATTGGGCTCCACTGTGAGTCCTCTACTGAATACCCAGGGGCAGCCCCACAGTTGATGCCCATGCAAAGGCAGAACTACTAAATACATACTTTGCTCTGGTATTCCTGAAACCCAGCGGAGGCTGCTTACCTCACCAGAGGCCCAGGGAACAGGGGGAAGGTAACAGCCTACATGAAAATCAGCCTAGAAAAGGTGAGGGATCTTCTACAATGCCTGGACATTTTCAAGTCTGCTAGGCCTGACAACCTGCACCCAAAAGTCCTGAAAGAACTGGCCAAATGTATGGCAGTGCCACTGGCCAAGTTGTTTGAAGAGTTGTTAAACTCAGGAGTGGTCCCGGACAACTGGAAGAGGGTCCAATTCTGGTGCCCATCTTTAAGAAAGGGAAGAGAGATGACCCTGCAAACTACAGACTGGTCAGTCTAACCTCAGTCCTGGGTAAAATCTTTGAAAAGTTGGTTAAGGAGGCCATCAACTACAAGCTGGTAATGGATGGGGTGCTAAAAAGTAACCAGCATGGCAATACCAAGCTGTGGGGAAATGCAAGCACACCAGAGAATAAGGCAAAGACCCAGGATGACTTTAATTGTCTGGATTTATGGGCAGAACAAAATCAGATGAGGTTTAACAGAGAGAAGTGCAAAGTCCTTCACCTGGTTAGGAAGAACCCCTACCACAAATATAAAATGGGCGATGGTCCACTGGCTGGCACAGCTTCTGAATGAGACCTGAGGTCACCATTGACTGAAGGATGAATATGAGCCAGCAGTGCAACAAGGCTGCCAAAAGGACAAACAAAACTCTGGTGTGCATCAGCCGATGTGTGGCCAGCAGATCTAAGGAGGTATTCCTGCCTCTCTATTCGACATTGGTGAGGCCTCAGCTGAAGTACTGTGCCTAGTTCTGGGCACTGAACTTCAAGAAGGATGTAGATAATCTCAAGAGAGTACAAAGAAGGGCCACATGTTTGGTTTAGGGCATGGAGGGTAGGTTCTGTAAGGAGAGACTCCGGGAACTGGGTCCATTCAGTCTGAGTAAGAAAAGGCTGAGAGGTGACTTGATAGCTGCCTACAAGTACATCAGGACAGAGCATCAAGACCTAGGAGAGCAACTGTTCAGGAGGACACCTCAAGGGAGGATGAGGACCAATGGGCATAAACGAATAAGGGTAAATTCAGGTTGGACATAAGGAAAAACTTCTTCTCTGTAAGGGTCACCAGAATCTGGAACACGCTCCCAGCAGAGGTGGTGCAATCACCTCCTTGGAGTTGTTCAAGATGAGGCTGGATAGGCACCTTGTCGAGCTCATCTGAGCCTAATAACTTCCTGTCCACAGCAGGAGATTGGATTTGATGATCTTGCAGGTCCCTTCTGGTTCTGTGTTTCTATGATTCTAATTAGTCCATTCCACAGTAAATGTCTTGTGTGCTACAGTGGGCATGTCTACACATGTCGCTATAGCAACGTCATTACTGCACCAGTACTTCCCTTTGGAAGTTCTAAATGATGGTGCAGTAACAGCCTGTGCTGCACTGTGCGCATGGTGCAGTTATTTTTAGGCTCTATCTTGCCGTAGTAACATGCTCTAACGAGGTAGCACATCACTATGGCAATGAAGCTACAGCATCATGGTCTTGCCTGCAGACGCTACATTGCTATAGTGCATTGCTATGGCAATGTAGCATCACATGAAGATGTACCCAGGATGTGCTATATTTGATACATGTACACAAAGCATAAATGCATCCATATCTATCTTACACATTCACTTACATACTGCTCACTGTTTTACATGCACTCAGCATGTTGTGTGGTTGTGCAATTAGATGGATTTTTAAAATATGTATTTTAGGCATGCCTATTTTAAACACATTGCACTGTGAAGGGGTTCCCTCCAAGTAATCCTAGGTGTGTCATCTAGACATATCCTTAGTAATTCCACTTTACTATTAAAGCATGTTTTTAGGTGTCAATCTGAGTTTTCCACAATTTGCTGTTGGGTTGCAAAGGATCCACCAAGTTAGTCTGAGCAGTTCTATGCAGAAAACCATGCTGCACACAGAGAAATCTTCAGGCTCATATGTATGCCCTTAATTGGCTCATAGCCAACAAAGCCACGTAGGCACAACTTGTTGAAGAACTCTCTGATGTGTCTCACGTTCTGTCTGCCTGCTAGCTTTTGTAAGATGGCAAGATAAGTGCAAAGAGATGGAAATTTTCTTCTGACCTCATTTGAATATTGAGGCCAGCCCTTATATCCTGAGGGAATTTGGAAGTACGTGGGATGAAGATGCTGCCTGGCACGATTTTCTTTATGAAAATGCTGAGTTTATGAAAAATAAACACTTGCAAGAAACTGTTTGGCTTAAATATAATTCCATTACTTGACTGACCATATGAAATACATCAAAAGAAGCTTACATTGCTTTACTTTAAGTAATTCCTGTGAAATAATGATATTACTGCTTCCTTTCACAGGTTTTTTTTTCTTTTTTATGTTACTGTTCCAGTGCAGAAAATCTGTACTGCATTACGAATACACTCTAGCACCAGGGAGCTGAGTGCAATAAAGGAATAGAATAGAAGATAAAGTATGGAGCTGCTACAAAATGGCTTGTATTTTCTTTTTTACTTTCTTTTTTTTACTTGCTAACTTGACACTGTTTCTGCATTTCAAATGTGTTGAGGAAATTGTGAGCATTCTCAGGGGTGAAATGGAAAGTTTAGGTTCTCTATTAATGTGTGCCATGGCCACAGTTGTTTACTTTGTTATAATTACACAATCTTTTGTTAGAGGTCACAATGTGCACATCAAAAACAATAGAGCTCAACCTTGGCATACCAGGGCAACTTCGCCCATTTGGCAGCTAGAGCCAAAAATGTATTTCAGATCTATTTAGCAAACATTTTTTTGTAGAACTAAGCAGCACTTTATGCTTCAAGCCTGCAAAAGAGGATAAGTAGGTGATGGGTACTCAACAGCAGCATTCCCCAGAAGTGCTGGGGATGCGATCTACACTTGCAGTAGGGGTAGGTGAGCAGTGTACCACCCCCAGACATTTAAAAGGGCAACAAGATTGGCAATGGCCACTGCCATTTTCCTGACCACTGCTACAGCTCAGGCTACAAAAACAGCTTGTTAGCCCTCTGTTGAAAAAGCCCTGTGCTCTTGCCTCAGTGCTACCATAGTGTAAAGAGAAATTCTAAAGATTGTGAGATGGGATGAAATTGCAAGAGTGATCACACACACGTACACACACTCAAAGGTTCACAGTTTTTTTTTTTCTTGCAGAGAAACTGTTGCAGGCAATTTTGTTTCCAGAAGTGCCAGAGACTCCATGAAGTTCACTAGAGACTTTGCTGTTTCAGGTGGAAGGTGCTCAGATACCACCGTGATGTCTTTCAATGTGAAAACTTTGAAAGAAAACTCATTTCCCACTCAATCAAGAGATGCAGAAAAAGAAAATGTAAAGTTTTATTCCTCGTAGTTAGCAAATTAGCAGCCTTTTTTTTTTCCCGTCTGAGAGGTTTTTCCCGTTATAAAGACTGATCTCACATTTGTGAGGATCTTTGGAGGTATTAGCTCCTGGTGACACTGTGCGTATCTTCTTAAAACAGCATCCTGCTGCCACTAGGTCTTGAAGCAGCATCCTCAGTCCAGAGACACACAGCTAAGCTGAGAACCACAGAAAGACTGACTAAGCATATAAATTTCACACTAAGCCTAGCAGGAAAGAAGTTAATGGTTTGATCTGGAGACAGGCACGTAAACTGGACTGACCTGTGATGTCTATTAGAAGTGTCAAGCCTGGACCACCCAGCTGTAGTAGGTAATCAGAAGGTAAAAGGAAATAAAGAGGCGCTACCCTCACAGAGGGAAAACATGTCCATCTCTCTTTAGCTGGATATATGAAGCAGGGAGCTCTAGGTGTGTTTGAAGAGAAAGGGAGTAGAGAGAGTCACTATAGACCTTTTGCCCATGTGATGGCTTAGAAAAATTAGCAAGGATTTCCTGAGGTAGAGAAAAGCCTGGAGACAAATTTCAAGTGCCCCCCCCTCCCTTCCTCTCCCCCAGCACTGTATGTACTAGAGGAGGTTCCTGAAATATTCTGTTAGGGTTCCCACTAGTGTCAACACTGCTATAGTCACAGCATTGGGGAACTTTTAGAAACCTCTTTAGCGTAGACAGGCATAGCCTTTGAGTCAAACTTACAAAGTGGTGACAACTCAGCAAATCAAAGAGACTCTCTAGGCTTGTGTGTGAAGAGCTGACCCAGATGTAAGCTAGCTTGGAGGATAGGGGTGGATCTCTAGGGAAGGGATCTCTTTCTTCTCCTAATGAAAGTAGGCACACCTATCAGTAAGAAGAATTATGTCTAAAATCCACTGAGACATTTGTTCTGGCCAAATAACAATCTGCTGATGCAATGCCAGTAAATATAGCAAAGCTTCCAACAATGAGTCTATCTCCCAGCATCCTTGAGAGTCAGGCCAGCGGTGGGCATGCTTTGGGAATGTAGTCTATCAGCATTCCTACCACCTGAACAGCAAGTCCATGTTGTTTACACGGGCTTGTAAAGGAATGTTTTTAGGCCATTCCCAAAGTCTAATACTTCCTTATTGTAAGTGATAGTACTCATCTTTAGGTTAGGGCACTGTTATACTCTGCAATGAAATCAGAGGCTGTGTCCAGGTGGAGGCTGTGCAGTATGTGGCACTGCAGATGTGTTTGCAGCACCACATACCACATGTTCAGCTGTTCTCCACACTGCAAAGGAGCAGCATGGTGAGGGTTTTTTTTGACCCCTGGCTATCCTGCAAAAAAAAAAGCAGAGCAGCATACATGGGGGCAGTGTGCACTGCTCAAAACTGGAGCCTCTCTGGCCGGAGCTGCACTGCAGCTTCCAGTCAGACTCCAAGCAGCAGGATAGCCCAGGAACCCAAGTAAGTAAGGCTGGTCCCCAGGACCCCAAGTAAGGCTGCTGGCCCCAGCACAGTTGCTGACCCGAGGTTTGCCTGTCCCACCTAGGCTAAACTGCCACGTGCCAATGGCACATGGCATGGGCATTCCCTGAGGACAACTAGTGGCAGCACAAGGTGCACTACTGCTAGTTGTTCTCGGGGAGCCAAACATTCACACTTATCTGGACATGGCCAGAGGGTTCGATAGATAATGAAGTCCCATAACTACACTGTGGCATGTTGGTGCTCTTATGAGGTATCTGATGGTATGTTACATATTTAAGTCTTGCCATCACAGTGTAATGATGCAACATTATAAGGGCAAGCTGGCAAACATAATACTGGGAAACTGCACCATGATCCCTTTGTGTCTTTTTAATTGCATTTGAAGCTGTATCTCCCTTTCTCTCCCTTCTCATTAACCTTTGTTAAGAGAATTGTCCTGCCTTTCTCACCCTACATCTTACTGTTGTAGTGGAGAGGAGTGTCTCTTAGGTCTTCTTTCTCCTGTTATGTAAATATTTAAAGCAGGGTAGGGTGGGAACTTAGGGCACATACTCCAATTAAAGTGCCCACAGCGTTGTGTGTATCAGCATCCACACTTCAAAACAGTGGTGGGGCAGTTTATCTAAAGAGTTAAAGCACTATCCACCACTATTTTGAATCATGGGGATGCTGATACATAAGATACAGAGACTGGCTGGAGCACGGTAATTACCATGGTCCAGCAGACTCAATTCATCGAGTCTGTTCTGACACGCTGTCATTACAGTGCATTGGAGTAGCCTCCTGGCTTGTGTGCAGGTATATTTAAATGAATGAAAACAGATACTGGCAACTTCTCACGACATCAGGCAAAACAAGAAAAGCTCCAGTCACACTCAGGGACTTCATAAGGATCATGTCATATATAGGTTTAGAGCAGTGGTTTTCAAATGGTGGGGCGCACCCCCCTGGGGGACATGAAGGGATGTTGGAGGGTGCAGAGTGCAGGGGGGTACAGGCAAGGGGTTTGCAAGGAGGTGGCATTGTTGAAGCCTTGGGGGCGGGGGGTAGTAATCCCCATGCAGGTTCTGCCAGTGGACTGCTGCACCTCTGAGAGCCCAGTGTGGCAGGAGCGTATCCTAGAGCCACAATGGGCCAAGGCAGGAGGCACTGAAGCTGCAGCAGATGGAGTCTGCCCTGCTGAGCTAGGCTGAGCCATGGCCACTCTTAGGATGAGAGGTGCCCTGTGCCTGGCTGCCCTGCTTCTCTGGGGTGAGCAGGGAGGGCATGAACCAAATAGTAACTCAAGGTGGGGCTCAGCTCAAAATGTTTGAAAACCACTGCTTTAGGGCCACAGGCTGACTATTGATGCTGTGAAGATTTTCTCGGGTCAGAAGGGATTGTTTAGTCCTTACTCTGATGCTTACTCACAGAGAGCTTTGGTGAAGTGACTGGAATTGCTCCAGTAAGTGCTACTGGGCACATCTACACATGAAAATGCTCCGGGGTGGGTTTACTCTAGAGTAATTCACCCTAGAGTAAACCCAACCCAGGCAGGCATCTACACGTGAAGGGAAGTGGGAGCAGATTTTCTGCTCATGGCTGCAGTCTGCTCCTGCTCCTGCCAGCCCTGTACCAGCCCCCTGCAGCAGCCCAGGGGCTAGCGGGATCATAGGGCCAGGAGACAGATGTCTCCTGGCAGGGGCTGGGAGACTGCTTCCTGCCCCTGACAGCTGCCTGCTGTTAGGGCCAACTCTGGCACTGGAGCCCAGGTAGGGACAATGTTGCCCTGAGCTGGCAGCAGGGAGCTCCCAGCCCCAGCTCCCCAGCTGTGGACAAGGGGCTTGGAAAGAGCTGCAGAGGAGGGGCAGGTCCCAGCCCCCTGCCCAGATCTGCTG
>JAGPOW010001296.1:37694115-37761369 GCA_030014935.1 Caiman crocodilus | reverse complement strand
TTGGGGCTGGGAGATCCCTGCTGCTGGGGCACAGAGATATTGTCCCTGCCCAGGCTTTGGAGGCAGAGCCTACCCCAGAAGCAGGCAGCTCCTGCGGGCAGGAGCAGTCTCCAGCCCCATGATGCCCAGCGGTCTGGGATTAAATTTGCTCCTAGTTGGCGGTCCACATGTGCTGTACTGCACAGTAATTACTCCCGAGTAAATCTGCTACTTGTACTTACAGATAGCAAATTTACTCAATATTAGAGCAAAATACTGCACAGTAAGTGTCTGTACATGTAGATGGTGATGTTTACAGCACAGTGTTTTGCTCTAATCCGAAATTAAATGTCTTGCGTAGACATGTCCACTATGTATGATGAAGAAAAGCAGAGCTGGACCCGTGGTTATTTAGGCAGTCCTTATTTTCAGCCTGTCAGTCCCATTACTGCACACAATTTAAACCTTTTCATAGTTTAGATAAAAGTTTAGATAAAAGCCCATTTAGATAGCTGACCAGTTCTTCTTGCAGCTTCTCTTCTGTCCCAGTTATTATAATCACCAAAATATCACAGACCCACTTTTCTATGATAAACATACAAATACCTTTCTCAGCTTATAAGTATTTACAAATACTAGGTGGTGCTTAAATAAACTGAAGTCAACCTCATTCAGTTTTGCCAAACAGAAAATACTGTGCAAGGTAAATCTATGGTAGTTCCCACAGAAATCCAACAGACCTCCACCTAGCATAAGGAAAACAAAGCAGAGCCTTGGGGAGTAGAGCAGGGAAACCTGTTTCATATGTACAGCAAGCTTTTAAGCTTCTTTATAGCTGTTTATTCCAGCAGCCCATGGTTTTCTGTTTATATCACAGCAGGACAGTTGCACAGGCTGCTGGACTGAAAATATGTGATAAACATACAAATACCTTTCTCAGCTTATACAAGACATCCTGAGTGCCATCACCTACCTTCAGTCAAAGGCACTGTGTATATAATAATATATATTGCATCAAAATATATAATAATAGTAATTCATTCTTTTGTGAACACCTCTTCCCACCCCCATCTTAAAACTCTCGATGGAGATGCCTTCACCTGACAAGCCCAAAATTGGTCATCAGGATGGGAAGGCCTGAATTACCTGCATTAAAGCGGGAAAAAGAATGGGGGTACAACCCTTCTTTTTAATGTAGCCTCCCTTTGACCAGCCTGGAAGTCTACGGTTTGGCTGGTAATCAAGTTCCAGTTCTAATTCTAATGCTTTTAGCTGCCAGGCTGGTTGTGGGGACCTTCGCTGGAGACCTCGTGAGCAGTGCCATGAAATCCTACTGCCTATCAACCTATTCCTGTGCTCCTCTGTGTTTCCAGATTGCTCTTCAGTTCAAGTGGGGAGAGTACTGATTTGCTGCAGCTCAAAGTCCTGCTATTTTTTTCCCCTGTCACTCAATCTGCCAGTCATTTTCAGGCAGAAGGGGAAGCAACAGGGGCTAGAATCAAATTATTTTTAATGAGCCCTGATAGATCCTGGCTGGATCCAACCTTCCTGTACAAAATAAAATGCAGAAGTTATGCAATTGCTATCTTCTAGAAACAGATAAAAATGTTGTCCTGTCCTCTTAGTCACCTTGACCATGTGATTTCTTTGACTCCCTTTAAAGCAAGTTTGACACCCTAGTTGAGATGCACCTTCTGTAAGCTGCACATCTACCCTGCTTTCTACCCCAGTAGACTCTCATCTTTTAAGACCATTGCATGGGAACTGGCTACATATATTGGCTATGCTCTCAAGCAGCTGCTCCTTATTTGTAGCCTTACAGACATTGAATTGCATTGTTTAGTGAAAGGAATCTTTACCTGAATGAATAACACCTGCGCTAACCACATCTTATTTTTCTACTACTTATTCTCTTCACTTCGTAGAGGGAACCTGCACTTGTCAGTCGTACTGTCTGGGAGCAGCTTGCTGGTTCTTATGCTCTAGCTCAAGGCAGAGCTTTGCCACAAGACAGGGCTGAAAAGATTTTTTAACACCCCCCACCACGTGTTCATTCCAATAATAAATCAGAAACATTTCAGCTGTGTTTGCACCTCCTTGGCATTTGCCTTCTGCAAATGTTCTAGGACTTGATTTTTTTCAGTAGGACTGTTCCTGGTAGCAACACTTTTTATACAGCGCAGTATGTTTATGACAGGAGAGCCTACAGGCCCCAACAGAGATCACAGCCCTGTTACGCTAGGCACCGTACAAAGGCTCTCTCAGGTACAGTCCATGCATTAAAAGGCATGTTTTCCTTAAAAAGATGTATAATCTAACTGAGTTTTTTGACACACAGTAGCTAATATTAGGTAATTCCTAGCGAAGCTACAAACTGTAGCTGTCACATAAATGAACACATGAAGACACATACTCTAGGGGGCTTTACAGTTTGCCTCAGCCTAATAATGTGCGTTAAATCTACAAATTTCCTTGAATTCATTAGGCTTTGCTTACCACATGTTAAATAACTCCAGATAAGAATATATCTTTTTCTCGGGGGGAAAAATGATTTTTCAAGGCCCAAAAGTTTAAAAGCAAAGGGTAAGACAAAGCAGGAAACATCTATATGAGATGCTACTGTGCAGTAGCATCTGAAAAAAATGTGGTACTGGTACTGTGCAGTATTAACGCAAGGCAGTACTGAGACAAGTACTAGATGACTGTGCAGTAACAACTGCACAGTCCACCGCTCATGTAGATAGAAGGCAAAGCAGAGGTCTAGAAAGGCATACAGCAGCTTAATGCAAAAATTATCGTTCAGTATTTCATACAGGCCTCAGCCAGACTAAGTTCTGTTATTCTAGGCCAGTGGTTCGCAACCGTTCTGGACTCATGATACCCCTCCATAACTTTTGTGATTTGAGTGGCACCCAATTTCAAAAACTAATTCATAGATTACAGTACAGAGGGTCCCGTCAGTGGGCTTGGGGGATTATCCAGGCAGGAACAAGCCTGAGCTTGGGTTTATCAGTTTAGTATATCTGTTTATCTCCACATGCCTCCCAGCATCCCTCAGCCCAGAACCCGGGGGCACCTTGAGATCCTCTCAAGGGTGCTATGGGGTTGCCACACAATGTTAGGCCTTTTTACACCTTAAACTGTGAGCTGCGCAAATGTTGATTGGTGTTAGTGCTAGCTTGGTGTTTGGAGCAGTTACATTCTTAGTCTAGAAACTTTCTCTGACTGTACACCACTTACACAGATGTCTGGTGAGTAGAGGCCCCTAGGAGCTGTAGCTGTGGGTTGCCACTAGATGGCTGCAGAACCAGGACAGCCTTCTACCCCTACTCTATGGGCAGGGGTGTGAGAGACTCTGGGATACTGGAGGACTTCAGTTTGGGCGATACATCTGTGGGGAGTGGCTACACCTTAACAGAACAGAGCTGGGTAGTGTGGATTAAAGATAATCCTGCCCTGGAGTGGTGTAATTTTGAGCTGCATAGTGAGTGCTTAAAACCACTTTAAGGTGTTAACGTGTGGACAATCCAAGGGTTAAGACAGGGGCAGGCAATTATTTTGGGTGGAGGGCCACTTACCAAGTTGTGGTAAGCTGTCAAGGCCCACATGGTTAGCCTCTCCCTTTGACAGGTGCCCTGCCCCCTGTTCACTATCTTGGGACCACTATCAGGGCCAGCACTGGTGGGGCCCAGAACAGGGCACAGGCTGGCAGGGATCTGTGGTGCCAGGCTGGGCTGCACCAGTAGGGGGAGCTGGCCTGGCTCCATTGAGCCCCTGCCAGCCAGGACCCTGCACTCCTGCCACACTGCTCTGGGCCTGCTGGCACTGGCCCTGGGACACACCCTGCCACCCTGCTCACCCCCAGTGCCCCCCCAAGCCCTGCAGTACAGGTGGGGAGCAGTGCACAGCCCCAACCCCCTGCTTGCTGGCAGGGAAGGAGCTGGTGCTGAGTGACGGAGGGAAGGGGAAGCAGCCCCTCCCCTGCCCTGTGCCCAGCACTCCCTGCTGCAGCCACTCACAGCCCATGCAGGGCTGTCCTGAGCAGGCACAGGCAGCCCCAGGTGTGCTGTGAGTGGCTCCAGCACGGGGCAGTGGCCACAGGCCAGGTGAGGAACTGCTTTTCCTCGTGCTCAGCACCAGCTTGTAACCCAGCCCTGCTGCCAGCCCAGGCCCTGCACTGGCTCCAGGCTTGCTCACTGGGGCTGCGCTGCGGTGGCAGCAGCTGCTGCCCCTCCGCTTGCTGCGCCAGGCAGTGTTTGCTGCTATTGCCCATCCAGAGCTTGCACGCTGGGCAGCAGCAACAAACACTGCCTGGCGCAGCAAGTGGTGGTGCTGCAGCCCTGATGGACGAGCCCAGAGCCAGTGTAGGGCTGGGTTACAAGCTGGTGCTGAGTATGGGGAAAAAGCAGCCCCTTG
Source organism: Caiman crocodilus (assembly GCA_030014935.1). Taxonomy (NCBI): domain Eukaryota; kingdom Metazoa; phylum Chordata; order Crocodylia; family Alligatoridae; genus Caiman; species Caiman crocodilus. The sequence continues at coordinate 37,756,974 of JAGPOW010001296.1, read as the reverse complement.
CCCACCCAATGCCCCACAGTGCAGCCACTTGCAGCCATGTGGGCTACCTATGCCTTCTCAAGACAGCCCCACACAGGCTGTGAGTGGCTGCAGCAGGAATGGGGCATGGGGTGGGGGGAGAGGCTACTTTCCTCCCATACTTTCCTCCCATACTTTCCTCCCATAGTACCTGCCCGTCCCCACCCCACCCCGCTTACCTGAGTTTCCTGCGCCAGGGCAGTCACATGGTACAAGACCAGAAGCCCCTGCTGGGGCTTCCAGCTGTGGGGCAGGGCCAGGTGAGCCCTGCTGTTGCAGAAGCTCCCCAGGGATTCCCCTGGGTCCTACTGCCCTTGCGTCTTGTAATCTTTGACAGGAATCAAGGACAGGTAGATTTTAATTTTCTAAAATTTTTTAGAGGCCCCACAGGCCAGATAGAATGGCTTCGCAGGCCGGATTTAGCCCGCAGGCTAGATTTTGCCCACCCCTGGGTTAAGAGTTCTAGGAACTACCCAAAATTACTGTGTAATGAGGCCCTTGTACATTAATTTTAGGTGGTTTCTGGAGCTCTTAAGCCCCAGATTGTCCATTCATTAACATCCAAGAGTAATTTTAAACTCATTTTGGGTGGCTTTTAAGTTATGCTGCTTCTGGGCAGGTTTATCTCTGCTCTGTGTTACCCAGCTCATGTTCCATTAATTTGTGGCTGCTCCCCACAGATGAACCACCCAAGTTGCAGTCCTTCAGCATCCTAGGATGCAAGGTCTGCTTCTCCATCCTCCTTTTCAGTGTGGACAAACTTTCAGCCCCCTGAACTCTACTGCCCAGGGGGTGATTCTGGCACCAAGGCAACCCTCCTCCTGCCCCCAAGGGATGTGACATTCCCACTCCAGGGGTACAACCTTCTGTAAACCAGCTGCAGATCCCATGCCAGCTAGCTAGGTAGCAGAGCACAGACAAGTCCAGGAGTAGAGTCTAGGAAAGATGGGGGAGAACAATGTAGGAGGCCAGATCAGGTCCCCATGAGCTGTGGCTTCCTTCCTGGGGCAGGAGCAGTAGCTCCCCAAAAAGTTCCTTCCCTCACTACTTCCACATCCCAGTCATCCTGTGAAGCACAACAAGCACCCCCACACTTCAATCCCAAATCCCAATTTATTTAAGTATGGGACTTTCTTTCATTTACTTCCCCTTTGTTTCTTCTTAAATTTTTTTTAACTTCTTTTCATATTATCCTCCAGTGACTGCCTTTTTTCATTTCACCACTCCTCCCCGCCCCCATTTCCCTTCCACCTCCCATTTCATTACCTACCCCCATCCCATTAACTCTCTGCCTCCCAACTTCATGTCCCTGTCTCCACTCTCCCCACTGCAGCCTAGAGCAGGAATAGAAGTCTGTCCTAGTTCACCAGTCCTGTAGCAGCAACTCCAAGCTGTGCAGGTGAGGGACTTAAAAAGGCTTATACCAGTAGTCTAAATCTTAGATTGTGAGCCCTCTGTGGTAAGAGCTAACTTTGCATTGTTTGCACAGCACCAAGCACAATAATAGAAATGATATCTAAACATAATTGAAATAATTAATCACACCCTCCTAGGTGTTTTCTAGCTTGGAAGGGGTGGGGGCCGTGCTGTGTTCCAAAAACAATAAACTCAACAGAGGGAGATTTGCCTTGGGACTAGTTCTCAGTTTTGAGAAAATTCTTGAAAAATCCAGGCTTTTGGTTCCAGTTCACATACCTCCAACAAGCTTCAGGGCTGCCTGTCAGCACTAAACAGCTGAAAGGAATCAACTTTTATCCCCTCGCCTAATTACTCAGAAAAGCCTTATTCAACACCTGCTTAAAGTAAGTGTGACTTTATAATGTCAGGTCTTTGACATGTCTCACAATCTGTCTTTCTTTCTGAGTTATGTCATTTTTAATTTTTTAGTTTTCCCCTCCTTCTCCCATTATTATGCTATTAAATGACAAATGCCCAGGGCCATAAATTCATTTAAAAAGAAAATCTCTTTAGCTCCCTGCTCGTTTTTCTTAAGCTAATGAGAAAATGCACAATTACCAAATGTAAATCAACTATGGAAAAAAAATCCCTGCTAATCAGCTCCTATTTGCTCTGCCATTAATACTGTTTGTTTGACCATATCACCCAGGGAATGCAGGCATGTGAATCCCTGTTAGGATGCAGGAAAAAACAAGGACAGATTTGGAGGTCAAAACTGAGGTTTCCAAGAATGGCATCAGAGGAAACCCACAGCATCTAATCTCAACCCTCAAGTGTGCACTCAGGAGCAGAGGTAGGATATATTATGTGCTAGTAGTTGTGGTAGTAATAATAATAAAAATCAATGTGCACTTACGTTGTTTTTATCAAAGCAATCAAGCCTTAAAACACTCCTCTGAAGAAGGCAAGGATTATGTAAGAATCACATCATCACCCACAGACATTTCTGCTTACAATGGAGAGCTGAACACCCTGCGGTTCCCTCCCTGCTTAAGCCACCCACAGCTTCCAATTCACATTTTTTGTTTATTAAATCCAAAGTTTTAAAGAACCACATTATTGTTGCTTAAAAATGTCTTTTCTGTTACTTAGCAGGCAATCAGAGGGTCCAATCTTAAAAGCATTTGTGCATATACTTGTTGTTTGCATTGTGGCAGCGGCCCAGGCACCATGGTGGGAGCTGACTAAGCCCTGACTCTACAGGTTGCTTTTGCGGGGGCAGATGGACAATCAGGAACACAGATATGAGAATCATGAAATTCATAGCTGAGGCAGAACTTCAGAGCTTGGGTTCCTGGGCTCAATGTTGGTTAAAAATGTTCAAAACAAAACATTTGAATTATTGAAAAAACTGGTTTTGATTTTTGCCTTTCTGCAAGACATCAACTTTTCATTTTGACATGGAACTCATACTTCTCCCCTCCGAATTTCCTCCGAATCAGAAAGTCCAGCTTTCAACTATCATATATTCTGATATAAAATATGTTCCCCTTTCCAAAAAAAAGGTGTCCCTTATACATCAAAGATATATAGAGAAGAATAAATGAAATAATTGCAATAAAAAATTATGGAAATTCTTTGAATTTATGCTAATCCCCCCCATGCCCTCACAATGTCATCTTTTGGGGGGGTGCAGTAAAAAGGGGGACGTCCATGTGTCCTATATACAGGAGATTACAGTAACGTCTGTTACAAATCACAAAAGAGCTCATTGTTCCTGAAAATGTTACTGTCAGATCATCCTAGGGTTTATATCTCCTAACCCTGAATTTAGGGCTCAGAGAGCTGCAGATCAGAGTTCTGCATATTGTGAGTTCACCATCCTAGCACTCTGAATATGCTGAAGGACTCTAGAAAGATGAAGTTAGGAGCAGATATTTTTACCACCTCCCCCCAAGGGCAGAAGGGGCGGGGAAGAGGAGAGGAAGGAAGGAAGGGCATTCAAGCAGGCAAACTACTTTTAAAACACCCAGCTTTATTAGAGTATCTTTGTACCTCCTCTGGGAACAGAAATAGGAACAAATAATTGGTCTGAGTTTGCAATCAGTCTCCTAATCAACACTGCTCCTTAACAGCAACTCAGAGCTGCTCCTTAGACAACAAGGTGTGCTCTCTCTCTCTCTCTCTCTCTTCCTGAGAATTGCCTGTAAATCGTCTGTAGGGCTCTTAATTCTTGGCAGCCTGGGCAGCAAGAGGTTGACAACTAGGGCTGAGAACTAGATTTGAGCCTCTGACCTCAGTGTGCTAATTATTAATTGCTACACCAAAAGAAGTTTTTCATTTGGTTTTGTTCTGCAGCATTAACTTGGAAAACCAGATGGATGGATTCCCTAAGGTAAACTGTAATATGGCTTCAACATAGATTTATTTTGATATGCTTAAAAGCTTTGTCTTTGGGTGAAATAAGAACCTACATGACAATAGGTGTTTTCTGAGCCTATAGAGTAAAAGAGGAGGAAATAGGAATCTAAAATCTATAACTTTTTAAAGATAAAATCCACAAAGGAAATCATTAATACTTCCATTTAGTTTAGACACAACTTTGTCTTTCTGTATTGCCATCCTTAGCTGTTTGTCGTATTTTGCAGTGAGGATGTGGTGATGTTCATGTTGTACATTGCCATTCTGTAAGCATACCACAATGCCCTTTTTTCATGACATGATGTTATGAAGTGATGTCAAAGTGCAAGGATATTATGCCGTGCGTGAAAGCTTTTCAGGCCAGTCAGTATTGAAACTTGGATGGTACTGGAAATATTTGGTTTAGGATTGGATTAAGATAGATAATCAAATTGTAGAAACACATAAAGCCCTCATTGTTCTGTGGCCTCATCTTTCCTTGGGATGTGCTAGTAGAGGCCACCCACACACATGAGCCATCTGCTTGGAAGACTCTTCCATCATTTCTCTACCATGCAGAAGCCCGTCTCCCAGCCAGTGGCCACATCTACACGAGGTGCTGACCATGCAGTTGTTACTGTGCCATCATTTACTACTTGCATGCACAAGTACTAAACAACTACACAGTGACTAGAGTTACTGCACAGTAACATTCCCAAATGGCTTTTTGGTGATGCTGACTGAGCAGTAGTTCATTACTACTGCGCAGTAACATCGTGTCATACGTTGTGCTATGTAACACTTCTGTGCAGTAGTAACAAGCTACTGCACAATGGTAATGAACTACTGCACAGTCAGTGTCTTATGTAGGTGCAGCCAGTACCTATTGTATTGTTCAAAAATCCTTGACAGCCATGGATTCTGAGAGATATTTGTTTCGTTCAGTATTTAAGGCCTTTTCATCATTACAAAGTCCTCCAGGCAGAGCTGTGTCAATGGAGGGGCTTGAAAACAATCACACTCCATAGAGCAGTGTAGCTGTGTCAGCAAACTCCCCGTTTTTCTGGAAGAAGTCTTCTGGTGTTGATCCTTCTGCTGTTCGGGGATGATGCTGTAACTGATGGCAGAAACTTTCCTGGTGACAAAACTTCTTCTTGGCTATAATTCTGATGACCCAGCAGGCTCATAGTGCAGACCAAGCCTAGGGCCTTGCATAAATGAGAGTTTTGATGGGGAGTGAAAGCATCACTCCACCTCCCTGATGTGAATGCTGATCTGCTGATGGAGGACAGGTTCTTCCAGCCCAACTTCAGCCATTCAGGGGAAAGGGTGTAACTGATGGGGGGAACAATCTGCAAGTGAGAGTTGTGTCTGCCCCATTGTGGCACTGCCACCGTACTTAAGACAATAACAATCCCATAAGGTACACAAGGCATAAATATGTAACTCATTGTTATAAATTATGAGCATTCGTCAGAAATACAAGAGTATTAAAAAGAGGAACAGTGGCACTGAAAACTGTCTTTAATTTAAGGAAGGCAACTCCACATAGTACGAACTCAATCCCTGCTGCTTTCCCTCATTTTGTAACATCTTTTTCCTATAATCTGTCCCTTCATTTGGGCCTTAGAAATGAATGAAGTAAAAGAGAATGCAGAGGAGTTAGAGAAGATAACTGCTGCCAGAAGAAATGAACCGCAGCGCCAAAAAATGCCAAATTGTTTTGGAGCCTTAGAGCTGAAGGGAGGGTGGGCAGGGGTGGAGAAGGAAGGCTCTGTGTGAATTGTTTCTCTTGATTTTTATCTCGGTCAGTCTTCCCTGTCCCCTAAATCTCCTCTTTTTGCTCCACATTCAAGGGGGACTCACTCCCATTGAGGTGATGGGATGCCTGTAGTCAGCAGTCACCTTTTGCATGACAAGAAATGTCCAGCTTTATCAATCTGGGATCCTGGTTATTACACTACGTGCATGAAAACTGCTCCCCTGCTGGGACCAATCAGAGCTAAGGAAGGAAAACAAACTGCATAATGATGAAAAAAAAAAAAGCTGTAAATCCTTTTTGGGCCAGAGGGAAACATTACTTTTATTGGCATTTTTCCCACCTGAAATTAGGTTTGTCTCAGGATGGTTTTATTTCTCCTGAAGGGGAATGATTATTATTTATTGTTTGTCAGCTGTTGTAGCGCTGTAAGGGACACTGTCTCATCTCCCCAGCTCTGTGTGCATATAGTTTTAAAGTAGTACAGATAAGAGGTAGGCTGAGGAAATGCTAGAGTGACTTTGACGCAGGATCTGCATGGTTAGATCGCCTACTGAAACACGATGCACTCTGCATTGCGCGACGGTGGGGTAGAGCCGTTAGCAGAGATGGAAGTTAAAGGAAAAGGGAATCCTGATGCTTTCAGTTTGCCTGACAGGAAGCTGTGTGGCACACAGAAAACTTTCTCTGCCCCCATAATAATAACCTTGATTATGAAGCGTTTCACTGCTCGTAATCAGGCCTGGGAGACATGTTATTGCAGTCACATTAACTTTTTTATCTGTCCAGGCCAAAATGACCAGGATACAGAGTAGCACATTTTGGGGGAGGTTGGTTTAAGTTTTCTTTTTAATTCAGATGTCGTAAATTAGCGCTAAAATAACACCTGCCCACCCAACAGCCACCCTTATCCTCCATAGCCTCCTAGGAAGAATCCTGCAGCAGCAATAAGGTAACCAAAGCCATGTGAATCTCTCACAAATGATGGGCAGATGGTCTCAAATCAGCTAAGCAGGAGCATAACTAGGGGTGGGCAAGTAAGGCACCAGTCCTGGGTACTGGTTCAGAGGGGCTACTAGAAAAGCAGAGTTTCCAGGGGGCCCACGTCCTGCAGCAGCAGCCTGCAGTTAGAGAGATCATCTCACTGAAGTGGCCTCTGTGCGAGGAGATGAAGGGGGCAGGCAGAAGTGCAGTTTCCCGCTGTAAGTGAGAACACTTTGCAGGAAATGTTCTGAGTTTCAGCGATCTCCCCGGACAAAATAGATGTTCACTGTTGGTTCCAGGGGCATGGGGAATCTAGCTACCAGCTGTGAGCCTGCAGCTGCTTTCCCCAAGCAATGCCCTTCCTTCTTCCCAAGCAATGCCTGTCCCTGTTTTAAAATGGAAGGGAGAAAGGGAGCAGAGGGAACTTGTTCTAGGGGTTCCCCAGCTAGCACTGGTGGGTGGGGTGGCTGAATTAGAGCCCTCCCCATCTCAGGGGGGGCTCCAATGCATCTGCCCCAGCCTCCAGTGGGGCTGAAACCCCCCCAGACCGAACTCTCTCCACTGCCTTCCCCCCCCATTCTGAAAACAATGACAGTTTGGCAGGCAGGAAGACACAAGTTACAGAAGACGCTGTTTTGAAATGTCTTAATTTGAACCTTCATGCAACAGATTTTTGCCAAATCAGCCATTTTTTAAGCTGTTTACAGCTGTGCACTTGTGTTTGGTTGTGGCTTTAGACCACTCTCTGTGGCCAGATTGGGCAAAAATTGTCATTTCTGGCTGCACCTCAAGGCTAGGAACAGACATTACAAAAGCCTGAGCCTGAATTGATTCAATCTTTTCAGGTTAGTCTACCCTGCCTAGGCTGAACTGGTTTGTAACTGTACAGACATTCCCTCTGGACTGAGAAAAAGGAGACGTGTGCCTGCAGTGGCTCAGGCTAGAATCCAGCATGTGCTAGAGCAGCCCTCCCTCCCTTCTACAGTGCTAAGCTAAGGAGTTGTGGCCAGACCCTGGCAGGACCTCTGATTAGAGAGGAAGGGGCTCCCATCCTCTCCCCACTGCTGCTCCTGACCAACCCAGCAAAGAGTTGATAACAAAGCATTTAGCACCCCATCAAGAAAACAAAAGTCTCTTTCATCAGTTCAAGCTCTTAAACAACTTTTTCCAAGGAAAGAATGGAGGGACATTACCAGCTGGCCTGTTGATTAGCTCCAAAAAGCCATAAGCAAACACTGTCCTGTCTGCTTTTTTCTTCTCTGTCTTACACAAACACCTTTCAGCATTAGCTAGAGGTGGCTATGATCCACATGTTGGCTATGGTCCACCCTGTAGCAGAGAGGAGGGAGGAATCCTTGCTTGAGCAAGGAGTGGTGGTGGTGTGGGGGCAGGAAGAAGCTAGGCAGACCCTGCTGTGCCTGCCATCTCTGCTAGAGCTCCAGCCAGGGAGCAGAGGGACAGGGCCATCCTTGCCCTGGAGCAGAGAGCCTCACCCAGGGCTGCAAAGCATCTGGGATGCTGGGGGACTCTAGTTTAAGTTAAACCAGGAAGGGGTCTGGTTTGATCCAAATCAGTTAAGCTTGATACTACATTCAACCACGTTTATCTCAAACCAGTTTATGTTTCAAGTTTAAACCAGTTTCTGATCATTTATACTGATCTATGTGCAATATCTGTCTCCAGCCTAAGTGTTTAGCACCACGTTTCTCCTACCCAGGTCACCAACATTTCTAGTTAAGCTTCTGCACCTATACGCATATTGACAGCTTTGTCAGGTTCCCTTAATTTCTTCTCTCTTTAATAAATATCTCTGGAGTCAGCAGAGCGGTCACAGGTTTGCTGTGTTTCCCTGTTAGGTCTCATTGCTTATTGTTGACTGCTAATGCAATTTTTCTGTGCAAGACAGAGTTTGGGAGGGAAATATCAGCAGATTAATTTGTTCTTGAAATGGGGAACAACAGATGAGCTCTTCCTCAAAGTTGTACTGTTTTTTGTTGACAGTGATGAGAAGTGGCAGTATGTTACCCTGCCAAGGAGCACTAGGAAAAGAAGGGAGAACCTTGTGGCACTAGACTGGGACTTGGGAGATCTGGGTTGAATTCCTGGGCTCAAAACACAGAGTCTTCATGTGGCCGGGGCATACCACTCAACCTCCCTATGCCTCAATTCCCTTTCGTTAAACAGCCTATTTGTGTCCATCCCCTTAGCTGCTTTTTCACGTTAGACTGAAAGCTCTCAGGAGCAGGAATGGTATCAGCATGCATTTGTACAGAGCTTTTCATGACAAGATGGAACTGCCTGCTGTCTCTACAATGCATAACCTCCTCCTCCCTGCTCCCCAATCTCTGTTCTGCTTTGCATGACCAAACAGTCCTGATTTCTCCAGTTTGTTCAATTTTCCCACCCCCTCTAAGAAATAAATATTCTTTATTTAGCCCCCGTGGCCCTTTGTCTGAAAGCAGAAAGCTGCTGGAAATTGGCTAGATGTTCTTCTGACATGCTTCCTTCCTGCCTCAGACATTACAGGCATTTGTACACATGCTTGTGCTGCAGTTCCAGGTGCTTTTAAAAGTGTCCGGTGCTGTGACACATAAAATTGTAGAAGTCAGAAAATGCACATCAGTGTTGAGAAAATGGCCGTGGCACGCTTTTGAACTAAAACACCTGAAAGGGGGTGGGGCAGGAAGAACATCTTAAAGGTGTTTTAGTTCAAAAGTGTAATGCTGCCATTCTCTGTGCACTGATGTGCGTTTCGCCGCTTATACAACTGCATGCGACTCAGCACAGTGTGCATCAGCTTGCATGAAGAGCAGACTCGATTAACCTGCCAGATCTCCAGCCCATCGTGGGACAAAAAGTTATATGTATAAATGCCCCGCAGTTACCAATTCATGTTTGATTGCAATTATTGTCTAGAGTTAGGGTTAGGGACATCTAGACTCTGGCTCAAATGCTGCTGCTCCTCTTTTAGTTCTAAAGGTTATCTTCTCGCATGACATAAGGCGGTGGGGACCAGTCTATGGCACAGGAGCTATAAGTGGCACGGGCAATCTCTTTGTATGGTATGCACCAGCTTGGGTGTGGGGAAGACAGGCAGCACAACAACAGACAGGGCAGAAAGCAGAGAATGATCAGGGAGCAGAAACCTGAGCAGCAGATCAAGTAAAGGAAAAGGATCAAAGTGGCACTCAGGGATGGTCTTTTTCTCTTGCATCCAATCATCCACTTTCTGATTTCCTTTTCTTGAACAGAAATCAGAATTGCTATTCAATAAGAAAGTATTCTCCAAAGATTAGTTCATTAAATATCTTGTCATTTTTCACTTGAAACAAATGGTTTTGACATAATTTAGGTTTGTTGAGCCAAACTGAAACAGTTTGTTTCAAATCACTTTAGTGTTAAAACTACATCTGCTTACGATTCTGTGGTGCCTTGTGGTAATGGTCATTTACGTCTGGTGTCTTCTGCTGCTATTTTCTACTCCGGGTTGCTTAGCTGGACTCCATCACCTCCAAACTATGCGACTCCCACAATACACTATGCAGCTCAGTCAGAAGGGAATTCAAAGTGCATTGTGGGACATACAGTCTGGCCCATGGCAGAAAATAGGGATCCAAAGCATGTGAATTTTGCAGAAACTGCCCTTTTCAGCAAATTCATTTAGGCTGCAAATATTTCAGAATAACTGGCTGGCTTTTTTGTAATGTGAAAGGAGAACTTTATCACCCAGAAACTAGCCCAGCTGGGAATATGTGCCTGTAGTGTCTGCCCAAAGCAAAACTCATTGCAATAATTTACTATGTGTTTTCCTCCAAATGACACTGGCACCAAATCATAATCACAAAAGGCAAATATTCATTATATGGCAGGGTAAAAGAGACAATCAAATTTTTCTTTCAAAAGCCAGTTTGAACAAATATTACTTAGGATTGCCTGCTTCTAGCAGGGGTGAATTAGTGCTCTCATTTTTGAAAAAAACTTTGAAAAAGTTTGGAGAAAATCTTTCAGAGTACACAAGTAACTGGCATATTCCTCCCATCCAGCTGCTTCTTGCTGTCCAGTACAGTACACTGGTTCACATGCACAAATGTGCACAACAGCACTTTGAAAGTCTGAAAGCATTTGAAAACATGAACATTTTTTTTCCGTTTCTTAAAAGGACATTTGTGTTTTCCCACAATTCTTGTTACTCTGAATATGTGTAGCAATTATCCAGATTGATTAGTTGGTGCATGACACAGCCAGTATTTAAACAGAAGACTTTTAAACCTAGTTGTGGATATAGAATAATCACTTGGTTCATAGAATAGTTTCCCCAGTTATCAGCAGGTTCTCTGATTTATTCCAGTTATTTTTTGTACAACCGATTTTAACTGTCGTGGCATTAGGCCAGTATACTGTTTTCCACTGCATACATTTAACATACGCACTTGGGCTAGGGACAGAAATTGCACATAATCTAGTAAAAGTGATCAGAAACTGGCTCATATCTGTAACACAACAGAAGTTCACCACTTTCAAAATGGCCAAAACTGGTTTAAGATAAACCTGGATGGATGTAGTATCAGACTTAACTGATTTAGGTTAAATCGCTTGATTGAACTGTTGTCTCAGGTCCTCTCCAGATTCATGATTTCATAGTTGTTAGGGGCTGGAATATACTTTACAGACCATTGCGTCCAGCCCCCCTGCATGTAGGCAGAAAGAGTGCTGGGATCAAATGATCCCAGCAAAATGGGCATCAAGATGGGGTTTTTTGAAGAGTACCAGAGTGGATGACTGTACCACTTCTGTGGGGAGCCTGTTCCAAATACTCGGCACTCAGCTTCAAGAGTGCAGACAGAAGTGACAATTTTTGCTTGATCTGGCCACAGAAAGCAGTTTAGCTGTGACCAAACACAAGTACACAGCTGCAGGCTGCTTAAAAAAGGGCCGATTGAGTGAAAATATGATCCCTCATTCCATGAGATATCAGATGAAGACATTTCAAAATGCAGTGTCTTCTGTAACTTGTGTCTATGGAGCTCCCAGCCTGTTGCTGGTTTCAGAATGGGAGGGGAGAAAGGGAGCAGAGAGAATTCACTCTGGGGTTTTTTCAGCCCTCCCTGGAGGGAGGGGTGGGTGTATTGGAGCCGCCTCCCCCCCAGCAATGTGGAAGAGCTCCAATTCATCCTCTCCATCCTTCAGCACTAGGTGGGGAACTCCAAGAATGAGCTCCCGCTTCTGCTTTTCCCCCCTCCCATTCACGGGTAGAGAGCTGTGGCCATTGCTACGGGAACCTGGCTGCAGGCTCCCAGCCCGCACACAGATTCCACTCCCTCCTGGAGCCAACAGTGAACTTCTGTTTGCTCCGCGGTAACCTTGTCACTCAGAATGCTTTGCAGAAATTGTTCTGAGTTACAGCTGGCAGCTACACAGCCCAAGTTAAGTCACAGTCCCCCAGCATCCCAGCATGTTTTCATGTTCCCCACAAGCCCCCTCTTGCAGGGTGGGTAAGCTAACCTTGGCCCAAGCTGTCTGCTCCAACTGAGCAGGGAGGCATGGTCTAGTGCCTCCGGCTTCTGGGTTGGGCATGTGGCTGTATTTCCAGAGTTAAAAGATGATGTCTGTTCATTCACGTATCATTTCCATTGACACAGCTTAGACTAGCCTGTGAAGATTGAATCGATTCAGCCTCAGGCTTTTTGATTGTCTGTACTTAGCCATAGAGATGCAGTTTACACTCTGATTAGTCATTTCTATAGCTTTCTAAAATGCCTAAGGTTTTGCTTCTGTGTCATCTAAAGTTACTTAGTTGGTTGGAGTAAGTTCATTGATTCTTTCGAACAAAAAGAGTAGCAAAATGGGACCAAACCTTGCTTACATGAATTGAGGCACTATGCCACATCTTTGGAATAGGGAAAATACTCTATGAATTGGTTTAAGAGGACTGTGCGATGTGTTGTAATTTCAGTTAATGATGTGTCAAGAGTTGCTCATAGTCACAACCTCTCTGCAGAAGGTTATCTGGGGTTACAAATAACTTCATTAAACAGTCAAATTCTCCATTTCATACCAAAGTCTGAACTATTTTTTCTCCATTTTGGATTAAAAAGCAGAATTTCCCAAATGTCCAATTTAGGAAGCAAATTCTTTTAAAAAAATCTTCAAGAAATAATAAAAATATTTAGCTTTCAACATTTTGAACCTAAATTAAGGGATTCCAAGCTCTGAGGCTGCTAGTTTAGCAGTTTCTCTTTAGATTTGTCTGCTCCGAACTCCTTATCAGCCATAGCAAACTGTCATAGTCTGTTGCAGCTAGGCTGGCAGCCTCAGTAATAAGGAACTGAGGGTCCACAGTAGGTGATCCCAGGGCCCTGAGATCCCTCAGGATTGCTAGGCTTCCAGTTTGCAACAGGGAGCCTGGAGGCTCTAAGATTCTTGGCTTAAGGTGGGGATATCATGACTTTGCATCTTCCTGTGTTGGAAACCACATTATGACTCGATCCAGGATCAGGAACTTCCAGGTTTCCAGCTCCTTGGAAGGCTCCTTCCTGTCTCCAGCTGTATTTCCAAAGGCTTCCAAGATCCAGCTCTGCACTGGAAGAAAATGGCCAGTACTATATATAGAACAACTCAGACTAGAAATTACAAGAAATAGAGGGAGACTCATATAGCCCCATTCATTTTAGTAGAGCATTCATTCAGTTTTATACCAGGATTTCCATGCTGCCACTGTAGCATATAACTCAGGGTTTGGAGAACTCACCAAAGCAACAGTGGCTTTCAATAGCCCCAGTAAGTCATCAAGCACAATTGCTGTGGCACCTATTGGTCAGCTGGCTGGCAAAAGTCACAACCCATGTTCCCTCTAGGGTATAGTGATCTGTGAGCATGCCACTTTGGTCCCACCTCTCCCTTTCGCTAAGCCTGGATCTGGACTACACTAAACCTAATAGACTAGATCCTCATGTAATGGATCCTCATGCAATAGCTTTTGCAATAATCCTCCAAGCATAAGACTGGGGGCTGGGGAATGGAGCAGTTCCCCGGAGCCGGTAATGACAACTCCCCATTCATGATGCAGAAATCTTATGTCATGGTTAGACAAAGTGCTTTGGGTAAATGTGATATCATTTACCCAAAGCGTTAATAAGTTAGTGCGCAGCACTGTATTAAATTGTGTGTGGTCGTGTATGTGCACACCTTGGAGGGAACCTTGGTCATAACCCCTCTACAAAAGATTATCTACAGTTAGAGATAACTCTATTAAAAATGACTTTCCATGCCTGGACCTTGGACATATCACCAGAATCCATCTGGAATTTCATTCAGGAACCAAGCCACCTGAAGAGCTGAGGAGATCATAAAGGTCAGAATGGAAATATTGATGGACACAATCACATGTTCATCATTTCGATCAGGAAACTTCTTGAGGCCAATATTTGGTTCATGCTGCCAGAAAATGAAAAGGGCCCATTATTAGGGATGTGTGAAACTTTGTTCTCCAACTTGATTGGGCAGAGTTTGGGCCTGATTCAGTGGCCAAATCTCCAAATCTGAATTGAATCAGGAGACCCTTTAATCTCTCCAATTCAAATTGGAACCCTCTGAATCAACTCAGAGAGATTGGGAAAGATTTGGAGATTCAGACATAGACACAGTTTCAAATGTGTTTTCTACATACCTCAAGGTAGCAGGTGACTCGTGAATGCTGTGATGCTGGGGGTGGATGGAGTATCCCTCAGGAGCACAAGGGGCTCCCCAGCATGCTTGGCAACAGACCCAGGAGTGGACCAGAAGCACTTCCGGTCCACTTCCAGGTCCACTGGGGAGCACACTGGAGGGCCCCCTCTACCCTCCCAGCTTGGCAACTGGTGCTTCCTAGGTCTAGGGGTGCACCCAGGATCCCCCTGTGACTGACTGCCAAGGCAGAGGAGTGTGGGGTGGGCCCTGGTGAACACAGACCTGGAAATGGACCAGAAGTTCTTTCGGTTCACTTCTGGATTCACAGCCAAGCACGTGGGGAGGCCCGCCCGCGCTCCTGCGAGATGCTCCATCTGCCCCAGCATTGCAACATTCAGAAGCTGTGCCTGGTACCTTGAGGTATGTAGAAAAAACATTTAAAGTTGTATCTGGGTCCGAATCGCTAATTCTCTGAATCAGCATTGAATCTTCAGATTTGGATTCAGCTGAGTTGGGGACAGTGATCCAAATTGACGAATCGAATCACTGTCTCCGATTCAAGCCAATTCCGAATCCGAATCCAAACCAAAAATGGCCTATTTCACACACCCCAACCAGTTATGTGGAAGGAAGAGCATAACCCAGTATACTTGTATGACGCTACACAAGCAAAATTACTCAGTCTTGGATAGATTCGTGAGCAGTCATCTGCTGGATACAGAGTGAGTTTCTTCTCACTGGTAATATTTTTGCCCATAGTCTGGCTCATATATTATAAAGCCAGAATAAACCTTTTTAATCATATAATCTAAACTACTACATGACACATTCATGACTTCCATTCATTATTTGCTCGTGTATTTTATAAGAACATCCTGTCCTTGGGCCAATGTTATGGATGGATAGGTAGTAAAAATATAGGACACCAACCCCCTCCTGGTAATTAACTTGTCAGCAGGTTACTTTTACAGATACTTTTGCTTTTATAATATAAGGCACTTACATTTGGTGGGCCTGGAAATCAGAAATACCTGTTTGCAGTTTTTGCACCATAAAATAAAGAAATAAATTGATCCAAAATTTTCCTGATGCATTTGAGACGAGGCTCATCTCCTTAGGCTGTAGTAGGCTCACTGTACTTATAAAAGGCATTTTGTTGGAGAGCAGAATGTCACATCCTGAACCATCTCCAGGGTGATGATGGCTACCAGGTCACAGAGCAACACAACATTGCCCCCAAACACACATCCATTGAATCACTTAGCAGAGTACAAGCACATGGGACTCCTCAGTTGTGACACCCCACAAGTATGAACCTTGGTGGGGTTCACAGCAGAAATCCTCCAGGAGAGAATTACAGAAAGTTAGGAGGCAGAGTTCTGTTAAGTCAGATACTTACATAAAGCCAGTTCAACTAACCACAGCTGCAAAATCCATGGAGATGAATGTTACAGCATTTGTAATGTACAGAAGGCGTCCTTATGTGTGTGTACATAGCTACCAGTGTTAGGCTGCACCGCACAGCTATCATGAGAAAAGGGTGCCATCTTGTGGGAAAATACAGAATTCTTCACCTATATTATTTATATCTGGAGTTTCCTCCAGATTAACCTGTGCACAAATCTGCTGTCATTGTTGTGGGCATAGGTATACAATCAGTGCCACCGGACTGATTATTATTTGTATTGCCTTAACTGTTACAAGTTGTAGAAAAATAAAGTCAGAACACTTCAAGTGCAGGTAGGATATTCAGGACATCCTTCCATTAGGTGTTGGTTTTCAACGGCATATTCCGCATCCTGCATTCTTAAGGACACGTCCACTCCATGAACACAAACCAGTGTGTGAACAAGATCCAAATGCAGAAAATATCCACGACGAACTTCATAGAACGTAGACTTTGGATCAAGTTCCAGTTAGTCCATTCCATTCAGGACTCTTTGAACTGAAAGTTAAAGGGGCATCACTAATGGATGTTCCTATGACTTTCTTGTACTAAAGCTAATCTGGCTGGACCAGTCATTCTAATTCTTGTTTTCTAAACAAGGGTTGTCCAACTTCTAAGCAGCCATGGGCTGCACACCACATGGGATGCACCAGCAGGAGCCATGGACCCCCAAAGCCACAAGCTGCACAGGTGCCCTCCACTACTACGCTGTGTGCGTGGGTCTCCCTCCACAGCTGCACCGTGTATGTAGGTGCCCCCCACACCTCTACACCATGCACATGGGTGCCCCAGTCTTATCCTTGGCTCTCTGGCACTCCAGGCTGTGCTGAACTGCATTGCCCTTTCTCTTGCGGTGGGGCAAGATGTGGAAGCTGGAGGAGGTGGGGGAAGCCCAGGTGCTGCTGCAGCCAAAGCAATGGGAGAGCAGTGGCTGAATGGGAGCTCAGAGGCTGCAAATTAACTCCTCCAGTTGGACAGCCCTTCTGTAAACTACAAGGCTAGAAACTCGTTACAAAGTTGGATTCCCAGTGAGTAGAGTGGATATTATCCTGCCTCAAAAGGTTCACAAGAGGAAGCTTTAGATGTTTTCCCATAGGTATTTAACTGATGCACAACAAATACAACAATCCACTCTACTCCACTGATCTAGATAGGAAAATCCAGGTTAGGTAAAATGTAGAACCAGTAAATCATATTTGGAGCACACATGCTTTAAATTGAAAAATAACTATTGGGAAGGAGGCAGTGGAAGGAAAAAGGATATTAGAAAGAAGTGTACTATGGATCATCGATCCTTCTGGATCCTCGTGTGTGCATAAGAGGTCATCAGGATCTTTGATGCAGGAGCATTATGTGCACATCCGGAAATCAAACGTGGGTCTCTTCCACTGGACCACAAGGATTGTGCTACTGAGCAACAACAGCAAGCAAACTGTAGTATAGGAAGTCTTAAACAACCATCCAAAAAGAAAATCAGGAAATCTGGCTCTTTGGAAAGCTTGAAAATAACTTCCTTTGCTATTGACTGTCCTTTAGACGGAGCAGGGTACAAGGTATCAAGGGGGGAATGTTGAAAACAAGGGTTTTCACTTAAAAAAAAATGCCTGTTCTGTGTTGCAAAGTTCAATTTTTCATTAAAAATTAAAAACTCTTAACAGTTAACTACTGAAAATTTGGGGTGTATGGCCAGAGACCATAACATTGTAGCCTAAATAGAAATATTTGCATTTTAAATTCTGTAGAGGGGGAGGGGAACATAAAACACCTCTGCAGCATTTATAAATAAAAATATTTGGGTTTTCACTGAAATACTTTGAATGATTTAGTTTTCTATAAAGAACATAAACATTACCATAAAAAATTGAGACTTAAATTTTTTTTTTCCTTGGGAGACCCCCTACTCTGTCCATTTTTCTGACCAGCTTTTAAGATCTCATTTAGTTGAGTCAAGTGTCCCTGCTGCCATTTTTCAGCATGAGGGCACTGATACACGTCCCCTGCCTTCTACCTTATACACACACAGATAAATCCATTTTATAGTATTTGGATGCAGATCTGAACATCCTTAAAGTTTCAAGGTAGGAATTAGATGTTAGGTTCACATCCAGAAGTTTTCACACCTGTGTCTACCCACAAGACAGCTACCTGTAACCATGCACATTTAAAAATGTTTAAAGCATGTCCTACATGGGAATTTTTTTTTTCCCATTACATTATTTTATTCAGATAAGCTTGAATTCCAGAGTGATTTCAGGAGGTCAGGTGCCCTGGTCCAAATAACATTAGCATTGGATTCATCTTAGCCACAGGACTTCATTTAACAATGCTTGGTTCCATGCTAGGCCATCCCTACCCTCTGTTTTGTCCCTGTGGCAATTACTTCTGCAACATCCAGTGGCAAGCTTCACCAGCGGGCTAGTTTGCTTAAACGAACGCATTGTGTGATTCCACTGATTCTCCCACCGCATCCATGACATGCCTTTCAATCCCTTTTGCTTCATGCAGCGAAGGTGGCTGAAGTAAGGAATAGGGAAAAGGAATATGCTAACTACATCCTATAAAAGTACTGTGGGTGGATTTCAATTTGGATTCCAGGCATTCAATAAAGTAACTTTAATAAGGACTTTAGGCCATTAGAAGCCCAGGAGATGCCTGTCAGGTAAAGGAAAGAATTAAGTGGCTGAGCGACCCCGGAGATTTCAGACCGGAGCTCAGACACCCCAGCTGATAAAATATGTTTTTCTTTCTTTTTTTTCAGAAAGAGAAAGTAGGTGACCTTGTTTCAGTTCTTACAAGTTCTCCAAGCCATAGCAACAGTATATAAGAAATGGTTTTCTAGCACTGCACTAATAATTATATCTGTTTTCTTTTCTAGGGTCTCTTTTGTGCTATGTTGAGTGGCTGATTCAGCATAGCGGTCTGTTTTTGGGGTAACAGGGACAACATGTTATAAGTACCACCCCTCACCTACCTTTCTGAGGTAGCACCTAGTTTATTCCTTGAATGTTTTTCCCCCTGTACGTGTGCAGTGTTTTTTACCTCTGTGAACCAAGCTAGCCTAGGGCCTGTGCCTTATGTAAGAGCAAGTGCTGCAGAGATCTGGTGCTGGGCCTCTCACTAGGTGCCTTTCACTTGATGTACAGATAGTGCAGAAGGCTACTTTTACAATGATTTGTGTGGCCCAACCAAAACCTTTGTGGGTTTGAGGCTGTTCGTCAGTATTTTCCTTTATCCCTGTACCCCCGCCACCCACTACTACTTACTACAACTACTACTTGCTTCTGTTTATGATTTGCTTCCTTGCTGAAAGCAGTGCACATTTTTATGTGGCCCACAAAGTCCTTGTCTCCCAATTATACTTCCCCTGGCTCCACGTTCTGCCTCAGTAGTTTCTTTTTTATGCTCTGACCTCTTCCCAGAGATTTCTCTGTTCTTCTACTTTTCACTGTATCCTGATTATCCTGGTATCCTTTGTCTTCTCCATTCTCCCTCCCCTCTGCCTTTTTGTCAGGGCTTGAGCGCATAGCTTCAGATCCTCTTGTCACTGAGCATCTGAACAGAAACTAACACTAATGCTGCATTTCTGCTTCATCTTTTATGTCAACTCTGATTGAATTCTGCTCCTCCCTTGCTTATCAGGTGAAAATCAGCCAGCACCATAAAGGGCTGGGGGATCAACTGGGGAGGAGCTGTTGGCAAGACTGTTCTGAAACCCTCTCAAAACACTGAGAACAGAGGGGACAGACAGGAAGTCCTCAATGAACAGCTATGCTGGGAGAATAACTGACCTGAGTTCCTATTAAACCAATATCCACTTTGAGCATTTCTGATTCAGTGCTTACTCATGGCTGCACCACCAAGAAGTTATGAGTTTGGACACTGTTATGAACATAAATGTATTCAGATATGCCTAGTAGGGCTGTGCAAAGCTTTAGCCCTACTAGGGGGGATTTGGCCATAGGGTATAATAGGAATCAATGAAATACCTATAATTTTGTTGTCTTTTAACTGATACAGATGAATCTTGCAGAGATAGTAGCCTCTGCTGAGAGCATAATGTGTGCTAAGTTTCAAGGACATAGGTGCAGGAGTTTCCGGGAAACTGGACCTCAAAGTTCTGAAAGCAAAACATGTCACGTGTGTATGTTAAGCCGCATGGGGGTGAAAAGTGCAGGGATGGTAGCCCCTGGTGAGGCAACAAAGCCTGCTGAATTTCAGGGAGAAAGGTACAGGGGTCTGGGAGGAACTGCACCTCAAGCTGCAGACAAGCAAAACTCATGACATGGGTGACACTGGGTGTGTTAAGGCGCAGCAGGGCGAAAGCTGCAGGGACGCTAGCCCCTGCTGCAGCCACAAAGCATGCCAGCTGTCAAGGTGTTACCTATTTCGTGAGTTTTGCTTGTCAGCAGTTTGAGGTGCAGTTTCCCAGAAACCCCTTCACCTATCTTCTTGAAATATGGCAGGCTTTGTGGCCTCAGCAAGAGCTACCATTCCTGCAGTTTTTACCCCACTGTGGCTTAACACACATACGTGACATGAGTTTTGCTTTCAGGACTTTGAGGTGCAGTTTCCCAGAAACCCCTGCACCTATCACCTTGAAACCTGGCATGTGTCATGCTCCTAGTAGAAGCTACCACCCCGGCATGTTTCATCTGAATCAGCCAAAAGACAACAAAGTTATAGATATTTCATTGATTCCCCATTATACTCTATGGCCAGCTCTCCGAATCAGCTCTGAATCTTCTGAAGCCATTCGGCCGAATCAAATCGAAAACCTGGTTCGGATCTCCAGATCAAATCTCTGGCATCTGAATCAGCTGAATCTGAATCTGAAACAAAAAGTTCCCTATTTGCACAGGCCTAATGCTTAGTACCACGTATTCAATAATAGGTAAATATGCTCCTTTACCTAACAGATATGGCAAAAATCCCATTGATAGCTAATGAGAACAAGAGATTCACTCAACATTCAGATCCATATCAGGATTTGAACTTGAAGTTTAAGGATGTCTGGGATATCAAGTCTACAAAACAATTATAAATGTGTGTGTCTGTGTATAACAATTATATATAAGTTCTAATATAATAAAGGCCTTAGTCTGTCTGTCTGTCAGTCTGTAATGCTCTTGGAGCACTTTGGTTGGTTACTGAAACAACCAATCAAAATGCTCCAAGAGCGTTATGGACAGGAGGTGTCAGCGGCATGGCAGAGTGCTGCCCTAATGGTGGGGATGGAGAGGACAGAGTTGGGGGGGGTGAGGCCACTGGTGCTGGTCTTGCCTCCCCCCCACCAACCCTGCTCCTTGGTGGTGATGACAGCATGAGGTGCTGGTAGAGAGGGATGGAGGGGACAGTGGGGCAAGCTTTTTCCCTTCCCACTTCCCTCCTGGGAGGTGGTTGTGGTGTGAGGGTGGGGTTAGGGTTACAAGTTTCCCACCCCCGCTCCATCCCCACCTCCCCCTGTCATTCTTGATGGGCAATTTACTAGTGTGTGTATGTGTATGTGTGTGTGTTATACATAAAACTTCTGATTGACTTCAGTGGTATTGTGACTAACAAAAACCTTGGCCAATTGCTCCTCTTTCACCTAAATGGTATCTGTACAGTTAATTTAAACAGAGATCCTTTTTTGAACATCCTGAAGAGATTGGGAATTGGGAAATGCTACCATATTGATGCTAATTTGAGGATTTCCAAACTGACAGATCTAACGGTCATCAAACTCTAATTGTTACATTTAGGCTGATTGAAATAAAATTAGGGACTGTCAAATAGGGAATTAATTGTCTTAGCCAGTGTTACAGAAGTCATTAATACTTTGTTCAGCATCCAGGGAAATGGTGTTTAAGACCAATTATAAGAGCACAACTTTACCATGTCAGTCCTTGACTCTGACTTAAGCATCTCAGGCCTAACATCGGGGCTAGTACTTGTTTAATCAAATTGGTCTGAATAAGATTTAATTAAAACAGTGTAATTTTTCAAGTCTAGACTAGGGCTTAGTCTCTTTAAATTGGTAATAAAATAGGATTGGAAAGTTAGAGAACTAGTACAACTACAAATATATGGACCCCTGCTTTGTAATTATCTCATTATGTATAGTATTTGAATCAAGGCAGGATCCTGCAACCCTTACTTATGGGAGTAATTCTAATAAGTTAATTAGGAGCATTCATATAATTACAGCACACACACACGAGTACTGGCTTGCAGGACAGACCCCATACAACTTGATTTAAAATGGCTTGAAATAATGGCTAAATGGCTAAATATTTAATTATTAGAAATTCTTACTAAATTGCTTTGTCCACGAGTGGCATATTTTAAATACACATTAACTATTTAGCTTATAGTTAAATGTTTATCAGTGTTACTATCTAGAAAAGGTGCGATACATAAGAACTGAATAACTTGATACCAAAAAGATCTTTGTTAATTTTATATTCTCAGCAAATAAATCTGAAAGCTTTGACCACACACATATAAAATTGTTTGAGGTCATAAGTATGTTCACTTTCTTGGCACCATGCTGTGTAGTACCAAAGTACTACCAACTACAAATGACCAAGATATGATATATTTATGATAGAATAAATTGACTTGTCTCTTCACTAAAAATAAAATGGACATACAATATGCAGCAATACCATAGAGTAAATATTCCTGCCATCTCCTTTATCTGGGGTGACTTTATATGTCACTTCATACGTGACTTCACTTCCCTACTCAGCATCATTCTCGGATAGCCATTCACTCACTTTAAATAGACTTTCATGGCACCTAGTGGTGAGGTGCTTTAATACTGCAAACAACTAAATTAAGACTCCACGTCCCATTCTCAAAAGTGATTTAGATTCTTAGGACAACATTTTCAAAGATATTTGTGTGTCAAAAGATGGAGGCAGGATAGGTTTTTTCAAAAGTGCCAGAGTTCATAGTCCTTAATGGTAGATAATAAGATCCCATTTAAATCATTTAAAGATCTGGGCCTAAATGCCAAATTCAATCTACAGTCAGTTAGGTGTGTAAACATTTCTGAAACCCCACTAGGCAAAATATCTGCATCTTTTAGTGCCAAAAAGCTCTTGGAACAATGGTGTTTAGGAGCTTAAGTCTCAGGAAGTCAAGGGAACGTGTCCTCCTATGTTACATCAATGCTTTTGAAAATTTTATTCAGACTATTGTTATTGGTGATAAACTGTATTCTTGATTAGATTAAATATTTTACCTACTTGCAGTGATTTAGAGAAACCAGCCTATTTAATATTTTCTTTAAAAAAAAAACCATTAAAATTAATATAATAAAAGCCTGTCTGTGTGTCTGTCTGTCCATAACACTCTGGGCCAACTGTGCATGACTGCCCAGGGGCTGGACAGTGCTTGGTTGGCCTGGGAGGTGCAGGCACAGCTGGGTGGCAAGGCTCAGGGGAGCACACAGATGTGGTTGGAGGCCAGGGAGCTGCTGCACTGCACCATGCTTCCCCCTGACAACAGCTGGCAGGGAGGGGAGTAGGGAGCAGGAAGGGGAGAGGAGCAGAGGGTCATGGTGAGCTACTGCTGTTGCCAGCGGAAGGGCCGCGAGGGGGTAGTGGGGCTGAGGCTATGCCAGGCTGATCCCAGCAGATGGGAGAGCAGCGCCTCACCTGGCCTGGCTTTGGGGCCATGGGAGCCTGGCAGCTCCTCCAGGGCTGGAGGCAGGTAGCTCCCACCTCTGCACCCACCATGAGAGAGCCAGAGAGGGAGACCCGTGCTGCTGCCTTGGCTCCCCAGCTCTGCACCCCTACATGAGCTGCTGGGCTCCAAGTATGCCACAGCCCAGCTGGGTGGGACACAGGCACGGGGAATGGAGCCCAGCCAGGCCGAGGCACAGGACATTTGGAGTCCAGTGGCTCCTGCAGAGGCAGCACCAGGGTGCCAAGGGTGGAGCACATGGCCCCTGATCTGTGCAGGGGTCATGGGTAGCTGTGGCTATGGTGGGGCTCAGTGTCACATGTGGCTGGGTATGTGTGAGGTATGTGACTGGCTGGGTGTGTATGTGTGGCATGTGACTGGCTGGGTGTGGTGTATGGGTATGGCTTGTGGCTGGGGGTGGCTGGGAGTGTGCTGCATATGGCTGGGTGTGTGTGTGTGTGTGTGTGTGTGGCATGTGGTTGGGCATGTGTGTGGCATGTGTGTATGGCAGCATGTGGGATATGACAGCGTGTGTGGGGATGGTGTGTGTGGCACTGCATGTGGGAGTGGGTGTAACTGGGTGTGTGCAGCATGTGACCAGGTCTGGGATATGTAGTGGGTGTGTGTGGCATGCGGCTGGGTGTGTGGCTGGGTGTGTGCATGTGTGGGCAGTGGCTGGGTGTGTGTGTGTGTGCAGGGTGTGTGTGGGCGGGTGTGTGGCTGGATGGATGGGCAGGATTGTGGCATGTGGGTGGGTGGTTGTGTGCGGCATGCGGGCATGCATTTGTGTGTGGCTGTGTGTGTGTCTAGGGTGTGAGGGTTGCACAGGGCCAGAAACAGAGTGGGTGGGAGGGGGGGTTGTGCACGGCTGAACGCAGAGTGACGGCAGCGTGGGGCGGTGGGTAGTGGCGCTCCATCCCTGCTGCCCCCCCATCAGTCTTGGCACACACTTAGCTAGTCTTTATTATAAATAGCAACAACAACATCACAATCATTAGCTAATAAAGAAATGCTTACTGCTAGGGGAGTTTGTCTTACCATGATGTCATCCCATCAGTCCCCAGCTATGGTCAGGAGCATATGGTGCTGGGCTCTGTACAAATGCATGGTGAGAAACTCTCTCTCCCCCAAAGAATTGATCCTTGCGGTTATTTAAGCAGGCTGGTGGCAGAATTGGAAACAGAGCTCCTCTTTCTAACTGCCAGCCCAGTGCCCTGCTGATTAGGCCATGCTGCCTCTCAGGTTATGCACATATGTACCTTCCAGCTCCTTTGAAAGGCGGGGAGAAGCTGCTACCCAGGAGCCCACAGCCAGTCTTAGGCTGTAGCTCTTTCCTCTGCGTGATGCTGTAGTTAGTATCCATGAGCTAAATCACGCTTCCTTCCCTTCTTCAGGTAACAACTTGTGCCTTTGATTGACATATAAATGTTACAGAAGTCTACTCCCTCCAGAGGCATAACTTGAAACTTCATCTCCTTGGGTGATGCAGACAGGGAAAGTGGAGCGGGAGACTCATACAATCAAAGAGCAATAGGGTTAGGCTGGAAGAGAGCCCCAGAGGCTATCCAGTCCAGCCCCCAGCCTGAGAAAGGTTCAACCCCAGTCAAGCCATCCTATACAAATCCATTGTTCAGCCTATTAGTAAAATTACAGTCAACCCTATCAAAACCACAAGACCTAACCTGCCACCAGTAAAGTGGAGGGATGATGGCAGCCAATGTCCTGCTGCTGCAAAGTTGTTGAAGAATGATTGAGAGATCCAAGGAAGAGGGCCACATCTCCCACTATAAAGAAATGCAGAAACTATGGGTGTGCGAAATGTGCCATATTCGATTCAGATTCGGATTCGGCTCAAATCGGGGACAGTGACTTGATTCATTGATTCGGATCACTGTCCCTGATTCAATTCTTCCAAATCCAAATCTGAAGATACAATGCTGATTTGGAGAACTAGCGATTCAGCCATAGACACAGCTTTACATGTTTCTTCTACATACCTCAAGGTACCAGCATGGCTCATGATCACTGCGATGCTGGGATGGATGGAGTGTCCCACAGGAGCACAGGGGGACCCCGTTTGCTCAATGGTGTGGATTCAGAAGTGGATTGCAAGTGCCCCCCCCAGACCCAGGAGGCGCCAGTTGCCAAGCCAGAGGGGCATCTGTCGCCAACTCCCCCGGCGTCACTTCTGGGTCTACTGCTGAGGGCGCTGGGAAATGCCCCCTACTCCATCCATCTCAGCACCTCAGTGTTGACAAACCACGTGGTCCCTTGAGGTATGTAGAAAAAACATTTAAAGCTGTATCTATGTCTGAATCACAAAATCTTTCTGAATTAATTAATTTGGAGGGTTCCTATTTGATTCAGAAATATTAAAGGGTCTCCTGACTCAATTCTGATGTGGAGACTTGGCCACCAAATCAGGACGAATCTCCGCCAAATCAAATCAGGGACCAAAGCTTTGCACAGCCCTAGCAACCCCCCCCATAGTCCAAACCAAGCTGATCATGGGGTAAAAATGGCCCTGAGTGCAAGGGTAAAACCTCCTAGCCAGGAACCTCCATGTTTAAGTTCCAGCAGGGCATTGGGACACCCCAGTTACAGTCCCCAATCTTGGTTGCAGCCAAAACCCAATGCTTCTAAGGAAGGCTTAAGAAAAAAACCCTGACACTTGTCCGAAGAGAAAAAAATTCTCTCCCAGCCCCATGTGGCAACCAGAAAACCTGAGAAGTATTAGAAATACCTACACTAGAGCACAGACATAGCTAGATCATCCCAGACCAATGCCTGTCCAACTTCTTGAAGAGGGAAACAAGCACTTACCTCCACGTGCAGGGGCTGTTGCAGTTCTGGCAGTGGTGCAGACTTCTCCCACCTTAGTGCAAGCTCCCTGGCAGGGCCTGCCTTTCTGATGCCCCCTCTGAACTGGCTCCTGGGGCTGCTGCCCTGCTCACCGTTGCCCCTCCCACCCCAATTATGCTACTGATTCCCTCACTCCCTACAAGAAGCAGGCAGAGGAGGAGAGGCATGCAGTCTCTTCTGGGAAAAAAACACCTGGCCCCACACTGTTTCTGCCTGCAGGCACCTGCTGAAAGCAGAAATGGTCAGGGTCCAATCCTATTTTTCTGCACAGCCTTTCCACCTCTCCCACAGCTGGGGGGTGAGCCAACTAATAGCTGCATTATATTATATATATTGCGTTATATTACCAGGATGTAGTTTAGTTTGCAATGATGCAAACTTATTTAAAACCCCCCAAACTCCTGCACGTGTACAGTGCCATTAAGCCACCATTAAGTGTACACCGTTAAGCCACACAAAGTGACATTTTCATCATATGGGCATGGTAATGGCGTTATGTATTCAAGTGCCCATCTTGATCTAGATGAGTACTGATGGTAGAGTATGGATAGAAATCATAGTTTCACCCGCAACAAGCAAGATGACTATAGACTGGGGGTTTTTTAACCATTTTGCTGGATTAGACCTCAGTTTTAAGTGTATTCTCCAGGAGCAGAAGAACTCTGTTTACTTTCCTAAAATAAAAGAAATGGTTGGCTTTTTGTTGCCTTTAAAGTGAAAGGGATATTCTATTCACATCCCCTATATCACGAAACCAGTTTATTTTTTACTCTTTTAGGAAGGGTGATTGAGTGGCTTCATTATCCTTATGTTGGTTTCACAGTTTGTACTTGCTAACAGGCAAAAATAAGACATTTGTTTAGCTGCCAAGCAATGTAGTCACTGCCTTGTGAGATTTTCCTGTGTGGTGGGTGGGCAGTTAAAAACCTTGTTAACTCTTTGGACAGCCTAACACTTTGTCACTCCCAATGTGCAGAGCCTGTTGAACCTTAGAGCTTTCTCATGTGTGGCTAGACTGGGTAGTATTTACAGAGTGCTATGGAAAGGGGTGAGAAAACCCATCAGAAGAAAGGAAGATGCAGCAAGGAAAGGCCCTGCTGCAAAAGCCCTCACAATCTAGGACGCATAGGGTACCTATTAGGGCACTGTTCGGTGCCCTAACAGGCAGATCAGGGGCCCACAACCTCAGGAGGGCTACTGAGGCTGTGCCGGTGTTTCTGGGGTTGTGGGCCCCTGATCTGCCTGCCAGACGAGGGAGGGAATCTGGGTGCTGCCGCCTGGGATTGGCATCAGCACACCGCGGTACCAGGCAGCAGCAAGCGGCTTCTCTCATCCGGCAGGCAAATCGAGGAACGCAACCCCAGCAGGCAGATAGAGGAAGTCACAGTGCTGGGGAGGGACACTGAGCTGGGCTGCTTCGAAACGCAAAACATTTTTAAAGTTTCAACTGCCCTCATTTTGTTTCGAGGCTGTTTCGAAACCCTTTGTTTTGTTTTGATTTTGTTGTTTTGAGCTCTAAACGAGTCAGAACAGTGTTGAAACAGAACAGCCGGCAAAATTTTACACAGCCCTAGTAGCTATACATGTCTCTGGGGTGGGATGGTGGTGTTTCAGTTAGAGTGGCTCTTAGCTCCAGTGCCACCACAGGTACAGGTGGGCAGGTGAGGGGAATGCTCCCCCTTCCCACCACAGGGCAGCTCCGGGCCAGACTGTGGGAAACCCCCCAGGGCATGGAGCTGCCCTTGTATCCCCATGCCCAGCTGGGCAGGCAGGCACCCAGCCCAGGGGAATGCTTCCCCACTCCCACCTGCAGTGGTGGTGGGAACAAGTCACCCAGCTGCATGGGGAAGGGCAGCCCTTGGCTGGGGGATGCCAGACTGGGCTGGGGGAAGATCCCCAAGGCCCATGATTCCCTCCCCTACTCTCCACTCCTATGCCTGACTGTGCATGTGTGGGACCAGCCTGGCATCCCCTCTCCCCCTTTTGCAGCAGTGTCTGAGCTGAGCAGTTGCCTGGCCCCATGGGAGAGGGGGAGGGGGGTGTTTCCCTCTGCATGGGGCTCCTCACAACAAGGTAGCCCTAGGCTGGGTGTCTCCAAGCCAGGCGAAGCCCCCTGAGGCATGGGGCTCCTCCCTGTGGACAGATGCCCAGCTCAGCAGGCTGGAAACAGCATGGCACTGGGATGGGGACGCCTTCCCCCCTGCAGGGGGGCAGTAGGGGGTTGGGGTTGTGCGCTGACCAGCCAGGCAGGGATGGCTCCCTCTCGGCTGAGCCAAGCTGGGCTCCACAATGGTCCTCAGGCTGGGAGGCATTTTCAAACACCCCCTGCCCTCTGGCCTGGGCCAGTGCAGGCCTCTGCCTGCCTTTCTAAAGTGAAAATTGAACGTGAGTTCAGTTCATTATTCGTTCAGTCTACACAGTTTAGAGAAAACTGCAAAGATTGGATCAATTCTGCCTCAGACTTTTTGACTGTATTCATTCTGCATTCATCTGTCTGCCTGTCCTCCTGAACATCGTCAGGCAACTGACTCATCTTCTGAGAAGATTTTTTCAACTGTTTATGGCCTTTTGATCTATTGTTTCCTAAGATTAACAGAACAGCTGCTTCACTTTAGCCTCTGACCTGGAAATAATAGATTGTTCTGTAATTGCCTCCATACACGCTGGTTTCTGAGAGGTTGCTTATCTATAGTTCTTGTGTTATTTTCCTACTTCTGTTTCCCCCAGGCTCCAGTTAAATTAGAATGACAAATTTACACCAAAAAGTATAATTACCCAATATTTAACAGCTTCACCTTAGTGATCAGGTCATATGTCATGTTCAAAAGAGTATTACATTTTAGTAGTCTTAGGTTATTACATAATATCTTGTCTATCACAGTAAGAACTATTCAAAAATCACTTACAGCCAGCTACTGTGTAAAATGTTTCATTTGAGGGCTTGGCTCTGTTTTGCCAGAAGCTGTCACCTACACTACTTAGGAAGCCATATTTAAAATGAATTCTGAACTTGAGCATTAAAAATGCATCTTATATGTTTATGCAGATTAAGTTTAGAAGTCTTCTTTGAGGCTGTGAGCCAGAGGGATATTTATGGCACTAAGTTTATTTTACAAGTTGCAAAAAAAAATAATTACACCTTTAGAAGTCCTTCTATTCTCCCCATCTCATCTGCTTTCCTCTACCACAAATCAGTGTTTCTTCTGTATTTATTTTTTATTTTGTATCTTTTCTCATTCAAGTCTATCTCCTGCCCACTTTAAACTAAACTTTCATGCACTGTTTTGTGTTTATTGTAACGGTTAGCATGGGACATCATATGGTAGTCACTCCACTTGGCCTAGACACATGAATGAGGGTGAAGTGACATGTTACACTTAGACCATACAAAAGGCACTAAAAATGCACCCTAAAAATGTGCACTAAAAATGTGAGCACCCACATGTTACACCTTGTCAACTTGTGCCAATGCCCTCTGAGCATCTTAAGTTATGCCACTTCAGGCAAGGATTAAGTCTGGTCCTCCCTATCTAGCTCATGTTAAGGTAACTTCAGTCTGCTCCATGGAGGTGAAGCAAGCAATATGCAGTCGTCCAGCACCCCTGGATGTATGGCTCCCGGAAGTGAGAGAGCCTAGGCATCCTGGCTCCCAGCCGCACCCCTGCTCACCAGCCCTCTAGTGCTCAAGCCAGAGCTGTGCAGGCAAGAAACAGTATTCACCCTTCATGTGCAACTTCACTTAAACACCACTTATCATTCCACAGATTTAGTAGTGCACTTGTGTACAGACACCTGAGGGGACTAGCCAGTTGCCCTTCTTTCTTAGGAAGAATGAGGCCACCCCTGTTGCCCCCTCCTGCTTCTA
This sequence comes from Caiman crocodilus, assembly GCA_030014935.1. NCBI lineage: Eukaryota > Metazoa > Chordata > Crocodylia > Alligatoridae > Caiman > Caiman crocodilus. The sequence goes on along the minus strand of JAGPOW010001296.1, from coordinate 37,726,905 downwards.
TTTCCTCCAGGTCTCCCACTTCCCCGCTTACCTCAGGGCTTTGTTCTCCATCCCCAAGCAAACCTAGTTTAAAGCCCTGATCAGTAGGTTAGTGAGCCTGTCTGCAAAGATGTGCTTCCCTCTCTTCCCCATCTCTTGCTGTCAATCTGTCTTCTTGGAACAACATCCCAAGAAGGCTATTGAAGCTAGAGCATGTTCTGAGCAGCCACAAAGTAACATTTACTATGCTCTCTAATGTGCACATCTGGCTACTCATCAGTCCAAGTCCAAGCGCTGAAATTGTGAACCATCATGGATTGCAAGTCGCTTGTAATACGTCTGTGGGGCAGTCCAATGATAGCTGGACATGTTACTTAATGCAATCTGAAGTTACCAATCACACTTAGCTTGTTTTCTTGCTTGAACATATAGATGCTTGCATTTTAAGTGCAGTTAACATGTCCTAGATATAACATGTGATACGTTCACAATTCTCAAAGGGAACGATAGACAGCTCCACTCTATCCCTCAGTTACTCCTTGGGAAAGGGGATACAGGCAGTCCTCAACCGATAACGTTTTGAGTTGCAATGTTTTGCACTGACAACACTTCTACTTTCAACTTTCGACTTCACAATGCTTGATCTGATGTGACACCATGCCGGCAAACAAGTCACTGCGTCACCCATCTCCCTGGAAAGCATCTGCCCAAACATCCTTGGACACGTTCTTTAACAAAGCAGACAAGACTCCAGAAAAACCTGAAGCCAAGACTCCTGAGATGAATTCACCCAAGAACACTTCAGAAAGTCCAACCAAGAACCCTTCAAAAAGTCTAGCAAAGTCACCTCAAAGAAGTCCTCCTAAATCAATATGATTGCTATTTACAATATAAATGCATTAATGTAGCTACATTACTGCTCTATAATTGATGGAGTACAACATTCTGGGGTATTTCTGGTGAAAAAGGGTATCAGATCTTGGTTCAGGAACCAATCTCCCATTTACCACATTATTTCCTACGGGAAAATTGGTTCCAAGTTACAACGTTCCAACTTAAGATGCCGTTTTCATGACCCAACTGTGTGGTAAGTCTGCAGACTGCCTGTTCCAATTTACCGCATATAAATTGAGTAGCAACTAATTAAATAATCTGAGAGACCCTTCATGGGGCTCTCTATCTTTCACAGCAGAAGTTACCAGAAATTAACAGCTCTGCGGAAAGAGCAAGAGCAGGGCTTTTGATATTTGTACAGAATGACTAAACAGTTATTTATAAGGTCCTTGTGGTTTTTCAGAGTCTAAAAGTAATGTAAGGAGCAAAACCACAACAATTCTTGGTAAAACATTTTGAGATCTAAGACACAAATGCTATTTGGGTCTCCAATATGATTAATGCTGCAGTAGCCTTGGAAATGTGACATGGTACAAAATAGGAAATTCTATATGCTTCATTTACTGGTGAAAAACACTTCTACAAGCTGGGCATTATTATTATTTTATATGTTGACCTTTACTCCTATGTGAAAGCATTTCCAACAGATTAATCCAGTGTTTGTGAAGTTACAATAACTATTTTGCTCTCTCTTCTTTGAACATGCTGATTCTTCTACTGTTATGTTTGTATTTAGATTGATAAAAATTTTGAATATTGAATTCCAGCTCCTCAAGGCTATTTATTTAGGCTATTTATATTTTCAATATTGAAAAGCAGTTTACCATACATGGGAAATATGCCATATGGGAGTAGAGATGGGCCTGGAATACCAAGGGGTCTTAAAAACAAAAAACTGACAAATCAAAAAGCAATACTTGCGTTCAAAATCCCAGTTCTTCATCCTACAACATCAAATGTGAAAGCAACAGGCCTGAGGGGCAGGAGTGGGGTGCTGCTTTTAATTAAAGCACAAACAGAAAGGAGCACTTGAAGAGACTCTGCACTAGTGAGATATAAATAGCAATATTGCTGCCACATGACGACTAGTTTCTGTCTGTGTGCAGCGTGCCCATGTGTTCTGGACCCGTGATGTTTGAGTAAGGACAACTTCTGCTATACTGTCCCATAATGACCCTGTCTGGAGACTGTACTTTACTTCAGATCACGGGAAAGTATGGCTGGAAAGGAGGTCATCTCTTCCAGTTCCCTGTTCAAGGCAGGATCATGCCAGCCAAGGGTCTGTCTAACTGGCTTTTTAAGCCTTCCAAAGATGACAATGCCAAAAAACCCAACGATTACTTTCAGTGATTTAACCTGCAAAAAACCCAATGATTTCTTTTTCAACATAGTGCTTTATAAGATCCCACAACTCCTTCTTATGGTTAGGATGAAGACGAGTGATAGACCCGAGACCATGGGCCGTGATATAAGTTCCAAACATTATCAATGAAAAAACCTATCCCCGTGCTTTGCATTGTGGCAAGGTGGAGCTATATGAAAAGGCTCATTCCTTGCTGTATCTTGTTCACTTATATCAGGGCGGTCCAACTTCTAGGTGGTTAGGAGGTAGAGGGTGCTGCATGTCACGCTCGTACACGAGCTGCAGATGCCCTGGGTCTCCCCAGCCATGTGTGCAGCCTGGTTCTTCCACAATAGTGCGAGTAGCCCTGACTCACTCTTGACCTCATGTACATGGCTCCTTTCTCGTGGCATGGGTAGCCTGGATTTGCTCCTGCTTCAGATGAAGCCACTTGGCCCCACCCTGTCCCACCCCTGTTCCCAGAAGCTGAGGCAGAAAGCAGGAGCCAAAGGACTCTCCAACCACCTACGCTGCTAGAGCCATGGAGTCAGTGGCAGCTGGCGGGAACCCAGGAGCTGCATGTAAACCCCTTGGGGGCCATACATCAACCACAGGCTGCCACTTAGACAACGCTGGCTTACATCGTGATAAAGGAAGCCCAAAGCTATTGACATGACACTTTGTAGTATGCAACAAACAGATTCTTGGAACAATAAAATGAGCAGAAGGTTTAGGATTCACATTTTCAGTAATGTTTCTACATCTAAGGTCGCTAGAAACTTGATTTTCTTTTAAAAAAATAAAAGCTGAGATGCTCATGAAATAATGGGACTCCAGCAATTTGAGCACTAATGAATTTATCATCCCAATGCCGCCATGAAGCAGGTAACTATTCCTACCCACAATTGAGACTGTGGGCTAGCATATTTAATCCTGTGCTTTTACATGTTGTTTTTATATATGGTTTGCTTCTCCTATTCAAGGGTTAAAAGGTCTTGGGAAACCTTAAGAAGCAAGTTGCATCTGTGTTTCATTGGTCTTAAGACTTGAAGCTTTGCCTTTTCCACCTCCTCTCCTGAGACAGATTCATTCCTTCCCTCATCCAATCCAGCAACAGTCCACTTCTCCATATCCTGGACTGTCTGCATAGTGAAGGCAGATCCACAGTGCTATTTAGCCTGCTATAATCCCAATTCTGACCGCTTAGCCGAAGAGGCTGAGAAGATGATGTGCTGGATGCACTGTGAATTTCCTAAACTCATATAGGTTGCTCCATTTCAGTTCCTTTCCACAAAGCCCTCCTCCTTCCCATCCTCCTACTGTAGCTTCAGTATAGCTTATTTGGAAATATTTAGTTTGATATGGTTTATTGAGGAAACTGCTGCAGCGTTTCCTTCATGAAATGCTTAGCTCTCGTTACTCTTGTTACTTATTTCTTATTACAAAACACAAATTAAATTACTCCCAAAAGTCCTAATACTTCACAAACGCACAGTAAATTGTACCTCTGCTTTAATGGAAACTGCGTAACTCCAGTGCAACAAATGAAAAAAAATATTGACCTCTGTGCTACCCAAATATACAAACAGTTAATTAACTCAGAACCATATGCGACTTGAAGAAAACCTGCAAAGCAAGCATCAAACCATGTACCTAGCACTGTCGGCTGTTTCTTTATTGAAATGTTTCTGCTCTCGCCTTACACGTACCTCTTTGGGTCATAGGCCAGGCTAAACACAGCTGGGCCAGACTGGTAAATTACCAAGTACATGAAAATTATTTTTTTCCTTTTCCTCTGTTATGAGCATCAGTATATAAAGCAAAGCCCCAGATCTGAACAACTGTGGCTTGTGGGAAGTTTGAAATTCAGATCCAAACTTTCTTGCTCAAACCCATCACCATTATAAATTAACAACTGCTACTACATTTGCCAGTCCTCTGAGTCAGCCATTCTCCTTACAGCAGTTCATTCTGCGGGGAACTCTAGTACTGTAGAAAAACTTAGCGACAATAAAAGAAGGGGATCAAAAAAGAACAGGAGCTCCTTTTTTGATATTGAATGCTTGTTGTTATGCTTAGCCACAGGTTAGTAGGACCATTTTGAAGGAGAACACTGCAGATTCTGTAATGAGATATATTACAATGAGTGTTATTGATCACCCCTGCAATGTATGAGTGTTAACTGTACTATTCAGCCTCATAAGACCTGATTCATCACATCCCTTCATCTTACACTTATTTTGCACAGGTGTTAATGATTACAGAAAGTGCCTACAGAAAAGCACTGAAAACTCTGGCCTCTAAGTTCATGTCCCAGCTTACAGAGTAGGCTCAGTGTAAAACCTGGCTTGGATTTTTTGGTGGTGAGCTTTTTCCATGGTGGTCAGTGCTACATAGAAGTCAGGACATTATGTTTCCAGGATACTTTGCACATGTGTGTGTGTGCATGTGTGCATGCATGTGTTCATTCCAAGGCTGTAAGTTATTGCTCGGCTAAGTGCACCATGTTATACATAGCACTGTGCCCCGTGTCATGGGGCACAGTGCATGTATAACATTAGTGTTTAAAATAAAACATGCATGGAGTTTTGAAACAAACGTTATTTTGGTAAGTGTTTTATTCCCTACATTTTAGATCCCTGATAGAGCAATCCCACTGGATACAGTTTTCTGGTGAGGTGAAATGAGACACATTCTGCTTAAGGCACCTTTTCTAGCCTCCTCTCCATACACAGGATGAACAGAGCAGAACCTAAATAGGCCTACTTAGTCATGATTGTAGCTGCTGGGCTGCACGCCTATCTCAGTTTCAAGTACAAAGTGATCACTATATAATCATTGCCTCTATGGAGATCCGCGATTAAAGTCTTCTGGTAATCACTAGACCTGCCCTGGTTGCCACTTACCCATTGCCTTAGGACTTGCTATTGAAGGAAGACACTTGTGCATCCCCATGTTAAAAGATGTGCACATCAGCAACTACATACTTCATGGGAAGGAAACCTTAATCCAATGGCAATGAAAGCTAGACAACCAGAGGTTTCTATTCTGCTACAGCCTTAATGTGCCTTTGCAACCACTGTGAAGCTGTCTTGCTTCATCTGTCTGCTCTGCCATTCATGACTTCCATTTTCATTTTTGGATTGCAACTAGTCTGGGTACATTTCTCTCAACCTTACAACATTGCCTACACCTACCAGGAGTACAAAACTGCAGATGGCATCATTCTTAAGGTCATTGGTAGTTCACTAGCTTCTCCACCATGCCAAGGTTGTGACCCATGGGGCCATATCCCCTGCATATAGGGAAATAAAACATCCCCTCAGATTGAAGTGATTTAAGAAATGTCAGGATGCAAAATTGTATCAATTTCCTTTGTTTGACATGTGATTAACCAAAGAATTCGGGACCTACTCATCAGTTTAAATGCCACACCGTTTCAGCAAAAGTTAGTTTAATCATGAGGTAATGAACCTCATTTGAATAGAATTAGAAGTGATGTGGCGATTCTCCACCTCTTGAAGTCTTCAGATCAAGACTGGAGGCCTTCTGTAAGAGCTATTTAAAATGCAAGTCATTGGAGTCGACACAAGAATGATTAAGTGAAATTGTGGCTTATGTTTTGCCAAGGCCAGTATAGGCAAACATGACCATCCCTTTTGACCTAAAAATCTATTAATCAATTAAATAAACAGTAAAAAGTCCTTCTAACAATAAATTTAACTCTTTCACTTGTCATTATCCACACATGTGCCCATATTATCATTCTATTGTTATTATATCAATATCTGTGGCATATTAAGAGGCATCTAAAATATTTGGCTTCCCAGCAAGTGTTATTCTGGACTCTCTGGAACATCTGGCTTAGGACGAGTGTGTTATTCTGGATAGACCTAGAACATTCAGTAGCACAAAATAGGGAAATTCAGGATGTTTTAGTATATTCAGCGTTACAGCAAGCACAGTACAGAGAAAAACATAGCATGTTAGATAGACACGAATGTGTTATAAGGTATCTGGAATATGCAGCAGCAGCCAAGTATAGGTACCGGTCAAATAATATTAAATGCTCAGTTGACTTTGTGATGATGAAAACTCCTTCAAATCAGCTTTTAATAGTATACCATATTTAACTGAATGTAAACTATCCCTCCAATAATTAGATTGCATATATGGAAAACTGATGAATTTATTATACTTTTTTTCCAGGTATAGAATCTAACTATCAGAGGTTTCCCATGAATTTGTCCCAGTCCCACTGCTACATCAGGGAAAATATATCTGTGGGATCAGATAGCCCCTGTGGCTTTGGCCTCCTCCCACCTTGTTCTCCCTGCAGCCTCTTCCTTGGGTCAGGCCAGGCTGGGATCTCCACACCGTGTCTCTGCAGGTGGGCAGCACTACTGGGAGGGGTTGCTGTGGGAGGCGAAGATGAATTTGGGGGGGCTATAGCCCACGAGCCCCTCCCAGCACCACTGGCTGCAAAGGCACAGCGCAGCGCAGCTCTTCTGGCCTGTCCCCAACCCTCCCCACCATCCCTCCCGGTGCAGTGCAGTGCAGTGCGGCTCTCCCAGGCACCCACCATGTGGCACCGGCCAGCCCACCCCCTCCCCCAGGCATGGTGAGGCTCTCCTGGCCCAACCCCAGCCCAGTCCAACTCCACCTCATTGGTGGAGGGGCCCCCCTTCCAGCTCCCAGGGAAGCAAAGGTAAAAGCCATAATTTTAAAGTTGGCATAAAAAGTAGGCGCTGAGTTTAAAACTGCAGCTTTCACTTCCCTGCTGATGAGGATTCTGGGGCTGGGGCCCCAAATTAGTAGGGGTCCCTGGGCTTGGGCCTAGCTTGCCCATCCATTGATCCACCTGTGGCTATAGACCACTTTCAGTAGCCAGACAGGGCAAAAATTGCCACTTTTGTCTGCACCCTTCAGGCTGGCGAAGAGAAAGGAATCCCTAGTGTTAAAAACAACATTCTGCCCTATTGCGGTCTGACTTCTCTGCAACAGAAGACATGCTGTGCTATTTTTCTATAGTCAAAACGCGAGTGAAAACTAAGAGCTGGCATTTTCCAAAGGGTGTCTTGAGTCTAAAAAGTTTAAGAACCATTGCTGTAGACTAACATCGTGTCTCATTCTACTGTCTATAAAAGGGATAAGACTAATTTGACTGCAAGACTTTTCCCCCCCCCTCCAGTTAAAAAATGCAGTGTGTGAATGATATGTCCTAGTAAACTATTTCAGGGCATTTTGATGTTTTAATGATGGTTATTTTATTTCTGAGGAACAAGATGATTTTTTTTAGGTTTTATACATCTTCAAATGTCTGGCGCCTGAATAAGAACTGAAATAGATTTTAGCTTCTTCAAAATATTTCTGGTGAGAACTAAAATAACTGCTGAAGAGTTTAAATTGTTCATCTGAAAGTTCTCTCTTGATTTTGCAGCATAAATGTAGCTTATTTTCCCAGTGTTTCACAATCTAAATCAGTTTTAAGATAAGGTTTAAGATTCAGAAGCCCTCAGTATGAAATGCGCAGTAAAGACTAAGTTTCAACCTACCCGCTTCCTGTGTTTAAATGTTTGCACTCAGATTTCCTTGAATTTGTGCTAGGTATTAAAATTCAAAAGGAAATTCAAATGAAATTAGTGACATTCAGGATCGTCCCTCTATTCATCCATTTTTAAAGCTGGTTGAAAACGTTTTGTCTAATTCTATTATTAACCTGTAACATATGTAAGTCCAAGTCCTTTTCTTCCTCCATTTTTGTCAACAAAGCTTTTCAGTGAAATCCTGGCTATGCTAACTTCAGTGAGACCAGAATTTCACCTTCTGTTGACAGTTGCTGCTTTCTTTATAGGGCACTTGGTAAATATTTCCCCATGCAATGCTCCGTTGTTTGAGTTACTGTAAAACAAAATGTTTTATTCTTACCATTCAATCCAAGGTTTGCTTTTATACATTTTTCATAATGTGTATTTCTTGACCATTTCCAGTGTTTATCCAAATATTGATTTGCTCTTAGTGAGTTTTCTTTCTTTTTATCATAGCTTGGTGTAACCACCACATGCTTAAATATAATTATTTACCTGATTTTAAAATAGTCTTATGTCTGCTGGCAAAATGCTTAGCCCTGCAGTTAATTGTGGTCCAAAGTTTTGGGCCCATTACTTATTCATTCTTTTACCTGGGTCTCAGATTGTGGCTACAATTCATTGTGGGTTACAATATATAAAATTAAGCATCCTGTTTTAAAATGAAATCCTCATGTTCGTAAGAACGTAAGAAGTGCCGTACTGGGGCAGACCAATGGTCCATCTAGCCCAGTCTGTGATAGTGGCAGAAGTGGATGTTTTCAGGGTCAGCATTGAACTGAGTGCATCTAGAATGATCTTTCTCCTGTTCATTAGCCTCCCCGGCATCTACAGTCATTGGCTTAGAGATGCCAGAGGAAATATCTCTGACTTATTTATTTAATAACTGTTAACATATCCATCCTCCATAAATTTGCATAATCCCTTTTTGAACCTGGCTATACTATCTGCAATAGGGCTGTCCTAAACACCATCATTTCATTTCAACATCCATTTCGCTGTTTCAAAAAGACAGTGTTTTTTTTCATCATGTCATTTCATTTTGAAGCACTGTCCTGTTTCGTAGAAACTGTTTCGCTTTTTCGATGCATTTTAGTGTTTTGCCCATAGGCTATAATGGGAAATCATGAAAATGCCCCAAACTTTGTCATTTTCTTACCTGATTTGGATGAAAATTGCAGGGATGATAGCCCTTTCTGAGGGCATGAAGCGTCCCAAGTTGCAAGGAGATAGGTGCTGAGCTTTCTGGGAAACCTCACCTAAAACTCTTCAAAGCAGAAGTCCTGACGCTTGCCAGCAGCGGCAGCCTCCTCTCATCTGGTGTGCAGACCCAGGGGCCCACACCCCTGAAAGGGCTGCGGGGGACTCCTCCCAGGGATGTGGGCCCTTGGGTCTGTGCACCAGGTGAGAGGAGGCTGCCACTGCCTCCTGGGACTGGCACTGGGCACAGCCCACGCCCAGCACTGGAGAAGATTGCTGCTGCTGCCCCCTGGGACTCCTCTCATCTGGCGTGCAGATCCAGGGGCTCACACCTGTAGGAGGAGTCCAGCACAGCCTGGCAGCCCTCCTGGGGGTGCAAGCCCCTGGATCTGTGTGCCAGATGAGAGGATGTGTGTGCCAGATGAGGGCATGTGTGCCAGATGAGGTGGCAGCAGCAATCTTGACCGGTGCTGGGCGCAGCCCATGCCCAGTGCCAGTCCTAGGTGGGGGAGGTAGCCTAAGCCTCCTGTCATCCGGGTGCATATCTGGGGACTTGCACCCCCTGGGAGAGCTGCTGAGCTGTGCCAGATTCCTCCTGGGGGTATGAGCCCCCAGATCTGCATGAGAGGAGTCTCAGACGGCCCCTGGGACTGGCACTGGGCACAGCCCATGCCCAGTGCTGGGGAAGATGGATGCTGCCACTGGTCCCAGGTGGCAGCAGCAGCCTCCTCTCATCCAGTGCAGATCCGGGGGCTCACACCCCTGGGAGGAGTTTGGCACAGCCCTCCCTGGGATGAGGGCCCCTGGATCTGTGCGCCGGATGAGAAGAGGCTGCTGCTGCAGCTGTCAGCTGAAACTATTGCTGAGGCCAAGTAAGCCCAGCTTTGAAACTCAAAATGTTATCAAACTTTGAAAACATTGCGAGTGCCCTTGCTTCATTTCAAGAATGCTTTGAAGTCTTTTGATTTTGCTGTTTTGAGTTCAAAACGCATCGAAACAGCTTCAAAATGAAACACCCAGTGAAATTTTGCATAGCCCTAATCTGCAACCTCCTCTGGCAGTGAGCTCTACAATTAACTACATGTTGTATAAAAAAGTACTTTCTCGGTTAGTTTTGAATCTGACTCCTAGCAGTTTCATCGGGTATCCCCATGTTCCAGTATTCTACCACTTGGTGAATTACAGTTCCCTGTGCACTTCATCTACACCCTTCATGATTTTATAGAATTGTATCTATTCCCCTTCAGCCTTCTTTCCAAACTGAAAAGCCCTATTTAGTTTTTCCTGGTATGGCAACTGCTCCATACCCCGGTATGGTTGCACTTTGGTTGTGCTTATCTGTACCTTTTCTAATCCTACTACACCTTTTAGAGATGGGGAACCCGCAACACACAGTATTCAAGATGTGGTCACATCATGGGCTTTTATAGTGGCATGATAATGTTGTTCGTCATATTTTCAATTTCCTTCTTTAAGATGCCCAACATTTTGGGGCCTTTTTCATCACTGCTCCGCACTGAGCTGATGTTTTTAGAGAACGATCTACAATGACTCCAAAGTCTCTTTCCTGAGTCGTAACAACTAGTTCAGAACCCAGAATTGAGTACAGATAGTTAAGTTTATTTTTCCCTGTGTCCATTACCTTGAGCTTGTTGACACTGACATTTTTTCCCACTCACTTAGCTTGGTGAGCTCTTTGTGCAACTCCTCTATGTCAGTTTGGGATTTGACTACCCAGAATAACTTGGTATCACCTGCATATTTGGAGATTTCACTGTGTACACCCATTTCCAGGTCATTGATGAAAATGTTGAACAAAACTGGGCTCAGCACAAATCTCTGTGGGACCCCACTTTCGACCTCCCTCCATCTTGAACAGTAGTCATTTAGCCCTAATCTTCCTGTCTTTTCAGCAATTCACAGTCCACAGAAGACCCTTCCTTCCAATCCAAACGCAACTCAAACTTAAAAAAACCAACAACTTGTATTGAGGAATCTTTTTGAAAACTTTCAGAAAATCCACATATCTTATGTCAAGTGGATCCCCCTTGTCCATATGCTTGTTAGTATGTTGATTTTCTCAGAACCTCTTTGAAACAATATTTCATAGCTGATGAATAGCCAAAGATACTGGCCCAGGGTCACAGGCATAAACCTATAAGATAGAAAATATTATTTTCCCTAAGACTCATATAACAAATGCAACTGCTATAAAACTGTATCTACCAAATGTCAGCAGTGCTAAATATGAAAGATCTTGTATCCTTATCACAAACAGCCAGTTGAAAAGAAAATATAATGCTCTCTCTCCAATAATGAACATTATTTAAGGTGATTCCAAGGCTTAATGCTGAGTTTTAGGGACTACACTTCTCAGTGTTTCTTTCTCTCCTTAAATGCTCTAATTAGTTTTGTAGAGTTGGAATGTTGTTGCTGCTGTAATAGTTGCCTATTTCCCAGACTATACAGTTGGTCCAATAAAACCTATTACCAAAAAATGCCTTGCTTCTCAAAAGTGGACAAGGTTCTTTGTGTAAATGTGACGTCTTTTACTAGACCAACTAAATAGATGGGAAAATTGTTCTTTGCAAGTTTTGAAGGGCACAAACACCTTTCTTCAGATATAGGTAGAGTCTGCTGGTGTTTTGTGTTCTACTAGTTTACATCTCTCACTGGTTTGGGCTATTATAAAGAAGCTCTCTAAACAACCAGAGGCATTATTTCTAGTTTTCTATGCTAAAGTTGGGCAACGCCTAAACCTATTTCTGAGTGTGTACAGAAGCACATCCTACAAATTGCCTTTCTGGAAAGCAGCCTTGAGGAGACTTGAGTTTGTATACTCTACCCTCTAACCAGAAGTAATCTGTGTTTTGGATAAAAGTATCCTTAAGAAAGACATGAACAAATGGTTTGGATGAAGAGGAATGAATGGAATGAAGCGGTTTGGACACCAAAAAAGGGGAGGAAATCTCAGAAAAACAGAAGCAGCAGCTAATGGAATGGGAGGTGTGTGTTTATAGGTGCAATTAAAAGTGCAGCCAAAGCTAGAAAAGCTCTGCAGGGTTTTAAGAGAAGTGGGTCTATTTTTGTCCATGCTACTGAAACAACTCTCAACATAGATGGGCCTCCTTACTGTGAGACATTGTACAAAGACACAGTAAAATTAAATCAGCAATTGCACTGTTAACATGGATGATTAGTCTGAGATCCTACCCCAGCCCATGTGTGAATACTAGGCCTGTGTGAACAGGGAAGTATTTGATTTGGATTCAGCCAATTTGGAGGACAGTGATTCGATCTGGAGATTCAAATGTCCTGAACTGATTCGGCTGAATCAGTATCGGAAGTTTCAGCGCTGCTTGGAAGAGATTCGGTGATTCCTGTCGGCCGGGAGTGGCAGGCACAGCCAGCCGGCTGCAGGTTCTCCTATGGCTCATCCAGCTGTGCCTGCCTCTCCCTGGTTGGGGGGAGCTGCAGGAGAAGCCCCCATGGCTGCTCTGTCCGGCCCTGGCCCTCACCCAGACCCAGCCTAGTCCTGGCATTTAAAAAAAAAAAAGCCCCACACTCACAGTCTGCAGCAGCGGGGACTGGGGCCTTTGGGCATTCATGGCAAAGCTCCCTCATGCAGCGCACAGCAGAGGGGGCAGCAGAGATCACCCCCCAACTGGTACCCATGTAGCAGCTGTCAGCTGTCATATTGCATGGGTGCAGCGTGGCTCAGCAGGGCACTGCATGCTGTCTGGGAGCTGGGGCCACTGGGACTGAGTGATGTTGGGCTTTGGCTGATATGTGGAGCTGCCCTAGCCCTCAGACAGTGTGCAATGCCCTGTCAAGCCATGCTGCACACACAACATGGGGTAGCTGCTGCACAGGTGCCAGGCTGGGAGGGTGATCTCCGCTGCCCCCCACTGCCCTGCACTGTGTGGGGTAGCTCTTCCATGACCCCGATCGCTGCTGTCAGAGATAGTGAGTATGGAGCTTTCTTTTCCTTTTTTTTTTTTTTTTTTTTTTTTTTTTTTTAATGTCAGGAGACTGGGTTGGGCAGGGGATAGGGCTGGGCAGGACAGCCTTGGGGGCTTCTGCCATGGCTTCTCCAGCTGTGTCTGCCTCTGCCCCAGTGTGGGGGTGGGCGGGAGCCACAGGGGCTATACCCTGCTGCCACTTCCCCAGCCAGCATGGGCGGGGGCTGTGATGCAGGTGTGACTCACTCTGGGCAGCAGCAGGACATAGCCTCCACTCCCGGTGCTTCCACACCCACATCAGCACTGGGAACAGGGGCTCTGCCCTGCTGCTTTTTGCCGCCTTATGCCTGGAGCAAGCCATGCCCACATCCTGCCCCTCCCCTCCAAGCCTGACTGGGCAAGTGGCAGCAGTGCAGAGCCCCCACTCCCAGTGCTGCCGCACCCACATCCCCCCCACTTCCTCCTCAAGTAATGCACTTCCACCCCTCTCCCCGTGCGTGGGCAGCTTGTCCCAGCCCCAATCCCTCCCCTCCCCATGCCTCTTCCCTCTCCCCTCCCCCAGCCCCAACAGACTTACCAGCTGGAGGCAGCTGTGTCAGCTGCCTGTTTAGTCTATGGCTGAATCTCTGAAATGGCAGAACTTTTTCTGAAGCTTTTCCAAATCAATTTAGTTGCTTTGAATCAATTCAGATTTGGAGATTCAGTCCCCAAATCAGGCCAAATCTTCTTTGAATCAAATCAGCTACCTGTCATCAGGAAGCTTCACATAGTCCTACAAAATACCCCCTAAGTACAACTCTACAGCTGTGTTACATTCTTCTTGCTTTACCTGCGATCCTCCATGCATTTCTGGGGCACAGACCTTGGGTCTTTGCAGTGAGATGCTTTAGGATTTTTGTCAGTCAGTTATGAGAGAAAGTGTCTGTCCTTTGGATGTAATTATAGGAATAGCTATCAGCATTGGAATGATTTTAGCTTTCATTATCTCTGCAAAAATGGGTGGGATCCAGCCTAATTTAAAGCAGAGCATGGGTTTTAACCAGGGGTGAAATAACTGAGTCTTTAAATGCCTTTCTATGTGAGTGATAAGGGGGCAGTTTGGCTAAAATGTGGATAAGAGCCTGGGTTAGTTGTACAGTGAAGACATCCACTGCCCCATCATCTAAATAAGAAAAATAAAAACTGCTTTTCCTTCTTTCTTGTATTAGTTTCAGGGCAAAAGCTAATAGTTTTTCCTTACCAAAAGTCCACTGGGAGTCTGCCTGTTGACTTCAGCAGTCTTTGATAAGATCCTATATTTCTGGCTATCTTTTGCTGGAAATTACTGCTCCCCTCCTCTTCTACCCCCTGCTCTCACAAACACTCACATAGCATATAACTATCTATGGCTTCCTGGTTTTATTGGTTGATCCAGAAATTCAATAATGGTGCACCAAACTACTACCACAGATAGCTTATGCAGATCTAATTAGATGAATCAAGACATTTGGGCAAGAGGAGAGACACTAATAACAACCATAAATAAACTATCCAAAAACATATTACCATGCGGTCTGGGAATGCTAGTGCTTGAAGAAGCTGTATGTGTTGTTTTGAGCAGGATCTCAAGAGGAAGAGATCTTTCAGAATTTGGTTGGAGGACTTTAGGGAAAGCCAAGCAGAATCCTCCCCCCTGCATCTCCTGGGTATATATCTTGCCTACATCTATCATGAGCCATGCTTGCCAATGTTTCGGCTATTAAGACTACTGCACTGGCAGAACTGAGGTGAAAAAAACAGTGTGATGCTGTGAGCCCAAACTGTGCAAAGGATGGTATTAATCAAATGAGAGACACAAGTGTTTGGTTACTGATGTGATACAGGTATCTTGCCAGCATTCAGCCAATGTACTGGTGGTAATCCAGCTGCCTGTACTTTTGGTTTAGCTGACTTTTTGCCTGTTTGGTGGGGTCGTGCTCTGAGTAGCTGGGAGCGAATGCTGGGCAAGTATTGATTTCTGCAAGATTGCTTCCTGGGCCTGAGTCAGCCCAGGCACAAAAGGAGATAAAAGAAGATTCCCCAGGTGACCAGAGAGCCAGCAAACAGGGACTGCCAACAGGGGAGCAGTTTGCAGGCAGTTCGTGGGCAGGAGTACACAGGACCTCAGAGACTTCAGGTAAGTGAATGAGGATGGGAGCTATTATGGGGGTGGTGACACAGAGCACAGCCAGGGACCCTGCCTCGCTGCTGCCTCCATCCTGGACCTCCTGTGAGGCCTCCACCCAGACAGTCCCCTTGGGTGGGTTAGCAATGCCCTGGCCCTCTGTCTGCAGGGGTTGCCCGATGGGACCTCTGAGGCTTAGGGGTAGTATGTGGGTCAGGGTTACCTTGTCTGCCCCACATGTGCCCAGATTGAGACCCTGGAGGGACAAGTGAAGGAACTCCAGGCAGAGGTGAGTAGGCTGCAAGGGATCAGGGCTGCAAAGGATGAGATTAATGGATACTTTCATTCTCCACAGGATGAGACACCTAGCACAGAGATATCACTGGAGATTGCCATGACAGCTGAATGGAGGACAGTCACCTCCATAGGTAGAGTGTGTGGCTGTGACTGCTTCCCCAACACAACTGAGAAACAGATACAAAGCCCTGGCAGCACTGGAGGATGACACAGTAGAGGAAGCCTCAAGGGAAGACATGTCCACAACAAATACCAGGCAAGCTGAGTGACAACCAAGCAGCCGGAGGGGGAGACACCAGCATATCTTGCTGGGTGGCTCCCTCCTGAGAGGCACAGAGGGCCCTATCTGTTGACCATATCCCACAGCATGGGAGGTTTGCTGCATACCTGAAGCCAGAATCTAGGACATCACTGAGGATTCCTGACTTCATCCGGCCCTCTGATTACTATCCCATGGTCCTCATCCATGTGGGCACAAATGATGTGGCCAGGAGTAGTCTGGACCGTGTTAGGAGTGACTACAGTGCTCTGGGGGGCCAGGCTTAGGAAACGGGGGCACAAATGGTCTTCTCATCCATCCTTCCAGTCAGTGGTCACCGTCAGCATCAGGATGCCTGCATTAAGGAAGTCAACCTGTGGCCCTGGAGTTGGTGCCATCATGCAGGTTTTGGCTTCTACAGCCATAATCTTCACTTCCATGAGAGAAGCATCCTGGGATGAGATCATCTTCATCTCTCTTCTAAAGGTAAGTGTCTGTTCTCTTACAGATCGGCTGATCTCTTCCAACGCACTTTAAACTAGGTTCATTGGGGAACAGGGAAGCAGAGGATAAGGAGAACCTAGGATCAGCGACCCACAAGCAATGCACTGGATCAGCCCAGGTAAGCACTAAGAGGCCCGATAGACATCAGGACAGTGGGGTACTAGGGGCACCTATCACGAGGCTTAAATGTCTCTACAATAATGCTGGAGCATGGGGAACAAGCAGGAGGAACTTGCACTCCTGCTTGCAAGCAGTAACTTCATTCTGGTTGGACTAACTGAAACCTGGTGGGACCCTACTCATGATTGGGCAGTGGGCATTGAAAGTTTCAGGTTGTACAGATGAGACAGACTGGAGGAAAAAAGTGGGGTGGGGGGTAGGGGATGTTGCTCTTTCTGTTAAGGAACAATCTATGATCAAGATGGAATCAGAGGAGGGCCAAACCGAGGTACTATGGGCCTACAAGGGGGTAGGAGGCAAAAGGGACTTGGTAGTGGGGGTCTACTATAGACTAACACACCAGGAGGATGAGCTAGACGTGGAATTCTTCAGACAGCTCTCAGAGGTTGTATGGTTAAGAGATATGGTTGTCATGGGTGACCTAAACTACCCTAACATCTGCTAAGAGGAGCAATCAGCCAAATCTAACCACTCATGTAGGTTCTTAACTTGTATATAGGACCCTCACCTAATGCATGAGGTATATGATCCCACTGGAGAAAATGCCTTGCTGGACTTGTACAGGGGATGACCTGGTGGGGAATCTGCAGGTACAAGGTAACCTAGAGGATAATGATCATTGATTGATTGAATTCACTATCCGGTGAAGGGTGGATAAGCTAACCAGCAGGGCTGAAGTGCTAGACTTCAGAAGGGCTAACTTCAATATGCTCAGGAGATTAGTTAGTGAGGTGTTAAAGCTCAAGAGCATTGGTGAAATGGGGATCCAGGAAGGGTGACATTAGATTGGACTTTAGAAAGAACTTCTTCACAGTAAGTGGTGTGAGAATCTGGAATGGGCTCCCAAGGGAGGTGGTGCTCTTCCCTACCTTGGGGGATCTTCAAGAGGAGACTGTACAAGCACCCCAGCACTCTTTCCTGCTGTAACAGGGGACTCCCCAGGGCTGATCTCTGGGGCCTTGCCCACCTGCTCCCTAGGCAACCTTCTGCCCTCTCGCCTGCCATGCCTTGATTTTAATTAATTAATTGATGTTAATTAGTGGGAGGCTGCCATTGTACTGCCTCATTGCCAGAGGGCGCTATCTGCAGCTCTTATCCACCCCAATACTGCAGCCCAAGCCTCGCTGATGGAATATCTGTTATGCATCAGCCTTTCCCTGCTCCGGCTCCTATTTAGGCCCTCTCAAGTACCGTCGCCCTCTCTCGGGGCCTTCTTAAGGGCTGCCCCTTTCTCGGGGCCTTCTTAAGGGCTGCCCCTTTCTCGGGGCCTTCTCTCAGAACTACTGAGGCCTGAGGAGAGGGCAGCAGGAGTTGCCCCCTCTCTGGGGCTTGCTGTGTCCTCACCGGGCTTCCTAACAAGGCTGCCCCTTCTCTGGGGCTCGCCATCACCAGGCCTCTACCTGGGCTGGAGTCCATGCACCCCGCAAGCCACACCCCCACTGGTGCTGGATCACGCCTTCCCAGCCGTGAGGGCCCCACACCCCTGTGGGCCCTTATAAGGCCTCCTCCAGCCCCTACTAGCCTTACCCAAACCACCAGTCATACATAGATAACAACAAAGCAAACTCAAGCCTCTTGACTATAACTGAAACCACAAGCCACCTGGTTGTAACAACAACAAAATACAAGCCCTTTGGCTCTGACTAAACAAAAGCCCACCAATCCAAACAACATTCGGTCCTACCAGTGACCCTTCAACTCTCAGCTGCAGCCCCTGCATCAAGTTTCCTTTCTCTTCCAGGACAGAGCTCCTTTCCCTTTGGTAGCTGGCAGGGAACTGCCAGCCTGGCCTTGGCTCTGGCTTTATAAGAGCCAGGCCCTGCCCCTTAGGGTCAGCTGACCTTCATTGGTTGCTCCGGCAACCTGCAGCTGTGCTGCCTAATCACTGCTAGAGCTCCCTCTCTGGAAGTCCTTCCCCTATTCAGGCATAGGGCACCGGGGTGGTCTGTGACACCTGCCCAGGGCAGGGTGTCAGACTTGATGACCCACTGAGGTCCCTTGTGACTCTAACATCTATGAATCTATGAATGGATGGTGGTCAGTTCAGGCAAAAGTACATTTATTAACTGTGGGAGACAGAGGCAAGAACTAGAGGGAGATTACTACAGAGTGTGATAGACTGAGCCCTGGTGGCTTAAAATAAATAAATAAATAAATAAATAAATAAATATCTCAGGGGGTGTATCTACATGTGCATTTATACCAGCTTAAATCTACTGTGCAGTATGTTACTGCACAGTAAGCAGGAATAGGCCAACATCTACATGTGCAGGTGCTAAAGTGCGTTAATGCTGTATGTGGACTGCACTTGGGACTAAAGTTTGTCCCAAGTGCAGTCCACACATGCAGTGTTATTGTACAGTAAGTAGTCTACACATACATTACTGTGCAGTAACTAACCACGCATAAATTGGAATCAAATTGATGCACGATGGAGGTATCATATTTATGCTCAAGTCAGCATAAGTTGCCATATTTACTGTGCAGTATGGCCTGCACATGTAGACGCATGCACATACTGTGTAGTAATTGAAGCTGCTGTGCAATAAATGTGCATGTGTAGACGCGCCCAGCATCTCATGATTGCAGGCTGGACGCATTGAAAGGCTCCTTCTTGCTTACCACCCTGACCTACCTGTGTCCAGCTAGGGCTGCCACCATTTCTTAGTCTTCTGTCCTGTTCCTTTCAAGTCACAATCATTAATGTAACTCATATTCATCTGAAAATGGAGCAAATTTTATCTGTAACTGATTTTTGTGTTCAGTCACCCCTGGCTGATGCTTTTTGTAGCTCAAACAGCATTGCTTCCCTCTCTTTGGGTCCTCTGTCTCACCCCCAACAACCCTATCTGCTTTCTCTCCAACTCAGTGTCTCTCCTGTTTCCTTCTTTATGCCCAAGTTCTGTCACTACCCGTTTTTTCTATTAGCGTTGCTTTGTTCTGCCTCTTGTTTCTCCACTGTATTACTTGTGCAGTGTTCTCTTCCTTATCTTGCTCCTTCCTGCTCTTCAGCTATCCTTCTTCTGCTATTTTCTTCCTTTCGTTTTACTGTTCTTACATCTACCTCCCCATCATGCAGTCTTCTCTTCCATCACCCACACAACTTGCTTTCACCTACTGCTACCATTGTTGTGATACATCTCATGCATTTGCCATGTGATCCATCAAATTTTTGGTTTTACTCTATCCTTCTCATGCAACCACTGCTGTGGAGGTCATGTGAAGTGCACCAAGTCACCAAAAGTGGGACTAAAAAGTGGAAGACACACAAGAAAGGTGAAAGATTGGACCTTGTGTACTAATAAAACAGAAGGTATATAAGATACTTCCATACACCGTTTCAGTTACTACAAAGGGAAAGGAATATTCAATATATTGAAAACCAGTCAATTGAATGTTGACTTCAATAATGTATCACACAATTTACAGTTAGTCTCCTTGCCACGTGATAGCATTGAGAGCAAGAGACTGACAAACCAGGAAAGATTCCTAAAGAGCACGTAGACATTGAGAGAGCTTGCAAGAATAATGGGAATTGTAGCAGTAAAAATAAATAAATAAATCTCTTTAAGAAAAGAGATTTGGAAGAAAAATAAACTTTCATTTTTTCAAGCAAAAGATAAGAAAACCCCAAACAACAACAGCAGCAAACCTTTCCTTGGAGAAAGATTCTACCTAGTGCTGATCAAGACAGGATATTGGCCTAGGTGGATCAGAGCTCAGTTCAGTGTAGCAATTATTACAGTTCTGTAAAACCTGACTTGCTAGTCGAAAAGGCATTAGCCATTAAAATATTGGAGCAAAGAGACAAGTGATGTAAGATGAGCAAAGAGAGACTTGAAGGTGAGAGAAATTTGGCACAGATAGAAACTGGGTTTTTGGCTCATCTAGTAGAGCCTCTGCTGATGGATTACAAGGGTCCTGATTTGAGCTTTAGCCTTGGTAATGTGCAGGATGCATACAACACATAGTTTAAGAAGAAAGTTAAAATTTTTTCTGCTTCTTGGCAGCTAGTTGGAAGAATTCCAGCTTCTGTTCTGGCATGTCAATGTTATACTTCATTCCTGCAATAAAACCACAGAAAAGGAAGCAGTCGCTCACGCTCAAATATGATTGAAAGACCAACAAAATCTCCTATTCTTGCAAACCTTATTTGTAAGGTTAGCCATTACTCAGGAAAGTAAATCCGTTGATTGAAATAGGACTCCTCCTATATGTAAAGGCTCTTTTCATGCTCAAGCATTGTAGAATCAACTTTCCTACTTTCCTAGGTTGCAACTAGAATAACATTAGAGCTATTATCTTTCTGTAATAAATGCTTGTACCATTTATCTCCCAAGTTTCTTTCTGGTTTCCAACTACCAGACAGCAGGACATGCACACAGAGAGGGAGCGAGGATTGGGAAAGAAAGAGGTTATTGTCACAGAGGCAGAAGCCTGCAAAATCTGTAAAGCTGCCTTTGCTGTTTTCGGCTGCTGGTGTTTTCCATTAGGCTTACTGTCAATATAAAAATAAAAAAGCAAGAGCAAGGGCAAAACAGAAGGAGGAGGAGGAGAGAGGGGATCAACCATCTTTAATTTATAATTTCAAAAAGGATTATGTTACATTCTTTTTGCTTCTCTAGTTTCTTAATGTTTACATTTAATCTCACTTTGAAACTAGCCAGCATCTGCTTTAGCATAATCTCTTTCTCTGCTATTTTGACTGAACTAAGGCACAGACGTGAGATGCATCCTTTAAAGATACAGCAGTGCTTTATTTTTTAATCCCCAGTCAGGCTGGTAGGTCAACACACTTAGGCATGAAGATTTTAGAAAGAAAATTATTATATTTTTGTCATTCATCAAATGTTTGATACTGATGTTTTTAGAGTCATCAGAGTTGCATAAAACAGGCTAAAATTTGGTCTTACACCACTACTTCAGCACTTCACAAAGATGCTGACGCTGAGCCGGTTCATTCAGTAATAGGTTTGGCATAGCTTCAGTCTCAAAAGGAAATGATTTTATTTCCTACTCTTTCTGAAAAGATACAAAAGATTGCTACTAGTGAACATCATAGCACAGTCCCTTTGACTTCTGTGTAGTTACACAAATTTGTACCAGCTTAAAATCTGATCCAATACCTTTTAATATTCAACTGGAACATCTCCAAAGACAAGACTTCAACCCCATGTCCTCAGATGCAGGTCATCCGCAAGAGGAGCAGCACCTAGCATTGCACATCCATGCTAAATGCATGGATTCATGCCCAGGGCTGGAAGAGAACTGACTCCATATTGTTATGGCTGCAAGAAGACAGTACTATTTCACCAGTGCCAGCACTGAGTATTTCGAGTATCAGTAACAAATGGATTTTACAAGGCTTGGAGATTCAGTAAGGGGGTAATCATTTAGAAGGTTGGGTTATCAGAGTCATCAACATCCTAAGACTATAATATATTCAGAAATATTATTACAGCTACATTTTATGTGGCCGATCCAACATTGCATTGCTACAATGCACAGAGAGGGAGGGGTGATAAGGAAAGAAAGAGGTTATCGTCCCAGGGCAGGAGCCTGCAATATATGTAAAGCTAGTTTTGCTGTCCTCAGATATTGATATTTTCCATCAGGCTTTGTGTCAAAGTGAAAATAAGAAGACAAGGACAAGGGTGAAACAGAAAGAGAAAGAGGAGAGACGGGCTCAAGCTTGTGATTTTGATGCTGTTCGTCTTCATAGTGTGTTTCAAATGCATATATGAAAGTGGATGAGAGGATCCAGTAGAGTATCCAGGTCTAAGAGTTTTGTATCATAGGCCAACAGTCATGTAATGCAGTTTAATTCTCTTGTCATTTCACAAGGTGGTTGCTTCAAGTAGTATCAAACACCTGATAGTGAGGAAGGATGGGGTTACCAATTTTTCCTTCAGTCAGTGCCAAGGTAATATCACTTGGTTTTGGTTGTTTCCCACTTCCTGACTGCACTCTACATTGTAGCGCTCTGTATTCTGGCTTGGCACTTTGACTGCAGTGTTACATCCCGCAGTGTTTCTCATCACTAGGAGATCTCTGCTTCTGCCCTACTCTTTCTGCCCTACTGCTTCCTACTCCCTGACAGTCTGAACTCCAGCAGTGTCCACATTATCATCTTGCTTCATACTCTCCTTACGTACTTCGAGCTTGCTCTGCTTCTACCATCTACCCCTCACCACTCAACACTCTCAATGACTTTTATAGTGTATGTAACAAGTGGGCATCCTGGGTCTGGTTTGATCGTTGGCCTACCCACTTGTCTTAGGGATAACCACCCACCTTCTTCACTTGCCATTCCTTGCTGTTAATGAACATACAATGTTAATCAGGTGGGAGGTTGCCTCTTTACTTGCCCTGGTGACAAGGACCTATGTATGCGGCTCTGGCCATCCCTTACCATGTCCCATGCCTCACAGATGTTCTTCCAGTGCTTCACACTGGGACCCGAGCTCCAGAGTCTCACACAGGACTCTCACTCCTCGCTGGAGCTCGTAGTCCCAGTGCCTTGCAGATGTTCCATGGCCTGATACCCAGCCTGCTTATCTGGCCTACCACATGGCCACTCACTCACTTAGGCTCACAACCCCTAACAAGCCCCATCTGCTCTTGGGGCTCTAACCCCCTCTCAACTCAGGGCTCCAAGCCCCTTCTTGGCTCCAAGCCCCACTTGGGGCTCCAGGCCCATACTACTGGGATCAGGGCTGCAAGCTCCATCCCCTTGCCCTCCCTGGGCTACAATCCCATATCCCTTCACCTGGGAGCTTTGCTAATAGCTCCCTGGAGACTCAGAGTCCCACCCCCCTGGAGGCTGACTCCCAGCTCACTAGTGCATCCTCAGAACTCAGCTGTGAGACTGGGTGCTGCCTCAGGTCCCTCCACCTGATCCGGGCCCTGCCTCAGCACTCACAGTGGGTCTGGGCTCCCCCTGGTCTCACTACCCACTAGGGATGCAGGGTCAGGATTAGAAGGTTCCTGTACTCGCCTTTCACTGGGGAGGTGACTGGCCTGGCATTTGCAGGGACTACTCTGCCAGAGGCAGCCCCACCAGGCCATCCTTCCCCAGCAGGGTGCAATTTTCTATTGTGCCCAGGACAAGGAACCTCCTGCCATCCCTATAGTTCCTCCCTTACCTCCAAGGTGTTCTGAGCAACAGCTCAGCTGGTGGCATCTCTCTGGCTGCCAGCAGCAAACTGCTGCCCTTGCTGTTCAGGGCCCATCTCTAATAAGGAACAGTCGGGTCCTGTTCCCAATCAGGCTGTAGGGCTGCGCAATGCTTCAGTCCCTGATTCAATTCAGTGGAGATTCAGCCCAATTCAGTGGCCAAATCTCTGAATCCAAATTGAATCAGAGGACCCTTTAACCTCTCCAAATTGAATTGGAAGCCTCTGAATCGATTGGGATAGATTCAGAAAGATTAGGAGATTTGGATATAAAGACAGCTTTAAGTGTTTTCTCTACATACCTCTAGGTAGCGAGTGGCTCATGAATGCTGTAATGCTGGGGTGCATGGAGTGTCCCACAAGAGCATGAGGGGCTCCCCAGCACTCTAGGCAGCAGACCCAGAAGTGGACCAGAAGCACTTCCGGTTCACTTCCCGGTCCACCAGAGAACATGCTGAGGGACTCCCTAGCACAGTCCAGCTCAGTGACTGGTGTTTCTTGGGTTTGGGGGGGCACCTGGGGTCCTCCTGTGGCCAATCATCAAGTTGGGAGGGTGCAGGTATGGAGACATGCTCCCCAGTGGACCCAGAAGTGGTCCAGAAGTACTTCTGGTCCACTTCTAGCTTTGCCACCGAGCATGTGGAGGACCGCCCCCCAGCAAGCACTCCATCCTCCCCAGCATCGCAGGATTCACAAGCCACACTGGTACCTTGAGGTATGTAGAAAAAACATTTAAAGCTGTCTCTATGTCTGAATCACTGATTCTCTGAATCAGCCTCGAATCTTCAGATTCAGATGCAGCTGAATTGAATCAGGGACAGTGATCTGAATCAATTAATCGAATTACTGTTCATGATTTGGGCTGAATCCGAATCTGAATCAAACAGGGCCTGCTTCGCACACCCCTATCAGGAAGCGCCGCCTAATTGGAATTGCAGCCAGCTGCAGGCTGCCTTGCTGCTGCCACTATTCCCCGTTCAGTAACAGAGCACGTTCTCTGCTCTGTTACAGTGTAGTTATCACTTCCTGTTAGTGACTACTTTTTATAAGATTGGGTGAACCTGGCCTCGTCTATTGTTGCTCTTAATTTGTACTATAGTGGTCGTTGGTGGCTCCTTGTACCAGAACTCTGTATACCAGGTGCTGCACTAAAAACTGTAATTTGCTCAGCTTGAAAATACAAATGAGATGGGAAGCGCTTCACTTTGGCACATACCTTTAGTGTGCTGAAGGTTTTGTATAGTCTTGGTGCTAATTAGGCTGCTTTTCTGGTGTCACGGTGCTTGAAATATCAGTGTCATATGCAGTACTAAAAATCAGTATCTGCTCAATTAGCTCTGAAGAGAACAGCAAGAGAGCATGCAGGCTGCAGGAAGGGAACAGCAGCAATAAGGCAAGATGTTCCATTCTGCCATACTTTCCACATACTAAAGACTTCTTTCGTTGCTGCTAAGGGTGTTATTATAAGTACTATTCTATACACACACACACACACACACACACACACACACACACACACACACACACACATATATACAGGAAAGCAAAGGTGGAGTTTTGCTATTTTTTCCATTACATCTGCTTTTAAGCTCTTCTGCCAAACTGAGAGAGGCCGAGAGGAAATTTGGGTCAAGAAGAAATCAGCCCACATCCACTTCAATAATGTGAAAGGTGACTTGTATCGCCTTCAGTACATTGTGCACTTGCACCATCCCAAAGACTCAACTGCCAATGAGATGCTTCTGCTGCTAAATTGGGCACTTTAGGTGCTAGTCACAAAAGTTATCAGCCAGTTCTTGAAAGGATCATGCATACACACAGTGCTATTGCATAAAACTCTGAATGTCCCCTGAGGCGAATGATTTATTTATCCTTCTTTAGGACTTGAGCTGGTAAACTTAGGGCTCTCTGCCTCTAAAATGCCTCTGCCATGCTAAAGGAATCACAGTTTGGGGAAGAGGTGATATCTTTTATTAGATCAACTAGATATTTGCCACCAAATTATTTTATTTATTTCCAAGCTTTTGGGGCCACTCCCCCTTCATCAGGCATAGGGGAAAGCAGAAATTGTAAAAGTTCTCCTAGGTTGAAATGAAAATTCATATTTTATATTGATTCCTTTTGCCTCTAAACCAGTATGGCTGCAACCTGCACACCTGACTCTCTGTCATGATAGTGGTTGTACTGGGAGTAGGGGTGTACATTTGAGTGGGGGGCAAGTGACTACGACTCACATTAACTAGGAAATCTCTCATTTAGAGGTTTTTTCACCTAGACTCAAGCCTATCAATATGTTTCAATAATTTTTAAAGGAATGTAGCCTTGTATTTGATCTGAGCAATTCTCCATCAGCAGATTTAGATTTTTGTGAGATTTGCCATTGTCGGAAATTGCTCCTGAAACAGTCTGAGCTAGTTTCCTCACAAAAGTCATGGCTCTTTGGGATAGTCAGTCATCACAAAGAGGCCATCAGTGAGGCGTGATGAATTTAGCCAGCTAAAGAGTCATCTGGAGTGATCTGTTTCCTCACTTCAGAACAACACATGCAGCATGAAAGTGTGGAGCTGCCCAGTATCTCAACCTACCCCATTTTTATTAGTGGAAAAGGGCATTCTAGAAGCACGTTCAAAGGAAGGTACCATGACCCTGGAGAAGATGCAATACTCTAGCAGCAAGGCGATCTCTTAAAGTCTTGAGTTAGAGAAGTTGTAGGACTGCTCTGCACTGTACCAGACCAAGAATACCAGGAGCACAAACCTAACATACGGACACTCCTGCTCGTCTGTATTCTAGTATGCTGCATGGAGCAGACCTTCACCATAAAAATGAATTTAGCTTGAAAAATCTGACACAGACCATCATGGAAGCTGTAATGCAGCCCAAGGCAGGGAGTTCTTCTGTTTCATTTTTGTTGGTACGCCTTGAGGGAAAGTATCGATTGCCTTGAACTGTCACTTTACACTTCACGTGTGCAGAGCATTAAATTATAGTTTAGCCTGCTCAGCCTGAGATATTTAATTGGCTCTGACCTCCTTTCCATTACTGGCATTGCAGTGTCTTTTGTTTCTTGCTGTCAGTAAAAGTATGTGACTTGGCTCTAATGACTGTCATCATGTTGCAATCTCACAAAGGCTGCTGAGGAAGACACAGAGGAAAGGAGTCAGCACCTGCTGTCAGTCCTTTCTGCTTTCCCCAAACACTTCCCAGCCTGTCTTTGCTGAAATTGATGTCCTGTTTTAACTCTGAAAGCATGATAACCCCTTTGTCACACCCTAACGCTAGCAAGCAGACTAACTTGTTGAACTTTCCTACTGAATTAGAATGTAGCCTATTTTAAAAATAAAACTCCATTTTTGGCTTGTCAGATCTTCTGATTTATTGAAACCAGAGGCTTGGTACTACTGTGATAGATTATCCAACAGCAGTAGCTGCAGTGAGGACCTGGGGATCCAGCTGAGATCCAGCCTCCATGAGGCTTGACACTGTAAAAATATATACTAAGAGACAGGCTGTGAGCTCTGCAGCCAAAGTCTAAGTAGATGCAGTAGTAGAAATAATAGGTGAGTCTTTAGACCTGTCCCTTTTGGGGTCACAGGTACCTCACTTTAGGCTGTGGTGTAGTAGATGAAGAACAAAGGACAAAAGAATTCTTTTCCACATGGGGAAAACAAACAGGGATGATTAAATATTTTACCTAACGTTGCATAAGAAACATGTTGCAGCACATAAACTAGGTCTTCCAAATCCCTGTTCAGGACCTTTGCTAAAAAATATCTCTGCTCAGCAAATTAAAAAAACCATCCTCATACATTCTGGGATATCTTTAGGGGACTAAGAAGGTACCAAGATAATCTCAAAGGGAATTCAATTTCTTCAAAGACTGCACTGTTTCTTTCCTAAATGTGCCCCAAATTCTGTGTTTTTGTGGGGGGTTACTCAACATAGCAATACATTTTATTTCATTTTTCCTAATTTTCCTTTCCAGTTCCTTTAATCTTCACGCCCTTAGCAGGTGTGTAAGAATTCAGCTGCCTAGACATCAGAGAAATAATCCGAGGTCAGGATCCCCTTTTCCTTGCTGCCATAAATTGGATCCCATTCTTTACATTTCACTGTGAAGTTGGTGGGGCCTGATTTTCCTTCTTTTTACTGAAAGCAATTAAAATCCCTCAACTCTGCTAGCTTAAGAGAGGTGTAAGTGAGAGTCAGAATCAGTGCTCATATCTATTCATTGAATAGGGATTAAACAGAGGAAAATGGTTATGTTTCTCCCAGAAGCTGGGAGTTCTGGACTCAGATCCAGGTTTCATTTTGTGCTTCTGATTTAACTTGAAAGTACAGACAGACGCACTGATGTAAATGTAATCATCGTTACATCAGCTTAAAAAAGGTGGTAGACAGATAATGCAAACCCCAACCAATCTAGTAGAGAGCTATCCCTGAAAGAACTGGCAGCAAAGCTGTACTGATATAAATTACTTTGTTTTAGGTCTTGGCCATTCACATGCCTCTTGGCATAGGCATTTGCTAGAAGCAAACAAACTATTAACACTTCCCTTAACTAGCATAGTGTGAATCCAAGCAACTTAAATATAAGACAACTCCCTAATAATTAGATTCCATGCATGGAAAAGCTATAATTTGTTATCATTTCCCATGTATAGAATCTAATTATCTGAGGATCGTCTTAAATTTGTACCCCTCACTGCTGCGGTGGGGAAAGCAGAGGTGGTGGGGCAGGTGGGAGGAGGGCAGCCGGTGTGGCTCCCGTTCGGACCCGGAGCTTGGGTCAGGGCTCAAGTTGGAGCTGCTGTAACCACCTGCCCCCTGCTCCTTCACTTGTTATGTGATCTAAGACAAGGGGCTTTTTTCCTCACACTGTCTGGGAAAAAAGTCATCCTGGATTTAAGTAAATATGGTATGAGAGCTTTTACAGGATAGTATGTCTGCCCCTTTTCTAAATTTGTGTCATCCTTTATCTACATAATCGCACCCCGTCTAGCTCTGATCCTGCCTTCACTTCATAACCCCACCCTAATCCAGTTGTCCTCCCTTCATAATCCAACATCATTTTGCCACCCTCACTGTACAATGCCTGCCTGTCCCTTCGCAAAGCCAGTAACCACAGCAGTGAACACAGATGGGAGATGGACATATGATTAACTCCTCTTTGACAGACCTTTCACCTAGTTACACCCCACCCCACTCCACTGCTGCTCTTCTTTTAGTGTTATCTGGCAATAATATGTAGCTAGCTATAACCATTGTGATTTTCTTTCCTTTCTTGCCAGGTGCACCTTCCACTATTTGAACAGGCTATAATGATCTGGTACTGTATTTCAGCAAAAACGTGTAATAAATAAAGTTGCCGTCCAGTGATTTCTGGTAAGGAGTCTGTAGTCGTCATTCAAGGCTTCTCTCTGCTCCAGAAAAGGCACCAGTTAGTCTGCTTTTGTATTATCAGGGCCTGTTTTCTTTGGTTTGGGATTTAAAATCTTGTGGTGGTATTTACTGAAGAGACTGTTCTGTGTTCTTGTGAGGAATTAATCATAAGTCTCTCTCCTGTGAGTGTTCACTGCTCAAGTTATTGACTTGATGGGCTAAAAGGCAGGAAATTCTCTGAATAGCTGAAATTGCTTTATGATTTTAGCAGCAGTCTGTGGCACAGAGTCCTTGTCTATTCCGTGTTGGATTTCATCCCACAGTAGCACCGTTAACAACCTTTTCTCTTAACTACAAGTCACAGTCTTGGTGTTTATCTTGACTTCAAGCCACTGGATTTTATGTAGTGGGCCAACACGTAAGAAGTGGATCCAATTTTTGAATTTTTCAAAACCTCACATTTATTAAACAAGGGTAATGCTGCATGATACACCAAGGGCTATATCCTCCCAAGCTGATGTAAATTAGGATAGCTGCAAATAGCAGCATAATCATGATTGCACACACATCACAGGATGGTGGGGAACAGAGAGGAGTTATACATATTTCCTCTCCTCCTCGCGAATCACTTGCCACACTAACTCCTTCTACTCCACCTTCACGTTCACCGCCCCACAGGAGTCATAGAGAAGTAGGGGTGGAAGGAACATCAAGATGTCACTCAGCACTTATGCACGTGCTCCCGGGTTGGGGGAGGTGGCAGGTGGCTGGGGCTAGCCCCCTGGAGCGCCGCCTGGCCCAGCCCACCCCCCAGCCCATTCTCCTGATAACAGCCCTCTTCCCAAGAACATCTATTTGTTGTCAAAGGAGCCAAAGCCTTCACGTCAACATCACTGTCTCAGCCACACATTCACTTTCAGGATATCACACTCTCTGCTTGGACTTCTACCTTCCATAGGACGGCTTGAAAAGAACATCACTTGTGCTCCAAACTCCTTAATCCTTCTGCCAGGAGTCTCGTAGTCACTTCTGATCTGGTCATTGTCATTCCTGGCAGTAGTGTTGGTACCCACATGGACAAGTAGGAAGGAGTAGTGGTCTCCAAAGATGGATGAATGACATCCTGAGTTTGGGGCTCCAGGCAGACGGCATACCTCCTATGACCCCAAATTTAGATGACAAATTGCTGCCTCTGTCTCCCGTACCACCACTGCTCTTCTCTTCATTCTTGGTACAGTGGTCCTATCGCCCCTGTCCTTGGGGCCCTGAGGTTGGCAGTGCACCCCCTAAAAGAAGCACCCCAACGCTGCTGGTGGTCACCGCTGCCTCCCCCTCCCCCAGCTGACACTGCCGTGGCTGCCTGCCGGAGCTCCCCGCTTGCCACCGCTATGCCCCCACTGCTGCCGCCGCCACCACCTCTGGGCAGTCACTGTGTCCCCCCAGCCTCCAGGGGCATGCAACGTTCATGCCTAGGTCCGCCCCTCAATTATCTAAACCACCCCCACTCAGAGCAAGCCCAGTCATTCATTCAGGAAGGAAGGAAGGAAGGGCAATCATACACCACAGGGGAGGAAAAACTCCCAAACACACCAGGCACTAGGTAAATACTCTAGCAGCAATCAGTCAGCCCAAGTCACTAGCACAGAGAAAAATATCTTCAACGCAGTTCCACAACAGAGCTGCTTATCCTGGAGCCACAGCTCTCTGCTTACTGTTCATCTTACTCAAATAACTATTTATTCTAATAGGTTCCCAGATTCACATTTAGTGTCAAATGTCAAAACATGTGCTTGCTTATTAGCCTCTCAACCCATATC
This sequence comes from Caiman crocodilus, assembly GCA_030014935.1. NCBI lineage: Eukaryota > Metazoa > Chordata > Crocodylia > Alligatoridae > Caiman > Caiman crocodilus. The sequence continues at coordinate 37,696,183 of JAGPOW010001296.1, read as the reverse complement.
TACCGCTGTAACATGATTTATACTATTTACTCATACAAAGAAGGAGGTTTGATATCTATTCATCATTATGTACTGCCTTGGCATCCCTTCACTCTCTCAATGAGGTGTCTTAAAAGACTGCAATGATTTTCTCAAGCTGATTTGCATATGTACAGAATGTCCGTCCAATAATTAAGTCTCATCCCTTCTCTGATGAATTGTTCTAATAGGAAATTCCTATTGCTGAACTGCTTCTAATTATAATAAAAAGAACATGAACTAGCATAGAGATGTGCAGCTAAATAGATTCAGAGATTGTAGAGTCGGAAGAGACGACACTGGATCATCATGTCTGACGCCCTGCCTGTGGCAGGAAAGAGGACAGAGGTCAGATAGTCCCAGCCAGGTGACTATCTAGCCTCTTCTTGAAGACCTCCAAGCTAGGTGATGGCACCACCTCTCTTGGAAGCCCATTCCAGATCCTGGCCACCCTTACCGTGAAAAATTTCTTCCTAATATCTAACCCAAATCCACTCTCAACTAGTTTACATCCACTATTCCTAGTCACTCCCTGGGGCGCCTTAGTAAACAGCGTGTCACCTATTCCCCGTTGACCTCCCCTAATAAATGTATAGGCAGCCACAAGTTCTCCCCTCAGCCGTCTCTTATGAAGGCTGAAGAGATTCAGATCTCTCAATCTCCCCCCGTAGGGTCTTTCCTGAATGCCACTAATCATGCGAGTAGCCCTCCTTGGATCCTCTACAGATTCCCCGCATCCCTCTTGAAGTGTGGCGCCCAAAACTGGACACAGTACTCCAACTGTGGCCTGACCAGTGCCGCATAGAGGGGGAGCATCACCTCCTTTGATCTATTAGTCAAACTAATGCATGACAAGGTGCGATTAGCCTTGTTGATGGCCTTGTTACACTGCTGGCTCATATTCATCTTGGAGTCAATTATGACTCCAAGATCCCTCTCTGCCTCCAAGCTGCTGAGAAGGATGCTCCCTAACCTACAGTTGTGCTGGGGGTTCCTCCTTCCCAGGTGAAGTACCTTACATTTATCTTTATTAAATTGCATCCGATTTCTCTCTGCCCATTGATCCAACCTGTCCAGGTCGGCCTGAATCTGCTCCCTTCCCTCCAGAGTACTAACTTTGCCCCATAACTTGGTATCATTAGCAAACTTGAAGAGGGTGCTCTCCACGCCCTCGTCCAAATTGCTGATGAAGATATTAAATAATACCGGTCCAAGGACCGAACCCTGAGGGACCCCACTGCCCACCTCCCTCCAGGCCGAGAAGGAACCATCCACCACCACTCTCTGGGTGCAGTCCCTAAGCCAGTTGGCCACCCACCTGACCGTGTAGGCATCCACTCTGCAGTCTGCGAGCTTCCCAATGAGGATAGGGTGCAAGACTGTGTCGAAGGCCTTCCTAAAGTTCAGGAAGATGACATCAGCTTCTGCTCCCACATCCAGGCAATGTGTGACCTGGTCGTAGAAGGCTACAAGGTTTGTCAGGCAGGATCTACCTGTGACAAACCCGTGCTGGTTTCCCCTCAGCATTGTCTCCCCTGCTGGGCCTGCACAAATGTGTTCTTTGATTATTTTCTCTAGTATTTTCCCAGGGATAGAGGTAAGACTGACTGGCCTGAGGTTACCCGGCTTATCCCTTCTCCCTTTTTTGAAAATGGGCACCACATTGGCCCTTCTCCAGTCCTCAAGGACCTGGCTGGAACACCACGAGTGCTCGAACAGCTGTTCCAATGGCTCAGCTATGACACTGGCCAATTCTTCAGCAGCCGTGGATGGAGGTCATGCAGGCCTGCTGGAAACTGAACCCATCCAGCTCTTCCAGGAGGTCCTTAACTATTTCAGAACTAACCGTAGGTGGACTGGTGCCATGTGGACATCCATCAATGATTGAGGTGAGGGGATTGGCTTGGTCAGTACACAGAAATACTGAAATGAAGAACTCATTGAAGAGCTTTGCTTTTTTCCCTGCATCAACCACCAACTGTCCTGATTTGTCCTGCAGGGGCCCTATGTTGCTCTGAGCTTTCCTTTTGCCTGCTATATACCTGAAGAA
>JAGPOW010001296.1:37677293-37694015 GCA_030014935.1 Caiman crocodilus | reverse complement strand
GGGCCCTATGTTGCTCTGAGCTTTCCTTTTGCCTGCTATATACCTGAAGAAGGACTTTTTATTGTCCTTGATTGTTGAAGCCAGCCTGAGCTCAAGCCTTGCCTGATTCCCTGCAATAGCATGCCAGGGAGATATAGTCCTCCTTGGTGGCTGCTCCCTGCTTCCATTGCCTATACATCTCTTTCTTCGCCCCCAGACTCTCCTGGAGTTCCCTGTTCAGCCAAGGGGGCTTTTTTGCCCCCTTACCTCTCTTCCTATATAATGAGATAGACTCCTTTTGAGCCCCAAGGATCACCCCCTTGAGATGCATCCAACCCTCATGGATCACCATTTGCTCTATATTCCTGAATTGTATCCCCTCACTAACTAGCTTTCTAAGCTTGCTAAAGTTGGCCCTTCTGAAGTCCAACACCTTAGCCCCACAAGTTACTTTACCCACCCTTTGCTGGATAGTTAACGCGACCAAGTGATGGTCACTATCTCCCAGGCTACAGTAAACTTGCATGTTCCCCACAAGATCATTCTTTGTTGCTAAGACCAGGTCAAGCAAAGCGCTACCCCTGGTGGCACTAGATACCACCTGGGTTAGGTGGAGGTCTTGCGCACAGTGTAAGACCCTCTGTGAGTTGCTTCTTTTGGCTGTCTGCTCCTCCCACCAGATGTCTGGGTAGTTCAGATCTCGCATGACCACGGCCTCCCTCGCCTATGTGGCATCTGCCAGCTGTCTGAAGAATACAATGTCTGGCTCTTGATCCTGTTGAGAAGGCCTGTAGTAAACCCCCACAAATAAATAACAAGTTTGTATATTTCTTTAAAACAAATGGTCCTAAAAGGATTGTGACCAAAACTGAAAATGTTTTGTGATACATATAAAAAGAAAAAGAACTGTAATTTTCTTCATCTTAAAAGTTTTTTTTTTCTGAGAGTTGTAGCAAACTCATATCTTCCTTTGACCAGAAAATGAAACCCACTAATGCCTAGCTTTTACGAAGTGCCATGTGCTAACCACTGAGTTATACTAAGGTGGTAATATGCTTCCCCTTCCCTGATGTAAGAGGTTATTAGGACTAAATTCACAAGGGACTTAGGTTCAGCATTGTAATGCTTACTTTTTAAGAGTCCTGCTGTCTAGTAGACTTTATCACCCCAATCCTGGCACCCAGACTCCCTGTACAGTGCCAGTAGAGAGGTAGGTGCCTATGAAAAGAGGTTCATAAAAGCCAGACATGCAGAGCAGGGAGCCATCTTAGCTACCTGAAAGAGAAAATGCTGAGGAAAGAGGTGACTTTTAAGACCTGCTCCTCTCAAGGACTGAGATACTTCACTTGAGGTAGCTTCACTCCCTGCTCAGGACTCACAGTTAGAAGTCTTCTCCTGGAGTAAGGTGCTCAAAAGAGGTCAGCCCTAAACTAAAGGACACTAGAGAGGGTGACCCTCCCTCATTTTATTAACAGCTCAATGGCTAAAGCACCCAGATGGGTGTGGCAGACCAAAGAATAAATGCTCCTCTGCCTGAGGGAACTAGAACACTTTTTGAACTATGTAACAGGCAAGTGCCCTAACCAGGAGGCTATGGGGTGTTCTGGCATGGTGCTCTTCCAATTTCTCCAGCTGAAGTTGTGTCACATTGTATAAGGTAAGTAAAGAAACCCAAATCTCCACCTGTTCTATGTGATGGCCTAACCACTAGTCTAGAGAGTCACTCTGTCTCTCTTCTTCCCCATGAATATTTAATCAGGAAAAACTCCACCACAAAACACCCTATGATTAGGGCATTGCTCTTAGATGGGGGTTCATGTCCTCTCCAACAGAGGACAAATTTTAATCAGGGTCTCCCACACTGCAGCTTATTATTCACAGTGCCAGGCTACTGGATGAACAGTGAATGTTTGTATCCTCTGCAGAATAGGTACCAATCTGCTCAGGATTGCCTGCTGGGAGTGGGTGGCCTGGCAGGGCTCCCAGTGTTGCAGGAGTCCTCAGAAAATACCAGACCAGTTACCACCCTGTTGAAAGGTGGGTTGGGATGCCTTAATAACCCCAGCTCCCACTAGTTACCCAGCACCCAGTGAGTTACCCAATAGTAGGGCCATGAAGGTGGACCCAGAGTAGAGAGTGGGCTAGAGGCTGAGAGGCCTGACTTGAAACACCTTCAAATGGTCAACGCTGGGGCCAGGACTGGAAGGGTCAAAAGGGTCAAGGGCCCACCACAAGGGACACCCAGAGCTGGGGGCCTGGGGTTTCCAACTGGCCTTGGAGGTAAGACCAGGGGGAATCACACCTGAGAGGGGAGCGTTCAGGGAGCTAGGCAGCCCAGAATGAAGGCAGAGTGGGCTGCCTGATTGGAGGGATCTATATGGGGTCTGTACTGAAGGATTCTGGGTCCCAGTGTGAGGCCGGTGATGTTAAGAACTGCGGATGCCATCTGCGAGGCTTGGGCTGCAGTGTAAGGGAGGAACAGAGCCATAGATAGCACCCCCTGCCATTGGGGCAAGAATAGGCAGCCTCCTGCCTAATTAACAACATAGTTTTATATCATCAAGGCATGGCAGGAGAGGAGGCAGGCAGTTGCCCATAGAAACAGGTGATTGGGCCAGGATGAGATTGGGCCCTGAGTGTGCCCCTCGTTATGGCATCTAAGTCCACCTTGTGTATCTAGCCCTTAGTTTTGCTAGATGCAATGTATCTTTGTGGATTGCAGGTCAATCTCCAGATGGATTACAACACTAAATTATAAAGTTAATTCAGGGACATAGTTTAGAGGTTTCCCAGAAGTTCTTGTGAAGCTATATGAGATTTTCCCATCAAATAAATTGTTATTACAAGCAGCTGTAAATGTCAGTGAAAATATTTGAGAGCCTTAACAAGAGTCACTACCCCAATGACATTGAACTGCCAGTAATCTTCTCTGAAATAACCTTTTTTTTCTTCAAGTCTGTGAACAGTTATTTAAAAAATTAAGCTGTGTTTTTGTTTGCTTTTCCCTTTTCCTAAACATAAGGGTTTAGATAAGACTTGTATAAGAGACTATTTGCTTCTGGTCTATGGGGCTTGTGCAACAGGTTGACACACTGGGCACCTACTGATACACATGGCAGTTGTCTGCTCCAACACATGATTATAAACATGTATTAGAGCAGAGTCAATTAACTAATTAGCACAATCCAGCAGCCTCTGTATCATGTGTATTCAGCATCACTGCACTTCAAAATGGTGGCATCCCCACTGCCATTTTGAAGTGTGGGATGCTGAATACAAAAGTCACGGTGGGTGCTTTCATAGAAAGGCTCTCACAGCCACATTAATTAAAGAGCCCTCCCCACCACTCCAGGGCACGTGTAAAGATGCCCAATGGTCTCTAGTCTAAATCAGGGAAGTAAAGGGTTGGGCTGTACTTTCAGCCTTACCATTGATTCATTGTGAGGCCTTGGGCAAGCCAGTTAACCTCTCTGTCCCTTATTTTATACATTAGTACGAAGGAGATGAGATCCACCTACCCCCACAGAAGTACACTGAGGCATGTTTTTGTAATGCTTGTTACCTGCTTTGAGACAGCATTAGCATGGGGTGTAGAATTGCCTACTGAACAAGGTACTGGGTTGGGGAGTATAGATGGATGAAAAACAGGGTTTCCATTTCACAGACCATTTCATTTTTTTTTTACAGTAGCTTTAGTGAAAATTGGACAGAGCTTTTTTTTTTTAAACAAATTTCCTGTGACCTGGACCTCATTGCTCATCATGGCATTGAGGTTCCTGTTGGTCTTGATGCTAACAGTATATTGGTTTCACAAAGAAGCAGAAGTGTGCCCTGCAGGGTTCCTGACACCTGGGCAGACTCAAAAAGCATCAGTATCTTGAGTTAAACTCATCACAAATTCATTGAACCTAAGATACAACATCTGAGGGGAAAAGAACGGGCAAATTCCCATAAAACTGTATTTTAAGGAAAACGTTGACCAGCTTTACTCTGGAACCTACTGACCTTGGGCAAGTGACTTCAACTCCGCATCCCATTCCATGCCTGCCTATCTTGTCTTTTTACAGTATAAGCTGTTCAGGAGGGGTACAAGGTACGGCAGGATGCACCTTACAGACTAACTGGTTCAAAGAGGCATGAGTTTACATAAACGACAGTCTATGTAATCCAATACCATCATCTGATGAAGTAGATTGTTGCGTATGAAAGCTCCTGCCATTCTGAACAGCTAGTTTTTAGGGGTGCCTATAGACATGCAGGGATGCTGCTCTAATGTGCTGTAATTACAATGTGTTGGAGCAAACTCTTGTTGAAACTCATTCAATGAGCTTCAGTTAAAGAGCCCCTGGCACCATTTTGAAGCACCAGACACTGAACGTAAGAGATGTCAGTGGCCCTTGGGGCCACTGTAATTAAAGAGCCACCCCCCCGCCGCCGCCACCACACACACACCTCCCAGGGCATATAGAAGATGCCCTAAGGTTATACTCTGCCCTACCTCCTGCTAACTTTCTTCACCAGCGAGGATCTCCTCTATGGTAACAAGTGACAGCAGACAGGAACATTCCTCCCAAATGAAACATTTTTTCCTTTCACTCTAGTAATATGTTTGGTAGTCTCCATTTTCCTTTACATTCACTCTACCTGCCAGACCTAGATGCTTGTCATCCCACCCTTGAAATATTTCACAGATGCCAGGAAAATTGGATGACTCTCAGCTCTAAGAGCTAACCAGCTCATAGGAATAAATTCTCTATCTTTAGCAAGTTTACAGGCCTAAATTTAGAACAATACGCTATACAACGATAATCACCTTCATACTGGTATGATGATGATCTCATTAGGAGGTTGTGCCATTTAAAAGCTGTAATGTAGCCAGCTCTCAGTTTCTCTGTATCAAAGACTTTGCTGTCAAGATCTCCTGCAATGAGCTATTTCTTCATCAGGGAATAGGATCAAACTTCCTTGCTTGAGCTTCTTTGTGTAATGCTGAGGCTTTTGACCTTTATGAATATTGGTGATTTTCCAGGTTCAGGCATCCTTGTTGCTACAGTCATTCAAGGCCCCCAGCATCAGCTGGGTAAGCTTTGTTTTGCCTTGGGCTGAAATTGAGGAACATGTCCAGTGCAGTCATTCAAATTAACAGAAAATATGATTATGCATGTTTTCACAATCTTAGCTCCTGTCTACCTTGAGGCTCCTTAATAGACATGACATTGTACATACAGCCAAAACTAATCTTATGCAGAGGGATCAGTGTCTGGGGCCATTTGCACATTTGTACATAGCAATTTAGTAATAGTTGAAGGGAAATAGTTCCTTCTTCAGGCTGGCACATTATAATTATGCCTGCATTTCCTTCATTAACACGTGCAGGAATGCATCATTCACAGTCCTAAAATAGAAACAAGTCCCAGGGTGCTAGTGCACTTAGGGGTGGGAGTAGGAGATGGGGCTGCCAGACATGGAGGATGAACACTGAGAAACTTAATTTTGCAGGTGGGGAGAGCTTGTGAACCTGCAAAGCAGGTCCCAAGGGACTCAGGCAAATGGTAAGCTACCAGAGAGTATGTATTCAAGCCCTCCCGACCTTAAGGTACATCATGCCAATATAGCTACATTCATTTCATTTAAATAATTACAATTAAATGGATGCAGGCATTTCACCAGCATTACTTAGTATGTTATCCCAGAAGAGAATTTATGCTAACTCACCTTACTAGTAAATGAAGATGTACTTGTGTAAATGCCATTTTTTATGTGCTAGCACAATGAATCTACATTACAGCACATAAAAAATGCACATATTTTCAGCATATACCACTGAAAATGTCTTCACAATAGAGAGGGTTTCAGGCTTTTACCACAGTGTAACTAACCCATGCAGTCCCCAGTGCATCGTTTCTGAATTGGGCCCTCTAAGAACCAGATCCACCACCACAGTATTTAAATTTTATGCCAGTGTGGCTCTATTGATATCAGTGGCAATATGCTGATAGGAAGCTGCAGGAACACAAGGATGTATCAGGGCCTAAGCTTCCTAGTTGCTCCCTTCACACAGGTAGGGGCCAGAGGAAGCCTCTTGTGACAAGGGAAGCAAATAATAAGAGAGTGTAGGAGTGCATGAGTTCAAGTCAGATACCTTCTGTTTTAATTACCCATTCTTCCATCTTCTTGCCGTGCAAATTACTCCCTTGCATTCACATACTATTTTTGTGGGGGTAAATATACCTGGAGGAATCTGAGTGTAAAGGGATGGGAAGCAACGTTTTCCCTGTTGTTGTTTGCACCCATTTCCTTTACAAGGAGTGGGTCTGGGTTGAATGTGGTTCTCAAGAAATGGAAGAAATTGTTTCATTTACTAAATCTGGGGAAGGAGGTAAACAGGTTCAGGTTTCCTTCACCCCTGAGCCAGTGTCCACCAGTCCTGACCTGAAGAGCCCTTGGCTATTCCATGTCTTCCCTTCCCCCAGAATGTTGCTATTTGGATAATCTAGGTTTGAATATTCCCTAATTATAGTCATCTTTTACATCTGTGACTTCACTGACTTCAAAGCAGTTGCTCTTAGCTCACATTGGTGTGTGAGAGAGTTAGAGCAAGAGTCTATCTCTGTTTTGTTTCTAGGCTCCACGCAGAACTCCGAGACACAAGCTGGTTCACTGTCTACCCCATTCCTTGCTTGAGGCATCATACAGTCTTCTCACCCTGCCCTTTCCTGTATCATGATATGCACAAAGTACTGCTTTTCTAACCCTGTATTCCCTTCAAATTACCCTTGTCCCAGATAGCTACAGTTTAAATATTTCAGTGTTCCTAATAAATGAGTGACGATGGTGAATCATAGAGGCAAAATGTTCCTTCTGCATGTATGCCCAACTCCCTGTTTCATGTATCCAGTAACTACAACACACCCCTCAGCAGCTGGCTCTTAACCTACATGCTTTTGTATATCCTCATGCACACAGCAGAGGATAAATGTATAGCTCAAACATTTGAATAACAGTTTTTTAATGTAAATTGCTGATGTCTATTTACTGGACAAAATAAATTCCAAGTGCCCCATCTAACAACTGAAACTGAAATGCAAAAATATAATGATATTTATTCTCATAGCTGCCAGCAAACTCACATGCACCATGAGTCATTCCAGATGTGGATAAAAACAAAGTCTGTCTGTAAAAGTGAATTCCCTTATCCCAAAGAGAGTTGGTTAAGGAGAGGTGCTTGCTCCACTGACTTCAATTGCCCTCAGGAGAGCCGGTAGGTTCTTCTGTGGGGGAAGGGAAGAGAAGAAAGCACTTGCCTATTCCTGAAGAAAGGGAGGAAGGAAACAAATAACATATAGAAAGATCTATATAAATTTAAGGATGCATTGGAAGACTTTAATATTGCTGCTATTCTATTACGATGCCCATGCCACTGTGACTCCCAAGTGGAACAGAGGTAAGATTTCAACATCAAAACCTGTTTATGGGAAAGCTCTGAGACCGTAGAATGGCTCTGACACTAAATTTCACTATTTTTCTCAGGTGCCGGTCCCAGCTCTTAAATTTTTCCCATTTATAGCAGGTTGTTAATTTTTTTATTTGTTATCTTTCCCCCCCCCCCCTTCTCTATTTAATGCTTTTATTTAAAAGAAAATTAGAGACCACTTTTGGGGCATGAAATCCCAAAGTAAAAACTTTTCCTGCTATAGGAGGCATGATTCTCTCTGCTCTCTTGAGCAGATGCTTGGGGTTTAAAAATAAGTAGCCATATGCTGCAAAAAAGTATGACGACTATAGCACAGAGGGCACCTCAGTATAATAGGAATGCTGAGCCTGGGTGACTAGTATTTTTCATACACAGAAATCTGTTTTTGAAGCTATCACATTTGGGCTGTCAATATGAGTGTGTGTGTGTGTGTGTGTGTGTGTGTGTGTGTGTGTGTGTGTGTGTGTGTGTGTGTGTGTGTTTATAGTCAGTGACTTGTATTCAGAAGTCACAAGTATGTGAGTCCACTTCTGGGACTTCCAGGTGGCTTACAGGCACAATAGTGCCCACTTAATGGGCACTGTTAAAACAAAATCTTTACTAAAGATGTCCTTTTTCATTTTCTTTATTCTCTCCTGCGGTACTTGGCTGTGGTTCTGTGGTTGCTAGGTTAGTGCTGCCTGGAATGGGAAAAGGAAACATCTCCCATATGAATTTTTGGGACTGACCCTAAATCCACAGATTTTCAAGGAAATTTGGCACAAGGGGAAGACACACTAAATTTATCACTCAAAAAAACCCTGCTTCTGTTGACTCCATTCCTTCTAACTGAGCCTATGTTCTATAACAAAGCTGGGTTTTAAAGACGTGTCAGTGATTAATGAGCCAGTAAAGAGGTTTTAAGTCTTCATCAATTAAATGTTCCCTAGGTGGTAGTGTGGCTGGATGAAAAGGTGCACTAGGCTGGGATTCAGGACACCTGTTAGGAAGGGATAGCTATTTTAGAGGATGGAAGCTTTAGCACATATTTGGGGGACTGAATTGATGGGGTTTGTTACCTGGTCTGCCCTATATAAAAGGATAAAGGTTTATTTCTGGCAGACAAGATGGTATTGGAGGATTTATTGATGGCAAGTAGTTGCCATGGAGCTGCTTTCTGACCATCCACTGCCCTTGCTCTAAGCATGTCCCAGATACATGGCAGCTGAAGAGTCTCTCCTATTCATCTCTGACGCAGTAACTTTGGCTTCTCCTGAAATGTCCATGTGCCATCCCTTGTTTAGCAAAAGCTTGAAAGAAAAGTACTGGGCATCGCATCTTGCCCCAGAGATCAGTAGATTTGGGCTCTCCCGGATTCAGTGGGAAACAAGCCAGGGGTCATCCACTGAGTACAGGCTGCCACAGGTCCTGCATGGTCCAGAAACTGCTTTTGAACATGTCTTAATATTAGTCTGATCTGCCCTGACTATGAATAGGTTGAGAGAGGCTTTCCTCAAATGGCCAAGACCCAAAATCTTTAGGTCATACTGAACCAAAGCCAACAACTGAATAGCACCTTGAAGTGCACAGGAAATCAGTGCAGTTACTAGCGAAAGGATGGAACGTCATTTTGGGGGCTAATATCTCTTCACAGGGACACAGACTCAATCCAGTGCCAGCTTTCGGGTCCTAGTGTTCTTCAGGGAGGACTCTGTTTTGGAGGAGTCACAACTGCATGAATGGTAGTGGCCAGAAGTGGCTGTAAGAGAAATCATTTCAAGCAGATATAAAGAAACCACCTATGCTCACCAGCCTCACTTATGAATCTAGGAGATATTTATTAATTTCTTGGAAACGGAGGGGGAAATTTGACTCAATACTGAAATTAAGTCACACCCTTCCTATACACTATGCTCAACTCAGAAGTTACAGTTCTGTTTTTTCTGGGTTAAACCTCAGACAGCGGAGCCTCATCCAAGACTTGATCCCAGCTTGGCACTGGAAATGAACAGACAACAAAGCATCTGGGTCTAATGAAAATGAGACATAAAGCTGTGTGTCATCTGCATATCGACCAGCAGCCCAAGTCATTTAAAGTAAAGACTTTAGGACAAAGTCTGTTGATTTTAGTTGTTAAAAGTTGATTTTTATAATAGATATGAATGCAAGATAAAATATACCCTGGATTGCAATCCCAGTTGAGGACTTGTCCCATGTCTGTTTTGAGGTAAAAACGGGCCAACACTGGAGACATCCAGTGAAACCCATGACATGGGGACTCCTATAAGTTGAGCCTATAGACAAAATTTCATTGTAACAGATCGCTGGGCTTTTGCTCTGTGTGTTTCAATCAAAAGGAAATAACTAGAAATGAACATATGAGTTAGAGAAAGTCAGATATAAGGCCCCCTGCCCCTTGTATGTGGGATAGGGGTAATAAAGAAGGCAATCTCAAGAAGATCTTTGGATAGGTCTCTACTGTAGTGATAAATGGGTGCCTAGCTCTCTGTAGCTTTCTAGCTGCCAGGAGATGGAAGGCTTTGCACAGTTGGTACTTAATATTAGAAGTTTGAAAATAAACCATTAGGAAAGTTGCCTGATAAATGGCTGTTGGGAGCTTTATTCTACCTTCCTTTCCTGCTGAGGTAAAGCACTGACAGTTTTCTAGCACAGTAAGGGGGTTGAGTAGGCTGGCTTTAGGTCCGTGTCTTTCTAATGGTTTTGCAACATTCCTACATTTGTTTTAATAAGCAACAGGTTGCCTTTTGGTGCAAATGTAATTTTGGTATTGTAATGAATGATGTTCCTTGTGACAAGATGCACATAAGATTATGACTACTTCTGATCAAGCCAGAACTCGAGCTCCGAGTAGATGTGCAATGCAACCTCCTTCTAGAAGCCGTGGACACTAGGGGTTAAATTCTGTTCTTTTGCTATAAAACCACAGACGTCCGTAGAGCTGCTCTAAATGCACGCTGCTATAACAAAAGCACAGTTTGGCCCAGGCTCTGTATTCTTGGGAGTGTTGGTCTCTTAGTAGAAACCCCAAGCGTTGCTAGCAAATTTAATCTCAGATGGTTATATTTTATTAGCTTTAAGGGTATCCTGATCAGGGTCAGATACTGCACAGGTTGAGACACATTTGCAGTGTGGTTGCTGGGGTAATGAAGGTGCAAAGTAATTCTTTGTGGTTTAGCATCCTCGAACACTGGGGAAGCAATTGTGTCTGTAATTTCACTTACCAATGAAGGCTGGAGAAGGAGGAATGGAAAGTGTGTAAGTCCTCTCAACTGGTTGATAGACATTGGTTTATGCATGTTGTTCCTTCCTCCTGTGTTCTGCAAAAAGGCAATCTATCATTCCATAAAATTGGGGAGGTATTTATTCCCTCAAGGCATTTCCTATATTTGTCCTTAAGGTGAAGGAAATTGTTTGACAAATTTCCTTGGGACAGTCCTAGTTCTCAATATCCCATCAGATGTTCTGGCAATATAGCTAATGAACCTAAATCAATAGCTGTTGTTTGAATCACCAGCCTTTACAGACTTACAGTGCTCCCAGCTGCAGAAAGCCAGTGACTTTCTGGTGCCGAGAGAGTGAGAAATTTTCTGATCTCTGGAAGCTACTATTTAATGTTACTTAGGATGCATGAGCTCAGTGCTAAGTCCATGTGGTCCTACAACACACACAGTTTATACATTTAATCAGGGCAAGGCTGCAATGTGAATTCCCAAATTATATCGTCACTCACCTCTCCCCAGCCCTTCCTCATATTCCATAGTTAAAGGCTACCACCTCCCTTCTGCTGCATTTTTCAGGCTTTTACTGCTGACAGCAATACTCACTCACAACTTCTGGCTTGGATGGTGTATTTGAAGGGAAGCTGGCTTGAATATAACATGGAATTACCACACAAATGAACACACACCCACCCAGCAGCCCCATGTGTACTGGCCGTACATGATTTTGGCTTATTGAGGACATGCTGATGCTTCCAAAGGTCTGGCCCAAGAATAAAAAACAGATTATACCACCTGGACCTGGAACAAGAGCTTTTTAAAATGTATGGTCCTATTCACTTGCATTCATTTCCATAGAGTCATTGTTATCTGATTAATAAAAAAAATGCCTTACATATAAAACTATGAAGGAGATGAAAGCTGATGAAACACAACCAAACATCTTTGCTTGGAAGTGTAAAGTATATGTAGAAAAGACAAGATTTTCCCTGTTTTAGGATTATATAATGGCCTGGAAAACTGCCAGGGTCATCTGTATTTCCTTGCCTTTGGGACCCACTCCAGCAAAATGCCGTGGAAACCAGTAGTTACACTATCAGGTGGCTTGGCCCTGAATGATCCTACCTGTTATTACCCATCTTCCATTTCACACGCACGTTAACTCCCAGAGCTGTCATTAGAAATAGCTGGAGTCTCCTCATTTCAGGTCAAAGTCCCACTAGTGACAATTGTAACTTTCTTTTGAGGAGGTCATACAGTCTAAAATATTAGGCTGAGACTCAGAGGGTCCTATGTCCCACTGCGTGGCTTTGGGCACGCTACCTGACTTACCTTTGCCACTGTTTCCACATCTGTAAAATGGGATGATGGTTCTGACATCCTTGCAGAGTGCTATGTCAGGGCTAGGTATTGTCACTTGCACTGAATTAAATAACACATTTGCAGATTTAAAAGAACAGCAAAGTGAGAAAGGGAAGACAGAAAGGAAAAAAGGAAACAATGTATTTTTCAAGTGAGATCTGAAAATGACATAAGAGCTGACGGGGCAAAGACACAGAAGGGTGTTATTCGGCATGGTAGATATTTCATTGGAAAGAGTGAGAGTCTATAAAGGGGTAAGTTACAGTTGAAAGAAAAAAGAGTCACATATAAGATAAAAGGGTCAGATCCTGACCACCGCTCAGGCTGCCTTGTGCAATTCTAGAAGCAAAAAGTAGCTGGAACAGTACAATCTTGGAAGAACTTTTCCTGCCTAGGGAAAGCTCCCTATAGCGCAGAGCAGGCTTTGCACTTGTGCTAAACCCCGTCCTTCTCATGCCCCTGACTCTCAGAGCATCCCCGTGGAGCCCCGGGCAGCCCACTTCAAGACAGAACAGCATTTGAGCTACTCTACTGTCTACCGAGAGCAAGATCTGTGACAAAATAAGCAATCTGCAGCTGCTGCCTCTGCTGACCTGGGCTGAGCCCAGGCAAACATAGCCAAGGATTTGAGGAATAGGTATAATTTTGAATTGGACTGCTGAAGCAACAAAGAACCAGTTGTAGGTGTTTTGGCTGAGGGCAGTATGGCAAAAAGACATCTATGCAGAATGAGCAGTTTTATTAACTTGTGGTGAGGTCAGAGGGAGACTGGGCTGCCAGATATCACCTAGGTTTAGTTTTGAGAAGTGTTCTCCTACAGAGAAAATGATCACACTATTAATGAGCAGGAATCTAAATGATTCTGAAACATTCTTCCCCACGTGAAGCAGCCCCAAGTGCTAAAGGTCACATCTTATACAATCATGAATTGGATCATGGAATTGAAAAGAAAAACATGCAAGACCAAGATGATTTGGAAAAGAGACTTAAGTAAACAATAATGGAGCAACAGGGAGCTTTATGACCTTCTCCCCGGTACATGCCAGCCTAAAAGAAGAGTGTATATAGAACGATGATTCTCAACCAGGGTGCCACAGCAAGGGTGCCTTGAGATCCTTCCAAGGGTGCTGTAGGATGCCACCCAATATTAGCACTCTTAGGTGTGCCAACATCATTCACAAGATAAACCCAGAGATTTCAGATGGGGAACATTCTGACCTGTTGTGAACTTTCTCCGTTCTTTATAACAGAATAATTGCTCTATTATTTTTCTGCAGTCAGAAAACAAATTAAGAGCTGGCATTTTCCATCAGGTGCCTTGAATCTAGCAAGGGGTACTTTGACTCTAAAAAGGTTGCAAACCTCTACTATCGAGCTCATTACCAGTGGAACCGAACTCCTGAACGCTGACAGTAACAGAGAATTGGCTGGGACTGGGGACTTACTAAAAGAAGCCTCTGCTCCTTCCTTGGGCCATGCATGCACTCTGAAGTCACATCTGCAATTCATGTAATCCCAGACATAGACTTATCATATGATCCTGGCCATTTTACATATGAGTACAGACTCTGATAGCCTGGCCAAATTTCACTTTGAAAATTAGAGTCTACCTATGGTCCACCAAATTCCTCCTTCAGTGTCAGTATGAAATAGTATTCTTAACTTCCCGCTGAACAAGTGGTGCGATTGCATGCTGCTAAGCCATTGTGTTCCACATCAGAGGTGACAGTGCTTGGGTGAAATGACTTCTGCATATTTAAATCTTGTAAAGTAATTCAAGGGTTCTTCTTTTTATTGCTTATTCATGTGCCTAAAGCACCCAAAGGCCTCATTTGTGCCAGGCATTGTACAGATGCACAAAGCAAAACGACAGTCCCTCCCCCAAAGGGCTTCCACTCTAATTAGATCAGTCAGAAAAAAGAACGGGAGAAAGGAAATGTTAATATCCTCCTTTGATTGAGAGAGTTCTGAGGTAGAGGTAGGTGAGTCACTGGGCCAAGGCCCCTCAGGAAGACTATAATGCAGCATATTGGCAGGAGTAATGATTTTGTTCTGTCTCTCAAGTTTCAAGTGCTTTTCAATGCATGCTTTCTGGAAAGATAATGCCAGATCCACTGGGAAGGTAATGCCTTTTCACACAGAACAAATCACTTTCAGCAGAGCAAATCAGGGGCCTTAACAAAGTCACTCCATTGCAAAAGTTTTAATTATTCCAATTATGGCTGGTGAGATCCTCAGCTGGTGTAAATGGGGATAGCTCCCTGGAGGGCAGTGGAGCTAGTTTGATACACATGTGCTGAGGTTCTGGCTCAGAAATTTAACCTAGAGACAGGCCCTTACTAAAACTCGGGGCCTACAGCATAACCATGAGGATTATTTTAGTTAGCTCTGAAAAGGGTGGCTTGTGCTTGTTTCTTGTTGGGTGCAATCCCAGCCCCACTGATATTAGAGCAAGCTTCCCCATTGATTTCAGGAGGGACAGAGCCTCACTCACTATCTCTTACTGCATTTCCCATGGTAAGCATGAAGAGTCAAAGGTCTCTGGTAGCATGCATGTAATTTCTGGAACCAACGTGATTTTTCAACAGGGGTAACATTAATACTAGAGGCTATTTTTTACTCAGATTAGCTGGGTGCCAGACAGCTGCAGGAAAAGGAGGAGGTGTAACAGGTTATTACAAAGGAGAACAGCAGAAATATTTCCCCAGGTAGCACTGATCCCCTAGACCAGGGTTTGTGAAGATCTGTGCTGTTGGGGAGATGCAAAGGCAAGAGCCTTTCCTCTGTTTTTTCCCCTTTACACAAATGTTTCATAAGTGGGTTAAAGCTGGTGCTGGGGCATTTCTTGGCCCAGTTTGTAAATTAAATGAACACCACCTGACTCCACTGAGAGCAGAGCTCATAGCATTGTTTTGAAATTCCTCACAGCCACAGGGAACAGGTTACCAGCTCAACTCTCAATGCAACATTTCCAAGGAGCTTAGCTCAAGAGGAGTTAGGCTGTTGATAAAATCCTGTTATGTAGGAAAAGGAAGTAACTTTAAGAGGGTGATTGGGGGACATGACAGGGAAAGAGCATGAAGCTGTGATTTAGTGCTCTATGCTGCCATATTGGAGACTCAGATTTGATTCCCTCTGAAGTCTGGGGGGCAACAACTTGCATTTCCTGGGGCAGATGTATACAAATTTACCAATGTGCATATATTGTCCTCCTTTGTGTTATACTCAGAGCTGACTGTTGGGACTGAGGCATAGGCTTTGTGCAGCTGTAAACTCCTAATGCTACATTGACCTCAACCTGGAAATCTGCCTGAATGAGTGAAACCAGGGCTAGATTGGTGTGGTCTATCTTGTGGGTGTTAAGATAACCCCTTGTGGAGCCTCTGATTTGATTTCTCCTTTATGTTGGAAAGGGACGTGGCCCTTCTAAACTGATGGTGTTTAGATGAGCTACAGGAGGGAAAAGCATGTGTTTACTTAGCAAAGACATACATGGGGGAAAGGGAGATGGGAAGAGATAGATGTAAAGAAAACATAATGGACAAGAAGCAAAGAGAAAAAGGGAAAGAAAATCAGCTGGACAGAGGAGAATGAATGAAAATACTTGGGGCTAAGAAAAAGAAAAGATGGAAAGAAAGAGAAAATGTGATTAATATTGGTAAAAAGACTAAAATAGACGTGCTGTAAAGTTACTGCAGTTATAACCCACTCTATAGTGTCATGAGCCCAGGAGATGTTGGTCTGTTACAGCCATCTTTATCTTACCTGTCTGTGACTTCAGCCTAAATGGGGCCACTAGATTGATCTGGGTAGTGAAGAGATGTGGAATTGGGTCTGGTACACAGTAGGGCATCCCCTTCCTTTTCCTGATGAGTGGGCAAGAGATGGAGAATCTTCCTAGGAAAGAGAGGACAAGGACAGATGAATCCACTGCAGCTCCCTGTGAGACCATTTGTTCCTGTAGCTTGGCAGAGAGGGATTCATGTTCTTGGGTCTGGAAATCATCACTTTTTTTCTAAAAGCTGGTCAAGTTTGTGATCATTATGTGACGTTCTTTCACTGGCTCTAGCAAGGTGGAAAGTTTTCATTGTTTTCTTGTTTGTGTTTATATATTAAAAGTAGAGAATGGTGTGAACTGTTTTTATCTCTTACCTACCAAAATAGAAAAAAGAGTTTAAAATGTGCCATGATATAATTTATCACTGTTGCCCATAGTTTAATGCTGAGCAAACACCATTTCCAGTCAAAAATTACTTGTATAAATTAACATGGCTGCACAGTTCCCTATCCCTAAATGAGACAATGCATTTCCTGTAAGAAAAGGAACTTCTCGTTCTCTGGACTTTCCTGCCAAAAGTTCTGGGAGTCAAAGTCCAGAAATGATAGAAACACACAGAGGTGCAAGTTACAGTGGCTAACTTATTTTAGGATCTGCTTGAACTGGAACGTTTAAGGCTTGCTTGTATTCATGCAGAAATGCAAAGAGGGAGAAAAAAGGGCACTGTTATTTCATCCTTTGTGCTCCAGTATAAAGAGTAGGTAAAAGCAAGATTTGTATGCAGAAAGTCAAGGAATATGCACTCTTGGATTAAATTCTCCAACAGGAACAGGAAAGCCAGGTGCCATGTTGCACCATATTGAAGTGTGGCTCGCACTTGCATTCCTGATTCTGATGAACTACCAAGATGT
>JAGPOW010001296.1:37624191-37677193 GCA_030014935.1 Caiman crocodilus | reverse complement strand
GATGAGTAACAGACTTGCTTTCTGGCTCTGGTTCGATGCTCATGTCTGCATAATCTTACTGGTCCATTCCCTCCTCTGTCCCCTCTCACACAGCACACCCTCCATCTCTCTCTCACACATTAGCTTGTTTCAAACCAAAATTTTCCCAGCTGCAAAAGTCTGGGCTGACCTCTGATTTTCAGATTCCTGTAAAAAGTGGGACATGTGCGAACCCTCTAGAAACTCAACTTATGTACCTAGAAGAAACAGCCATCAGCCCAGAGGAGGATTGTGCACTTGTTTGTGGAAGTCTACATAAGAAGGTTGCTAGCAGAGCTTGTGGATCAAGGGGTTGGCTTTGTTTAGCCCATGCACACCCATGGAAGGTGAAGGTGAAGACAAGTCTTCACCCTGGCAAGGCTTTAAACAGCAATACAAACAAGACCATAGAGCAAAACAGCTCATTAATAGGGATCTACTTCCCTATGTGAAGGGGAAGTAAAAATTGTGGACCATGTGTGGTGTATTTTCATGGTCTTTTCACAGTGAATTCCTCACCCCTCCAATTGACCAAAGGGCACTGGTGGTCCTACCCCTCACCACCTACTGCCCTTCATGCAGCCCCATCCCTCACTGCTGATTGTCAGAGGAGCAGGGCTACTCAAAAGTCAGCCCTCTTGGCCCATCAGCAGCAGAAGAAAGAGGGGGCAGCTACTATCTTGCCTGCTCCCCTTTGTGCCAGCAGCTTTCCCTCCCTCCCAGTGGGCAGCAGGGCCAGGTTGCAGTGGCCACTGGCTCCCACTGAGGAGCCGGCATTTTTAGCAAGTTTTTTCTTTCATCCCAGTGATTCTGCACAAAATATCAGGGAATGCCAGTTTTTGCAGGGATTGCAAAACTGCCTTTTTCACAGAAACTGTGAAAAATTGAGTAGATTGTGAATTGAGTAGATCCCTACTAATTACTAGAGTTCTATGCATCTAGTGTTGGATTTGTCAATACAAATTTTGTCCTGGTGTAAGTGCACCCAAGTGTAATGCACAGTTGTATGTATTGTGTCTTCTTCTGTGCCTGATCCATAGGAAAAGAACTCTGTTTCAGCTCCTAGCTTCAGAGCCTGGCCTTTCAACTCAGACAGTAGACACCGAGGAGTTTCAGAGGCTCCTGATTCAAGTTGGGGTGTCAGCCAAGATGAAGGCTGTCACACAAACAAGTTAACCTTCATTGAAGGCATCACGCGTTAAGGCATCTGAATCTCAAGCTATACTTTTTCAGCCCCTAGTCAATAGGTGTACTAGGTCAACAGGAACAACTACTCCAGGCACTGATGGGGATGGGGAGAAAAAAAAAATATGGCTGGTGCTGCAGCTACATGTTGCTCCAGAGTGCAGCAGCCATGCCAAGAGCCAGGCCACGTTCTTCTGCTGCTGATACTGGGTGAATTAAAGAGTGTGTTCACTTTTCTAACCTCATTTCAGATGGAAGGAGCTGTTTTCAGTTTACTGCATTTTCCTTTTCTTATCTATTTGCAAAATCTAACGTTTCTTTTGTGAGCTCTGTTGACAACATAATTAAAAAATTTGGGTTTTTTTTAATTAAAAAAAAAAAAAAACCAAAGAAGAAATTATCAAGTCACTCTCTGACCACAGACCAGAGCATGTGAACAGCTCAACAACAACAAAGCAATGTGCATTCATTCTTCTTCATTATTTGTATTGTGGTAGTGTCTAAGAGCTGCACCAAGACCCCACTGTGCTTAGGAGTGGACAAACACTGAACAAAAACATGACTCCTTGCCCCAAAGGACTTCAAAGTAAATAATAGCTCAAGTGGTCACAAGAAGCCCTATGATAACAATCCACAGAACATGTGACCTGCTGGAAAAACCATTTGAAAAGAAGCATTTCAGTGCAGTGCTCCAGGCAGTTATCAACAATGAAAGAGTAAATCAAATTAGTCATAGCTTATTTTGCAGAAGTATATGACAGTTCATTTGAATCCAAGCAGTTTATTCAAGACTCTCCCCAGTCAGCTTCCTTGACTCTAATTCACCCAACCCTCAAGGGCAACTAAAGGGAATAGACCGTAGGCTTCAATCAGGCAGTAACACCCCAAAATACTTTCACCCCAGCAGCCATTTCATTTTAAAGATAGTTATGCAATTCTGTCTCCATGGAAGGATTGTTGTCCTGAACTCAACCTTCCTCATTTTATGATATGATGTCATTAGCATTTTTTGATAAATCTGTATTAGGGTTACTTTCCTTGGAAGCCAAAATCCTTTTTTTTTCCAAGTGCAGATCAACAAGTTGCAGGAGCAGGAAAGCCAGAGTGGGAGGAAATATCATTTAGTCAAATAGGCATTGACCAATGTGGCAAAATCTGCTTGGCTGGAGAGCCATTGAGCCAGTGTGAGGTTCTGCAGAACTGGAGGGAAGGGAGAGGTGCTGAAAAGCTCCACTTTTCATTAGGTTTGATGGCATCTGTAAATGCTCAGAAACCATCATCATTTGCTCTTGCCATAGGGAACTGAAAGAGGTTCTCATACCATTATTGATCACACAGCTTGGTGAACTTGAATCTAAGCTATTCTTCTGCTCTGAGCTTCAGCACTGGGTTTTCAAATCTCAGGCAATATGATGAGATTTAATGCTGCTTTTAAGACTTCTAAGAATTTAGCCCCAAATGTCCAACTAGCTTTAGAAGTTGGCAATGTTTGGTTTATCTTAGCTTGGTATGCTTGCTTAATGTCCTAGCTGCAAGCCTAGTTGCGACACCTTCAGCTTTTACTCAGTTGACTCTGAACACGCTAATTTGAGAGCAGCGTGAATGAAGAAAGGATAGCCCCAAAGAATGAGAGAGCTGGTTTCTGACTCGCTCTAGGATGCATTTCATTGTCATACTTCAGAATTGTTGATGAATTTTTGGCAGTGCCAAAAATTGTTGATGGGCCATCCACTGACATTTGTGTGCTTTCCAAATGTTTATACCTGGCTTCTGTTGCATCCTATTAAAGGTGTTTTATGTTAGCTATGACCAGCACACAGAATAACAGGCTCCAGGCAGACAGCAACAGCTTTCGTTCTGATTGTACAACTGGACTACATTTCAAACTCCTGTCTCCGAGTCAAGCAGGTTCAGGTTTGTCTGAGCAAAACAGGCGCACAGTTCTACTCAAACACATCCACAACTAACTTCTTTTCTTAGTTACTTTCACATACTTCTCTTTTTTACCATCACTATTAGAGCATACATGATACTTTGAAGAGACCTTGTTTCCAGGAAAGTTGATTTGCTCAGCAATTCCCTTCTTAGTGAACAGAGCTAGTTATATGCTTTCTCCATCCAACACATCTTCATGTCATTAAGAAAACTAGCAGCAGGTGCACAGACACTGGAGTTCAACTGACAGCTGGAAAAACAGCTGGGCTCTTCCTATTTTTGAACTAGGAAAGCAAGAAGAAAGATTCATATGTTCTCTGTCTGCAAATGTATTTGAATTGGGAAGGGACTTTGGGAGAGAGAGTCTTTCTAATCAACCATGTAAAGAAAATTCATCGGCAGTTTTGAGTGTGTACTGACACCTAGTATCACTGGGTATTGGCCTGTCTGGTCTGTGAAACTAGAAGCGGATTGATCTCACCAGGACAATTAACTCAGTGTTAAGTAAAGCTAACCTCACCCTTTCTTGCATAAGTAGGTGCATCATAAAAAGATCTAGGGAGGTGATACTTCCCCGCTATGCAGCATTGGTGAGGCCACAGCTGGAGTACTGCATCCAGTTTTGGGCACCGTGCTTCAGGAGGGATGTGGATGGCATAGAGAGGGTTTGGAGGGCCACACAACTGGTGAAAGGCCTACAGAAAAAACCTTATGTGGACTGATTGCAAGACCTGAACCACTTCAGCCTCCTCAAAAGGAACCTGAGAGGTGATTTCGTGGCCACCTACAAACTCATCGCGGGGGGGGAGCAGCAAGAAATAGGGGATACAATGTTTACCAGGGAACTCGTCAGGGTAACTAGAAATAATGGCCACAGACTGGAAGGGAGCAAATTCAGATTCGACACCAGGAAAAGAATTCTTCACAGCGAGGGCTGCCAAAACATGGAATAAGCTTCCAAGGGAGGTGGCGCCATCCCCTTCCTTGGCGGTGTTTACAAGGGGATTGGCTAGACACCTGGTCACCTGACCCCAGTACTCATTTCTGCCCAGGCAGGGGGTTGGACTCACTGATTTAGTAGGCCCCTTCCAACTCTAGCATCTATGAAACTATAAGAATCTGACTCTGCATATTGTCTCTATCAGTTCATAGATGGTATAGGCAGTAGAGGTTATTGGATCGCTCAGTCTGACTTTCTGTATAATTCAGGCCACAGAATTTCATTCAGCTACCTTCACTATTAAGCCCACTGCAGTATCTGACTGAAGCATGCCTTGCAGACAGACAATCCAAACTAGAGCTGAAGACATCAAGAGATAGAAAATCTTTTACTTCCCCTGGGACCTCGTTATAATGGTAATCACCCACACTGTTAAAAAAAAAAAACGTGTTCTGAATTCCACCGAGATGTTTTGCCCACCTAATTTATATGGTCTTGTTTTGGTCCTCTCCCTGGATGGAGCTAACGGGTAGTAATGAAATATTATAATTGGATATTTGACTTTAATTGATAGTTAATGAAGCAAAATCCAGATTTTTACCTGCCAGGTAATACATTTCCAAACTGGCTATTAATTTAATTTTTGAGTTGTCATACTCAAAGAAGTTGCATTTAATTGTGGAGTTCTTCTAATAAAGCTATTTCATTGGACCATTCAGGAGAGACTTAAGCAAAAGGAGAGTAAACACAATGGAATTAAATGTATTGAAAAAAAATCAAATAGGTAGAGCGATGCATGCAGCTTCTGTTCAGTTCTACACGGGAAAGGGATTATAATAGTTTTCAGCAGTCCAAGGGATGCAAACGTTTTTTGTGCTCTGATTAGTAGAGAAAAGGAAATACAGGCATTAAGATTCTGGTCTCTCATATTTTTTACGGTCCCATAATTTGTCCTATGTCTTCCTACAGCAGAATCACTACAAAAATATGAAAGGCAAGGATCTTCGAGGGTGATCTCTTGTATTGGACCAACTGCATGGTTGGCATAGATTTGCACAACCCTTCAGGTACCAAAGTATCATTCCTTAGGTCTTTGGAGAGAAAAATACTAAACTGTGATCATTCATAACAGATGTTCAGTAACTGTGCTGGCAAGAAGCTATTACACAGATACTAACTATCTCTTACACTTTCTTTTCACTCAGACTTCCTTATTTTCCATGCGGGTAAGGGTACTAGCATAGGCAGATCTAGAATTCTGAAAATGTTGAGGTGCACCATCACATATAACACAACGCATATTTTTTCTCCAATTAAAAATAAGCTAGAAGCTTTACTAATATATTAAGGCGTTGGGCTGTATTATTCAGTTTACGATGGAAGCAAAACTAAATATAACTTCATTGGAAGGAATTAAAAGCAATCTGCAGGGCTATTAAATGGGAGCTTCATCACCAGGTGCAGCTAACAGACAGTAGAAGTGCACAACAAGGGTAACTTGATTGCTTGACCATCAGGACTATTAAAAAGGGGAGAGGGTTGCTAATACCTGTGGATTGAAGTGTTTAGAAGAAATCGGGTAGATCATAATGAGCCATGAAGTCAATTGACTCCCTCAGCGCTGCTTAACTAGAAATGCTGCTGCCAGTGCCAGGCAGTTGGTTTTAAATTTTGCGTGGAGCAGGGTTCAAAGAGGTGCAAGTGCGTCTGTACACCCTCTTGGATCTGCCTCCGGGGACAGGGTCTAGCTTATGCATCCCTCTGGACACATCACCGCTACCCAGTAAAGTAGTACGCATGAGCTCACCACATTCTGGCTCAGAGATAAGAGATTTGCCATTTGCAGCTGAAAGATACGCTGATAAAGGTGAAAGGGCATCTACGGATTTGGAAGCAGCAGTGTTTTCCACTGCTGGCTTTTCCGATGTGCAAAAGAAAAATGATTAGGTAGCTTTTCCAAGCTGCTGAATGTCAGTGGGTTTTTGGGTTTTTTCCCTTGGTTTCCAGTGTTCTGTTTCCTTCATGAGCCTGAAAATTCATATGGTTTTGTTTGTGTTGACCTTCCCACCAAGTCCTGCATGCAGCATCTACCAAAGCACCAATGCATAATTTTGCTCTTTCCCTCCCTAACCCTGTTGTGCTCCTCAGAGTGAGAAATGGAAGTTGATTACACCAGTAGACCATCCTTAATTTATTTGTCTCTGGAAAATAATTTCAAATTCTTTTAATTGTTTAGGACTGCCAGTGGTAAGGATTTCTGAAGTGGGTTATTCTGTGATGCATGAAAAGGGAGTGAGGAAAAATGCATTAGGCAGGAATTTAAGAAGTATGGGTTCAGACCCCATCTCTTTCAGAGCCCCTGCCAGGTGACTAAGGTCCTTCTATAACTGAGTTGCCCATCTGAAAAACAGAGATAATATTTCCTTTCTCCCTATTTAGGTTCTAAACAAGGACTGTCTTTTGCTGTGTGCTTGTGGGATGTGTAGCACAAGAAGAAGCAATTCTTGGCAATGCTGTAGTAGTAGCAGTAGTAGTAATTCATCTCCGATCCATTCCCTTTTTTTGTTTTCAGTGACTCTCCTCTTACTTCTCTCCAAGTCATCTAATGCAAACTGAATTTAGTATAGCCCTCTTTTAACAGTTTTCTCTCCCATGTGGGCGCAAAGTTTTCAGTGAGAGCTCTCTACAGAATCATAGGAAGCAGAAATGATACAGGATAGATTTACTTCATGCTGGTACCTGAAACTCGCACAAGTAAAAAGTACATCAATGATTTCATGTCAGATGAGTAAATATTTTAGGTAACTGCCATCAGTGGATGAGTTTTAATTCACTCAGAATAGGTATCAGTAAAAACTAAGATCATTTCCCACCCCTTCTCTCTTTCTTTCTCTCACACAGACATATTTCAGTTTCCTGAAATACTCCTGTATTTCAACTAGAAATGGGTTAAAGCCTTTTAGATCTCCCCGAGTGATGCACCTTACCATTTTATCATAAGTGCTCCATAACCAGGGAAGGATTTGCTCCTCCAAACTGTTATACTAAAATTGCTCTGTAAGGCAGAATTCGTAATATATTTGTTTTCCCGCAGGGAATGACGCATCTCAGGGGTTCTATAGCTGAACATTTGTTGCAACTATGGTGCCTACAACAAGATATGGGGAAAGGTTCAGATGTAATATGAGAGAAAATGTGAATGAGAAGAATGCTTTTAGAAAATAAGCTATTCTTAAATAGGTAATTTGAATGAATTAAAAGTATACTCAATGACTGGTAATTACTTACACAACTAAATAACTGTATATAAATCATTGTTCATTTTAAAAGACTTTAAAAGGAACTTGCCTGAAAGCAACATTGAAATTCCCCACTTTTCTTTGGGGTACTTGGTGGCTGTGTTGGTGTGAGACAAAAAGACATACAAAAAACTAAAACTCTTGGTTCCAAAACGATACCTTTTATTAGACCAGCCATACTGGTTTTCTTGTGCATTCCAATGGTGATTTGCATTTCCTGTGGCCTGACCTGCACAGTCAGATTTTCAACCCTAGCAGCTTCATTTTGGGTTCTTAATTATTCTTTTTTATTTAAAAAAATCCAAATGTCTATACTTCTCTCTAGCTAATAGGGCAGAAAAAAAAGAGAGTTCTTCTTTTTCTTCATCATCATAATTTTTACTCTTAGGGCATCGGACACCTAAGTTCTAGATCTATTATGGGAACCTAAATGGGCAGGTGCTATTTGCTTTTATTTCATTGCTGGTTTAGTCTTCCTTTATAATAATACCTTTTTTATTGCACTGCCATTTTCGTTTGAGGTTGATGGGACTTCCATATGCTAGTAGCGTAGGCCACTAGAGAGGATTTTTATGCAACATTTGTTGTCTAGGGGGCTACTTGGGTGAATGAGAGCCCGCACAATGGTTACAGAAACTGGCCTTTGGCAATACGGTGTTTCTCCTTGTCTCTCTGAATCAATTTATATGATCCTTTTCTTTCCCTTCTTTCTGTTCCTCCTCCAGCACTTTCCCTTTCCATTTCTCATGATTTATACTACAACACTAAATCATTAACCTAGGATTTTTGATGGAGAAGGCAAAATGTCAAGAAAGATAAGGAACCTATTCCACGCTCTATTGAAATGCTGGTCAGGCAAAGTTCAGGCATGTGTAGAGCATTCATTTTATGAACACCCTGTTGGACTGGAGAACATATACCCTTCTGGGGTCAAGGCAAGTGCTGGCCAAAAAATAAAGGCAGATGGAAATATTACACAAAATCTGCTCATCTCTTATTAATAGAAACCCAGGCAATGTGCACTAGATGGATTGCATTCCTCCTTTTACTGCTTACTGCTTCTCCCTCATGGGCCTATACCCTCCTCCTCAGTAGGAGATTACTCTTCTTGTACCAGGTACAGAACAAGGTCTGCCAAAGGTGCAGCACACAATGGTTTTCTTTGTCTGCAAAACATGTAGTGACTTTGAATTGAGTGACAGGTGGTCTGGGAGTAAGAGAGACTTCAGAATTAGTCAGAGATATCAAACATCACTCTGGTGTTATTGCTTAAGTACTTGCAGTATTAATGCAGGAACTTATCTAAAAAACTCCAATCAATAGTCACTTACTAGATAACATAACTACAAATTATTGTGGATGTGACTTAAATCCCTCTGAGACAAGTTATTTATAGAAGAAGCTGAAGAAAAAACGTTAAGGGTTATCTTCGGTTTAAGTTCTCATACCTAAATTAGTGATCATCTCTGATGCTGATATTGCAGTGTACTTCTAGGCTGTGGGTATGAACTTCTAGAAATACTTCAGGCAAGTTGTTAAAGCAAATTCTCCCATGCGTGTCTCTGGTGATGCCACTTCTGGAGAAGACAAAGAATAACCACAGTGAGATGTTCAGCAATCTTCTCAATAAAATGGGTTCTACTTCCCTGGCCAGGCATAGACATTCCTTTCCCCAGTGTAAGTGATCAGAAACTGGTCTATCCCCATAACAGAACAGAAGTTTGGTGCACACTGACTGGTTTAAAAATGGTTGAACCTGACCAAAGATTTGCCCTTTCTCCCCCCACACCAAAGGGCAAATATGTTCTATGTGTTACCTATCTAAAAGATGCCACCTACAGAAAACTGTGTAACTTAGATTCTGCCTTGGGATTTTTGAATGTCCGTACCTAGCCCCAGCGGGCTTGTGAACGATCACAGAGTATAGAATGGTTGCTGTATTTGCCTATACAAATGGCACTGCCTTGCCAGCTTTCAACTCATTTGCTTGTCAAATGCTTGGGATTATCTGAAATAAGAAAGGTCTTGATCAAATGAAATGCCTTTCTATGAATAAGATAACTGCTCTCAGCACAGCCCTCCAGATTACTGAGCTCCACTCACTGCAGAATGCAATTACCAGAGTGCTGCAAAACAAGTAAAACAGGGCCCAGATGATGGTCCTCTTTTTGTTGCCCATTATATGGAACAGGGTGGGCCACCCAGGCCATGGCCCAACCAACTTTTAGCACATTCATTTAGTTAGCTATGCAGTTAAAAAATAGCTATATAGTTTTAACCGGAATGACAATTACATATTTGTGGGTTATATAAATAAACATGCTAAAAGTTGGTCAGGCCATGGCCCAGGTGACCCACCCCATTCCATGGCCTATGATATGACATGATATCAAGAAACACAGGAAAGGCCTAACCCCAATACATTATTAAACCTGAACGTAGCATTATTTATAGCTGACATTGTCTTTCCCATTATCAGG
Organism: Caiman crocodilus; assembly: GCA_030014935.1. Classification (NCBI taxonomy): domain Eukaryota; kingdom Metazoa; phylum Chordata; order Crocodylia; family Alligatoridae; genus Caiman; species Caiman crocodilus. The sequence goes on along the minus strand of JAGPOW010001296.1, from coordinate 37,667,336 downwards.
ACTGTTCCTCGGTTTGGAAGGAGTGTATGCAAATTAGCTCAGGTTGCTCTCCCCTGAACTTCCCTCCAAACCATTGTATAACCCTGGTCACCTCTGTGTACTTGCATTACTGTCTTTCTATCAGTTTTGGGTTGCCTGTTTATGAAACCCTGATAATCCATGTTACGTGGACAAGGACCAAAGTACAACTTCCTCATGGGAGACACTGAAGGAAATAAGAATAACTGTGTTTTCCCACTGCCATGGGACCTGGGTGGGTTGAGAGTAGAGAGAGAACACTAGCTAGGATCCAGATGTGCATGTACCTCCTTGAAGTCAACTATGGCCATGAGGCCACATACCTTATACAGATCACTGCTGGTTATTGACAGGAATCTGGACTGATTTTACGAACAGGCCTGATCAAGGGAACAACTCGGACTATTCAGAGCATAATTAGATCTTCCAGCATCTCTGGGTGTGTCGCAGCTCAGAACAAAACAGAACTGCCAAAAGAGACTTCATGAGAAACATTTGCTTCAAACTATGGGATTGGGCTGCATACAAAATTAACCAGAAAATTCTTGGGATTCCTTCTGTTTTACATTGTCATTTTCCAATTGCCACATGGGCCTTCTCTTTTTTCGTAGCATGCTCTTATACACACACATACCGAAACATACATGTGCACATCTATTGCTGAGTGTCCATTTGGTAGTAATCACATTTGCTCCTCCTCTTGGCTGTAGCATATGTCCAGACAGGAATGCTTATGCTACCATCTGGAATGCACTGCCTTTTTCCTTTGATGTCCAGGAGCATTGTTTCCCAAAATTGTGAGTGGGAATTTGAGAAGAATACTGTGTTGAGAATTTACTGTGGGGGCTGGGGCTGGACACACAGTAGAGCCTGAAGCTGTCATCTGGTGGTACTTAACTTCTAATGTGATGGGGACAGAAACAATCACCTTAGATGCTGTGGTCCTCCTTGAAGTCCCAAGGATTCCAGGGTAGGAGCAACATTAATAGCTGACAGGAACAGAAATGTCAGAAATCAACCTGCCTCCTGCTGTTGACTAATATATACATCCTGATCCTGTCTAGTCAGTATTTCCTTGTTTCCCCACTTTAGGGTCAGTTCTAGAACCCACTACTGAGGTCAAAGAAATGCATCTTGCAGATGTTAGCTGCTTAGGATGAGAGATGTGGAATCTAATACTCCATGGCCCACTGAAGTGAATGAAAAGTACCCTAATGCATCACGACTCCACTTGGATCAGATTCTTATTTGTCACACTAAGCAGGGAAATAGCTGACTGAAAAAAATGTACATTTGTGAAGTTCTCAATCCAGTGCCAGAGCCAACAGTTTATTATGATGTCTTGTCATAAGAAAAGGAAAATATAGTTACTTTAAAAAGGCTTGATACTAAGCAAAAGAATTTGTATTTTGTGAATAAATCACTATAATATATGAGGAGGTAAACACAAGGAGCAGCAGCCTGCTCTGGAAAGAAAGAGGAAAAAAATCCATCAGTTCTGGTCAGTTTTTAAATGAAACTATATGACTTTAAAACGGAGAGAAAAAATATTTACCACATCAGCAATGAAGCCAAGGAAATTCCAGCATAGTTACTTTAGAAATAAAATAGCTTTTAAAACCATTTTAAATATGGGACCCTCTGACTCAAAATACAATCCATTGCAGTCTTAGCTCTGACATTTATAGTTCAGTAATGCAATAATTACCTATGCAGTTATGACCTATGAATTAGAAGGGCAGCTGGTGCACATGTTGAGTGGGCAATCACAGTAGCAGCCTTTATCAGAGCTTATGGGATAGTTATTAGGAGGAAGGAATAGTTGTTGTATTTCTAGTGTCTTTTTCAAGTAGGTAAGATAGAGCAAGGATCCTGCCTAGGTACTTCTCTCCCCATTATTCTGGCTCCCTGGTCCCACCCCAGCACAACTGGAAGGGCTGGGAGTGAGCCTGGAGCCATGTGCCTGCACAGTGCTGTGGTACAGCAGAGGGGGAAGGGGAAGCACATGTTGCAGAACTGAGGGGACTCCCAGACAGTGCAGAGGGGCATGTGCTCAGTGTGAAAATATATTTCTTCTGTCTCCTTTGATCATTCCACCCATTAATACATACTCTAGGGCTGCGCGAAATGTCAGTAGCTGTTTCATTTCAGAGGTGTTTTGGCCCATTTCGGAGCCCGAAACACCAAATCTGAAATGAAACGGAAGGCTCTGAGACATCTCCAAAATTAAACAAAACCATCCAAAACATTTCAGAAATGTTTTGGGTGTTTCAGAATGTTTAGGAGGCACCCCCCAGAAATAGCTTGGCAAAGCCCCGCAGCCCTCCTTTTAAAGAGCTGGGCAGGAGACTGGGTGGAGGATAGGGCTGGGCATGGAAGCCGTGGGGGCTTGTCCCATGGCTCCTCTGGCTGTGCCTGCCTCTGCCTGGGTGGGGGGAGCCACAGGAGAAGCCCCCAATCTATCTTCTCACTGAAAGCAGGTTCCAGTGTTCTAGGATGTGTATGTTAGGGCTGTGCAAAATGGCTGTTTCATTTTGGTTTCAGATTCAGCCATTTTGAAGGACAGTGATTCATTTCAGTGTTTTGGATCACTGTTCCATTTTGATTTAGCCAAATCTATTTCTGAGTTTTGACACTGTTTCAGCGCTGATTCAGAAATTCAGATCGGCCAGGGAGAGGCAGACACAGCTGAGTGGCTGCAGGTTCTTCCATAGCTCCTCTGGCTGTGCCTGCCTCTGCCTCAGTGGGGGAAGCCACAGCAGAAACCCCCATGGCTTCCCTGCCTAGGCCCATCCCCTGCCCAGTCCCACTCTCCTGGCACTTAAAAAAAGCCCTGCACTCATTGGCTGTAGCAGTGATGATTGGGGCCTCTGGGAGCTCATGGCAGAGTTACCCCCTGCAGCACTGGGCAGTGGGGATTGTCCCCCCAACTTGGCACCCACATGGCAGCTGTTGCATTGCACAGGTGCAGTGCAGCTTGGCAGGGCACTGCATGCTGTCTGGGAGCTGGGGTGGCTCCACATGTTAGCTAGAGCCTCACACCACTCAACCCTAGTGGCCTCAGCTCCCAGGCAGCATGCAGCACCCTGACCAGCCATGCTGCAACCATGTCATGGGGAAGCTGCCATGCCGGTGCTGGACCAGGGGGGATCCCCGCTGCCCCCCACTGTCTTGCACTGCAGGGGGGGGGAGGTTTTGCCATGAGCTGCCAGAGAACCTGATCACCACTGCTACAGCTGGTGAGTTTGGGGCTTTTTTTTTTTTTTGAAGTGCCAGGAGGCTGGGGCCAGGCAAACAATGGGGCTGGGCAGGGAAGCCAGGGGGAGCTTTTCCCACAGCTGCCTCACCAGGACAGAGGCAGGTACAGCTGGAGGAGCCACAGAAGAACCTGCAGCTGCCCAGCTGTTCTTGCCTCTCCCTGGCTGATCTGAATCTCTGAATGAATGCTGAAACAGTGTTGAAACTGTGAAACAGATTCAGCTGAATTGAAATGGAAGTGATCCAGAACACCAGAACAAATCACCGTCCTCCAAAACAGCCAAATCCATAACTGAAACAAAACATAGCCATTTCGCACAGCTGTTCTCATCCTAGAACATTGGAACCTGCTTTCAGTGAGAAGGAGATTGGCCAAGACGCACTCCATTATGTCAGTCACGCCTATGTAGATTGTAAGGTTTTCAGGACTTTCTCCTTATTTATATACAAAGTGCATAGTACATTGTGACCTGATCTCAGCTGGATACTATTGTAGCATAAATGAAAAATATTGCGTCAATGGCAGTTTCTTTACTGACTCCTCCACCAAGTGTTATTTTGGGTCCTACATGATAATACTGATCAGAAATCCCCTTCCTTCAGGCATTCATAATTACTGGTGCTAACATGAACCATCTGCATAATCATCATAACATAATGAATATTACTATTGAACAATTATTCAGTAACACTACAGGAAACTCCTTTAGGGGGGAAAACAGTAAAGAGATGGTAAGTCACATTAATGCTCCTGTGCTGTTTTTCAATATTGGAAAGCTAACTTATGTCAAAGCTGCAAGGTAGTGTGGGAGGAAGCCAAGTCAGCAGAAAAGTTTCTAGAAGAATTTATAATCACTGTACACAGACTGTCTTGCAATTGGCTGCAAATCTTTATCTCAGTTTTGGTGCTAAGCTTACAAGCCTGTGAAGTCTATGTAAATAAAACCAGAAATCACATTCTATAAATGCACACATAACCCCTGAGGGAAATGTAAATCAGTGGGGGAGAGGGTGGAACAATCTGAACACTGTGCATGTGTGTAGGAAGGGTAGGAGTGGCTGGGGACTAAATTAAAATGCTGCACAAGAAAATAATATAAAAATGAAATATAAGAATTGCACACTGAAAAAGTTTATGAATGTAGTCAAAAGTTTCTCGGAAGTGTAGCAAGGGTTTAATATCTGTCTCGAGGGCCAAGCAAATAGTAGAGGGAGCTATAGAAAAACTAGTCCATATAAAAAGAGTGTATTTTCTAAATGCATGCTAACCTCATATTTGAAACTGCAATATTTCAAGCCCTGAATCGCTCAAATCTTATTGCCTAAAGCATCATAATCTGTGGATCAGTGATGCTACAGCACCCTGGGGTGCCATGAGATTCCCTTTAAGGGTGCCATAGAATGCTGGACTTCAAGCAGCAGTATGCGGCAGAGTCAGTGAGGAAGTGTGTGGCCAGAAAAGCGAGGACCTCTCACGTCCAGTCTTTGTTGCTCTCTTGCTCCTGCTGCAGCAGGTTGTTCAGGGCAAAGATCGGGTTCATAAATCACCTACATACCCACGCAACCTAGCCTCCACCCCGCTCCTTTCTCTTTCCCCTATCTTCTTTCTCCTTTTCCCTCTTTCTGTCTTTCTCTTTTCTCCCTCCCTTTTTGTTTCTAACTTCCTTTCTCTCCCCCTTCCCCCACCCTGCTGGATGTGGTCATCTTCACTTGCAAAGGATGAACAACACAACACATAGTATGCTGTGCAGTATTACCATTTTTTCTTGAATCTAAGATGATCTTGGATTTGAGACAACCCCCCAGTAATTAGATTCTATATAAGAAAAGTCTAAAAATTTGTTTATAATTTTTCTGGTATAGAATCTAATGATTGTAGGGTTGTTTTGAATTTGTCCCCCTACCCACTGCTACAACAGGGAAAGCACTAACTAGGGGGGCCAGGAAACCCCCTTGCCTTCTGCCTCCCCCCTACTTCTTGTCTCTACAGCTTTCCTACCCCCTGCCACCTGAAGTCCCTCCCCATAGCCTCTACCTCTATTCCCCACAATCTCTGCCTCTTCCCCACAATTCCAGAGTCTTTGCTTTTCCCCCCCATCCCCAGTTTCTCCCTCTTCTCACTCCCCTCATTCCACACGGTTTCTGCATCTTTCTGTCCCTCCACTCCCACTTACTCCCATCTAACAGTAAGTGGAAGCGTGGAGGGAGAGGAAGTGGAAGCGTGATCCAGAGCACAGCACGTGGAAGCGTGGCCCTGGCCAGGCCATGCAGCAGCAGTGGTGCTGCTGATTAACCAGACTTGGATGGACTTTCCATGTGCACTTTGCTCAGGAAGGACTCCAGCCCAAGCTGGAACCAAGCTGTGCCTGACAGTAAGGGGAGTAAAGTGGAGGTAGGTGGCTGCTATGGGTCTGACTAGCCCCACTTGGGGCTCGGGGCCAGAATCATAGCTACAGCAGCTGCCTGCCCCTTCCCTCCCAGCTTTGTATGCAAATCTAAGATGAGATCCCCCCATCCATGCTAAATGGGGAAAAATACTTTGTCTTAGATTTGAGTGAATACAGTATCACGGTTAAACTCAGAGATTTTAACTAGGAATCCATAATGACTCTTTAATTATATTGAGAGCCAAAAACAAGTTTTACAAACTCCTAACCAAAGACCTCACAGAATAATGCTATAGCAAACTGTGGATGCTCTTAAAGATGCTATCTGCAGAAACACAGGAGAGGTGGATGCTTCCATGTCCTGGGAACTCAAGCCAGGTACTTTACTTATTGCCCATATTCCACAAACCTGGCAACCCAGGATGTCCCATTGTCTCTGGCATTGACTCTACCCTATTCCTCTATGACACTGGAAATGCCAGATAGCTGAAGGATAACATAGATTTCCTAAAGAATCTAGGCACCCTGGAATCCCCAGGGATATTCCCTGCTCTGACCTTGCAGATGCACATCCTAGAAATTCCCCTGCATGTGATTTCAGAGATCATAGTTCATGCTGCAGAGCAAGACACTGCCATATAGTTCCTAGCTCCATGCATGCAGACGTGTGCCTAGGCCAGGTAACTGGGGCTGTTGTCCCACTGGATTGGGTCCCTGAAGCCCTGGGAGTGGCAGGGCCCTGATCCTGTAGGACAATGGCCCTGGGTGGTGTCTGTACCTGCCAATCAATTGGAATTAGCTGTGTCAGGACACATTCTAGCCCTGGACAGATGTGGGGGATGGGAACAAGTGGGGGGAGGGGAGGGAGAAGGGAAGGAAGAGAGACGTCATGAAGTTGTACTCTGGCTTTGATTCCTGGTCCAACCAAAGTTTCAATCCAGTTGCCTGCAGTAGCAGCAGCATTTCTATTCAGGCAGCAGTGAGGGAGTCACTTGACTTCCTGGTTCATTATAATCTACCTGCTTCCTTCTAAACAGCCCGTTCCACTGACATCACTCTCTCCCTTTTAATGGTGTTGATGTTCCATTAATCAAGCTATTCCTTTTTCTGCAATGCTGGTATGAGCTACTCCCCTTAATGTAGCTCCTATATGACAGCCCAGAAGACTATTTTTAACTCTAGATGAAAACCTCAATTTAGGTAGGAAAATGTTAACTTTAGTAACTATCAATTCAGGTGTGTAAATAACTTTCAGGGAAACATTGGATGCACTTTCAAGATACTTAAGAAGGCGAGATTTTGTCTTGTGAATCTGAAAGAGACGAACATTTAATTCTAATGACACACGGGTTAAAGAAGCAAACATTATTTTTTGCTTAAGTTTGTTGTGTTTTTATAAATAATGTGTACACTATAGCAAATTAGTGGACATTCCAGTAAAGCTATATTTGTTTTTGCTTCAATCTTAAACTCAATAATACAGCCCTAGCGCATTAGGCCTTTACCATATTGAAAACCTGGTTGCTTTTTACCTGGAGAAAGATACGTTGTTTTGTATGTGATAATGCAACACGCTACATGCACTCCCCTTCTCAAAATTCTAGATCTCCCATTTTCTAGCCTCCTCAATGGGTTAAATGCTCTGTTTTTTCCTCTTTGGTTTTCTAAAGTCACCTTTACTTCTCTCAGCAGTGGTCCCTCTCTCTCCCTTCTATTTTTCCCTGTTCTTTATATTTAAATTACCTTATTCCTATTTAGTACCCCTGCAAGCACATTCATAGCATCTAACAAAGTAGGTTGTAGTCTATGAAAGTCTCTACTTTTTTCAGTAAGTTCATCTATAAGGTGCCACACTGTCCTGCCTTCGTCCTGATTTATAGTATTATGGTTATTTGTGACTGTTTTTTCCAGTTGGTTTAAAAAATGTGTTTCCAGTTGTAATTTTTTTATGCACTTAAAAAACTAATTGATTTGTTAAAGTGGAGTTCTGCTAAATTCACAAAAGTTATAGAGGGATGCCTGGAGTCCAAAATGGTTGAGAATTAGGGTGTGCAAAGTGGACCCTATTTGATTCAGATTTGGCCTGAATCAGGGACACTGATTCGATTCGCTGATTTGGATTACTGTCCCTGATTAGATTTGTTCCAGTCTGAATCTGAAGATTCAATGCTGATTCAGAGAATCAGTGATTCAGACATAGGCACAGCTTCAAATGTTTTTTTCTACACACCTCAAGGTACCAGACATGGCTCATGAATGCCGCGATGGTGGAGCAGATGGAGTGTGAATCTTTCCAAATCTCTCCGAATTGATTCGGAGGATTCCGATTCAATTCGGAGAGATTAAAGGGTCCTCTGATTTGATTTGGATTTGGAGAGTCAGCTACTGAATGGGGCCAAATCTCTGCCAAATTGAATCAGGGACAGAAGCTTTGCACAGCCCTATTAAGAACCACTGCTGAAGACAAACAAGAAAACCAAGGAGTTTCAAGAAGTGTGTTATCACTAATTCAGTAAGAGGCATTGAAGTCAATATAAAACCAGTTTCATAACATTAAGCTAGGGGACCCTGCCCTTGAGGAAGTGATGTCTTCTGGATAAGTTTTAAACCAAAAAAGCTGATTAGTCACAGTTAAGATTCCAATTTAAGAAGCTGTGTATTCAACTTATGTAAATTCTCACCCAGCAAATTTGGTTGCTGACATAATTTCTTACTTCCCACACCAAAAGCTGCCATACAGTGTCAGTCTTAAATAGCTGCTGTATTTCTGTGGTAGATCAAGGATCTGTATAAATGCATAGTTAGTACACTACTTGAAAAGTTTTATGGAGAGAAGGCACTGTTATGGAGGCACACAAGAAACTGTAGTTAATTCTGTAGCCAGAATTTCAGTTTCCAAGTCCACTCTACTGCTGATTCCAGGCAGTGATTTGTCTAAACCTGCATGAAATTAAAATAGACCAAAAGAACATTTTTTTCCTCTGAAAACTGGAAAACTAAAAGCCTACACGTAATTCAAGCCTACATAATATTAAAAAGCCATGTGTTAGACACTGTGGTAGTGTCTTTAACATGCACCAACTACCTTTTTCTTCAACATAGGGAAGATGAACACAAAATTTTCCACCTGTGTACAGGTCTCTGTCCATTGGGCTGTTTCCACTGAAAGGGCATCTAAAAAGTTAATAATGAACCTTCATCATTACGGACTGGAACTCAGCCAGCAGCTTAGCAATTACAGTTTTAATTGCCCAGTGATAAAAGTTTTAATTACTAAGCAATTAGCTCTCAAAGTTTCAAGTACTGTGCACTTTACTGCATTATGCAGCTGCCAGGGGCAAAAGATGATGCAGCTAAGTGTGTTGGGGAAAAGCCCTGAACAAGAGGTGGGGGCCTGATAGAAGGGGAGGCAGCCAGGAAGTGGGTTCAGGTTCCCAGTTTGGTGTTCAGGCCTCACACAGACTTGCTGTGCTCCAAAATGGCAAAGCTACTTGCCATACAGGAGACTAGCTGGGAAGGGGTGAGGGAGGAGAGGAGCCAAAATGAGGGGCTGTCTGGACCTGGAACAACGGTGAGGGGTTTACTGGTGAGCCAGGATTTGTATTGGACCAGCAGATGAGGTTTCATTCTATCATTTATACTCTGCTTAGAGCTAGATACTTGTGATCTGGTTGGGGAATCAAGCATAAAAACAGCCAGAGCTGGCCAGGGAGCAGGGCCAAGCATCCATAAAAGCTATTATAGTTGCTCCAGGAAAATTTTGCATGCCCAGCAACTCAAGCTTTAAACGACACTCCAGCTTTCTCGAGGCAGTGTGCAAAGACTGTCCCTCAGATTCTTATCCATGCTGTTTATCAACAATAAAAAGGGAATGCCAATGCAAGATACCAGACAAAAGAGCAAGACAAAAGTGACTGAATTTCCAGAAAGGGTGGATGTGAAACTGAAAACTAAATGACGGGGAAAAAAGTTGACCAGGTGATAACACCCCTCTTGAATGGTCTTACTCTTCTAGTTGCCAGGTTATTCTTTCTGCTGCATTTCTCTTCTCTGTTAGTGCCCTGATAATATTTCTTATATCCTGTTTTTATCTACATATAGAGTTTTACACAGATCTTTATTATATCTGCTGCTTAGCTTAAGCTGAGTCACTTTTTTTCCTCCAAGACTGAAGAAGAGTACTTGGTACCCAAAAGCTTGTCTATTTGCCTCCCAACCTCACAAACATACATTTGATTCAATAAAAGATATCACCCACAAAAATCCTTGCCTCTTGCATTTCTTCCTGGACAGTTATGGCGACAACATCTCTTCATACAACCGCACACATTTTGTTGCCATTTTATCAACCCAAGTAGTTCCAAAAGTAATTTAAACCTTTTCAAAAAAAATTAAAATGACCAAAAGTTTGACATTTTATTTAGAATTGTAACATTCTGGATTTGGAGGCAAATCAGAACTTTAAAAAAATCATCATGACATTGTTCTCTTTTCGTGGCTCATTCCCCCCCATTTGGGGTCTGGGCTCTGAAAAATGATTTTTATGTGGGGTCACACTCCCTGGATAGATTAATTTTAGTTGCATCATAGACAAACCTGATTGCTTTCAGCAATGAGTGGATACTGACCATGGGGTATTGATGTTTTATTTTTTTCTTAAATCAAGAATCAGAAAATTTGGGAATGACTACATTTATGGCAGTCTTACATTCAAAGCAATATGGTATGACACTATTTCCTTATATTGCACTATGAATACCAGGCATGGACAAGATCCCATTGCATTAGACACTATATGAAATGAAGGTTCCTGCCTCTAACAGCCTAGTCTAGGATGTCCAAGTAATTCATTCTCTGACCCAGTGTAAGACTGGTCTTTGCAATGTATTTTCTAGGTTTCATCCTGGGTACTTTTCTGAGACAGCCTGTACTTTTGTTATAGTGGATATAGAAAAAGCCTTGGTTCCCTCAGTGTATGTCACTGAAATCTCTCTTTCTATTATTTTTTTTTCAGCTGTACTTTTCCCAACTGCTCAGCGACTGAAGAGGTCATCATCTGACCTTACTGATCCAGTATTGCAGAACTCACTGGAAGATGTGGACTTGCTTTATGAGGTTCAGTATATAGGAACAATAGCATATCCAGTCCCATAAAAGACTGGTGTTATCATTTCCAATCTATTTTATCTTCTTCATTTTTCCATATCACTTTGCTTTTCCTCTGTTGCCAACTATACCATCTATTACCTTTGTTATTCTACTACTGGATACCAAAAAGAGGATGAAAGGCATGTGTATGTCTTAATGTATAAAATATACTTATCCCAAATTACAGATGCAAGAACATTCAGCAAATTAAAGCAGATCTAAGCATGTCCCAATTCAAAGAGAACTCCTGATTAAAAGCACTAAAATTATTGCTTAAGAAATTCTCACCTCACAACCCTTAGATAAACCTAGTAGTGGACTTTAGAATTGCATAAATGGGGATGTAGTTGGATCAACATGAAAGGCAATACCCAGAACCAGTGCCCTTTCATTGCCAACATCCTACTTCTACCCTCTATCTTCTAGCCACTTGGTGCCATTTTTGTTTTCTTGATTGCAGATTCACACTAAATCAATCAAGCAAAATACGCAGGATACCAAACATTGACATTAAAAGCAAACAGCCTGGGGCAGTATTGGGCAGTATTAATATTTCATTTCTAAAGAATGGGGTCAAGCGCTGTGTTTAGGTCACATTTGAAAATTATTATGGTATTTTTCACCTAGCGTAGATTAGAAAACGTTCTGGTAAAGTTCAGCGTGACGAGAAACAACTGAATTAGAAAAGCAGAGGTTCCATTGGACAACACTTAAGGAGCCTTGGACAACTAGCGCAGTGGCATAAGAATAAAAACTTGTAAGGATGGTAGAGATGAACAGTTAATTGCAATAACAGCTCTGTGTGTTTCTGCATATGTGTGTATGCATGCATGCAAGCATACACCTGTGGGAGTGATGACCATTAAACCAATAACACGGTGTACAGCAAATGGACCCATAGGGTTAGTTGTTTCTGTGTTTATTGAGGTGTGTAGACAAGATTGGAAAACCAGAGTCAACTTTTTAAGTACACGGTTTTACACAAAAGCATTCAAATACCACTGTGATGGGCACTGGGCACACAATAGGTGGATAAGAGAATTAAGGCACACGGGTGGAACTTGAAAGGCAAATGTACCCAGAGACTCTCTGCTCACCTCTGACTTTAGCCAATGTGGTTAGTACTTTGTCTACATGTTCTTTAAAAGACAAGAAATAAGGACATATTATGAATTTGTATTTAGCCTGTACATTTTCTGTTAGAAGATAAACACCTTTCTGATTTTGTACCAGTTTCTTTTAGCTCAGCTTAAAATTGGCAAAGGTCTGAGAATCTCCATCAAAGATGAGGAGTTAGCTTCACTAAGGAAGGCTGCGGCATTTGACACTGTCTGCAATGACATTATCCCCAAGAGCCTCACAGAGATCCGCAGGCTGAATGCCAAGCTGTCTAACTACCCGGCGGTCCTCAAGAAAGAAGATTTTGAAAGGACAGTGTTGACCATGGTCTACACGGTTTATAGGGCAGCCCAATCCCGGGGGCACCAGAAGGATGCTTGGGCTGAATCTTTTGTCAGTCTCTACCAGGCCCTGAAGCATGACTTGATGTTCTCAGACAGCAAAAACCCATCATAGTGAAGAACTCTATACACCTGGAAAGCAACCAGCTCTGCTGATAAGGGACACCTAGCACGTCCACCACTGTATTCGTAAACAATTTAATAGCCTGCTTTGTTAAAAATTCTTTATTCTCTAGCTCCCCCTAGTGGGATCCACTTCTAAAAATGCTAAATAAGAGAACAAATGCCTTGTTTTCAGTCCCTGAAATCTATTATCAGGCTGGCATGGAGGATAGTATGGAGTGCATATATGTTTATATATATGCACTAAACAGCTGTACCTTCCCCTTATCCTTGGGATGCTGATATAATATAATATGTGCTACCTTCCTAGCTGGAAAAAAGATAGTTTAGCTGCTGCGTAATGAGATGTTAACAGGCAGAGAGAAATCCTTTATCCAGTAAAAAGGATTCATGACAACTGATTTGGAGATTGTTGCATAAAAGTATTTTTGCAAATAAAACTGTCTGATTGGTTTCATAGTTGTTCCCAGCCTTTGGAATGACTTGTGTATGTATGTTTGGTTGAGCTAGTTTTTATTCTGTAGTGTGTTTTCAGAAGGCAAAGTGCATTGAGCAGACCACTTGTCCCCCACAATAAGTATTTGTGAAGGCAGTCTCTCCAGAAAGACTGCCCCTTGCCAGGCTAGAAAAGATCAATCTATGATTTGCACATGACACCAAGCCTGCCACAAAACTCTCCATGGGCACATGGGTCTGTTCACATGGAATCAAATCCAGAATCAGGGATCAAATTACTTTGCTATTACATGGTTTAGCTGGACCCTATCACTCCAAAGTTGGTATGTGAACTAAACCTAGGGTTCAGAGTGTGTGTGAAAAGGTGAATAAAACCATATCTGTAGTTGAACTTTGGTTCATCTTTGCCTATAAATTAACTGTGTGTGTGTGTGGTGTGCATATATATGTCTGAACACGTGCAAGAGAGAAAGTACAATCCAGTAAGGAAACATCTATATAATTCTGTGATTTAGGTGATGGAGCAAAGAATCACATGGTGGATATTGAGAATGGTGAGCAGAAGGCATTCATACTGACTTGCTAATGAACAAAACGTAATCTAAATATATTTACACAAACAATTTAATAAGCAACCACAAATTATGAACAGATCCATGAAAATCATGACCTTTTTACAGCAAATTGAGCAAGAAAGGAAAGGTCTCTATTGGTAAGTAAACTTGCAATGAATCTGTCCTGATGACAATGCCCTAAGTTTCAAAGCAGGATAAGCTAATCCCATTTCTCAAGATCCCTTAGATATTTCAGTTATGTCCGTTAACACAGTGTCTGCGTACTACCAAATACCTGTTACCCCTTTCATATTAGCACGTATCTTTTAATTGTCCAATATTTTCAACTTTATAATGGAAGGGAGGCCCAAAGCGACACCCCAGAGGGAGACAGGGTGCATGAACTCCAGGGTCCAGATTCAGAGCCACAATAACTTCTCTTGGTATTGTTCAGGCCCTACAAAAGGTACAGGCCCTAAAAACTCCTTAATGGTCATTTTCCAAAGAGTGGGGCATTCCCCAGGCAGCACAAAACCAGCAAAGCAAGGTCCCTGACTATCATCTCTGCAACCTCCATTGGAGGTACACTGGGAACAATAGGGATAAGGAAGGGGAATGTTTACAGTGCCGCCAGTTCCCAGCTGGCTTGTGGACCCTTAGGAGAGCAGCGCTAGATGGTACATCTGCTAAAAGCCCTATGGTCAGACTCTTGTCAAGTTGCAATACATTAAAAATAGGAGTCTATATCGGATATCCTTAAAATGTGTCATGATCATTGTGCGTATGTGCGTGTACAAAAACGGCGGTTTGGGTTGTAGCCGTGTTGGTCTAAGGACATAGGCAGACAAGGTTCTTTGGGTGAATTTGATATCTTTGATTAGACCAACCTAAATAACTATTCTCCAACTATTTGGGTTGGTCTAATCAAAGATATCAAATTCACCCAAGGAACCTTGTCTGCCTATGTACAAAAACAGAGGATTCATAAACAAGAACAGCATCTTGGGAATCTTTTAAGGTTGGCCTTTACATACATACCGAACAGGAAGCCTCAGAACCAAAGAGATGAAAAATAAAGCCATGTAAAGGTATAGGACCTTCATCCCTGGACTTAGAAATTCATACCTTGGCATTAGCCATATATCCTAATATAATCTGAATGAACTCTGCCCCAATAAAGATGTCAACTCTCCAGGACTTCTTTTGCCCAACTCTTAGCACTACAAACAGACCAACAGATTTTCTGTATGTAATGCCTCTAATACACAGTTCTAGAAAGGCACACTCCCACATTGCACAATATTGATGGATTATTCTGAGTAAAAATTTTCAGCAGGAGTGGGAGGTGAGAGATAGACAAATACATCTCATGTCTTAAAAGCAAGCACAGATCATCTGTGTATATTTGTTTCTCTCATAAATACCATGCTCTGGAAATCACAGACTTGCTCCTGAGGGGTAATTGTCACCGAATGCTCACTTTGCTTTTATTCTGTGCCACTCTTCCACTCCATAGAGCGGTAGAAGCCAACCTTTTTGGTAGGTGTACCACAAATTAACCCCAGTTCTTCCCAAAGTGCTATCCCAATTCTTTTTCCCCCATCTGATCTGCTGTTCTGCTTTTTGCTTCCTGGTCTGGTGCTCCCCGCCCCCATTTGCTGCTCTGCTCCCTGCCTCTGGCCCCATGTTCTAGGGCTGCGAGAAGCTATGGGTGTTGATTCAATTTGGAGGAGATTTGGCCCAATTTGGTGGCCGAATCTCTGAATCCTAACGGAACTGGGGGACCAATTAAAAGGTTTGAATCAATTTGAAGCTCTCCAAACCTTTGCAAAAGATTTGCAGAGCTTCGATGATTCGGACAGTCCCTGTGGGCTCCATGCTGGTAAGTAGGAGGTGGGGTAGGGGGGGACCACAGGAGGGGGGAAGGGGCCATGGGGAGACCCTTGCCAGGCCCCATCTCCTGTCCCGCAACACCCCCACCTGCTCCCCCTACCCCCTTATGGCTGTCCCACCCACCCTGGCTCCTGGTCCTTTAAAGAAAAGCTCCAACTCACTGTGTGCTGCTGGGCAGAGGGGCGATCCCCACTGTCCCATGCTGCATGGGGGCTCTGTATGAGCCCCCTGACCCTCCACACTCCCCCAGCCCTGCCACGGGTGCCCTGCCCTCTGCAGCTCCAGCCTTTTAATAAAAAAAACAGAGAAAAACCCTGGGACTCACTGGCAACTGCTGCAATCTCAGGGATTTGGGGGGCTTGTGCAGAGCCCCCCACATGGCAGGGATTGCCCCCCACTGACAGGAACAGTGACTGTGGGGGGGTTTTGAGGGTTTTATTTTCTTAAAGGACCGGACCTGGGGTGGGTGGGGCAGCCATGGGGGGCTGCGGGGGACTGGGGTTTCATGGCAGAGCCCCCCGCACAGCATGGGGCAGTGTGGGGCAGCAGGGATTGCCCCTCACCCGACAGTACCCCCTGAGGGCGGTCTTTTTTGTCCCAGATGTCAGCATCTGGACCAGGCAGGGCAGACATTGCCAGGCTCGGGGGATGCGCCTGGCTGATTGGGAGAATCATCAGCAGCCAAATCTCTGAATCAGATTCAGCTCAATTGATTCGGGACATGATTTGAATCACCGAATTGAATCACTGTCCCACAAATCTGAAGCGAATACTAGCCACCTTGCACAGGCCTACTGTGTTCCCTGCCTGATCTGCTTCTCTTCTTCCCGCTTGCTGCTCTACCTGCCATTGTGCCACTCACCCCCTCCTTGATCTGCCATGTACCACACGCAGAGGCTGCCCGTGCCACCTGTGGCACACATTCTGCAGGTTGGTCATTCCTGCCCTAAGAGGCTGGGCTGGGCTCAGCCCCAGCAGTGTGTTGGAGAGGACAAGCAGAGCTTCTTTAATAACCAGCAGTATTATGTATTTCTATACAGTAACAGCAACCAAGGGCTGAGGCGAGACTATTTCAGTACAATCCATTGCCGTGCAAAGACTTGCTCCCTTCCCTGCCCAAGATAGTACATCAGGGTAAATTTAACAGTGAGGCTTATGAGCCCCTCAGAAAAAGTCTGTCCAAAAGACAGCTTAGCCTGTTCTAGTACAACACATGGGGTACTGTACCTTACAAGAAGGCTTGGAAAAACTTTAATTTCTCAGTGTAAAATGTATTTTTTTCAAGTTCTCCTTGTAACATAATAGAAATATTACTATTTTCCTTGGATTCCCTAAGTTTGTTTAACATAGAATCCTAAAGGAAATAATAAAAATGCAGTGTGTTTGGAAGTACTTAGCCGTCTGGTGTATTTGTTGAAGGAAGTAAATTCATTAAAGATGTATAGCAACTTGTCGTTGCAATATGTTTTTATTTCAGCAGCTGGTTGGCCATTTAATGATTCCCGTGGCACTTCAATATCCTCAGTCTCTTTAGCTCTGTGTAAAGCATAACCATCACATCTGGTCTGAAAAATGGACTTTTATTAGGCAGGAAATTCTTACACTGAAAATTTCTTTTCGGCCTGGCTGGGAACACAAGCCAAAATGCTTACATTATTCACAGAAAGGAAATTCCAAAAAAAATCACTTTGAGGCCATGCTTAATCTCAATAAAATAAAATGCTTAATCCCAATAAAATCAAAACATGTCAGTTCAATAATATCAAACCGTGAATATGTGTAATAGTCAACACTGTAGTAGGGACTAGTCAGGCCATGCATTTACTGGGGTGATGGCTGCCAGGATGCTCTGCAGACCAAAGGACTCCAGGCCATCCCAACAGCAATCAGGTAGACAGCGTGGCCCACTGTGCACCTCCTCCCCAGGTGGGGCAGGCACATGGTGGATAATGTGCGCTCCGTGTGCCCACCCTCCAGGCAGGGCTGAGCGCCAGAAGCTGGGCTCCACCTGGCCTCAGAGCCCAGTCAGGAATGGGAACAGGTGGCCAGCATATCCGCTGCCACCTACGGCCCAGAGGCCCCAGCTGTGGGTGATCATGAGCCTGACAAGGACTCTCAGCACCTGGTGGTGGCTGCAGCGCCTGTGGCGGTATGCAGGGCCCCGGGTTGGCCCAGGCCAACCTGGAATTTCCCTTGTAAGGCAGCACCATCCCAAGAGAAGGGGAGGTCCTGGTGTAGGCACTGGCCCATGCTTCTTTCCTCCACCAAAGCCAGGGACATCTTACCAGAGACCAGCTCTACCCCAGCCCCCACAGCAAGAACATGACCACCCTGCAGATACTGGATGTTAGGTACCCGAAAAGGCCTCACAGGGGTTCATAGTATGTGTAGCCCCAAACTACCGGCAAGGTTTGGCCTGAAACAGGCCTGCCCTGTGAATTAGGCTTGCAACTGGGAGGCAAATCCCAAAGAGCCTCAACCACCTGAAGAGAAGGCAGATGCACACTGCAAGGCTGAAGTGAGGCCCATAAGCAGAGACAGACATGACTATTTACATTATATTGATTTACTCATTTCTACAAGGCCCAGGAGTTGTTAGCTGTAGACCCTTGCCAGAGTCACAGGGCTTGGCCAGCTCATATCAGTCCAAGGGCACTTGGTTTTTCTTCTCCCATAGGACCTTTTCTCTCAGCGTGTTAAGACAGCACTTATCCTGATCATCAGTGGAACACCCAAGTGGAAAGGGGTTGGGTGTAGAGGAGGGAGACCCTGCAGAAGAGTCCCGAACACGGTGACCTGCACCCATCTCAATGAACAGTCAGATACCACCTCCTGATATCTTTTACCTTAACATGAAGTCCTGGCAGGAAGGATGTAGTAATAAGGGGATGAAACACCCATTGAGAGTGTGGCACCCTGGTCCCACTATAATGTATATAAATATAATATAGAGATATTACATAATACAAGTTAATATAGAAGTTGAAACACTGCTAACTGGATGGATAGCAGTAAAATGAAGCATATTTCTTATCAAACTGAAATATTGCAATATGAACATGAAATATTTTGGCAAACAAAATGAGAAAATGGAAGCCACTGCTCAATTAAAAGGTTGCCAAACCAGTGCATTCCTGCAAACTTTCAAGTTTAATTTTTTGATGCAAATTCCTGGAGCTCTTTCTCTTAATACCAGGAGTAGCCAAGTGATGGCTCACATTAGTTTTCAAGAAACTGAAATGCTTTGCCAAAAAAATAATGCATGAAGTCTGTTGGACTAATATCTTCTTAGGTCAGCACAATGCGTGTTGCTCTTACAGTGCTCTGTCTGGGTGAATCACAGGTATGCTCCCACTCTAGCAGAACAAAAAACATTGGGCAAATATATCTAATAGTGCAGGAATGTGATGGGAAGGATAAATAGGGTAGAACCCCCTGCCCCACCCCTTGGGGTAATTAGCTTATCCACAGGTAGAGGATACAGAATACACAGAGCAAATGAGAATAGGAGGAAGCAATCTTTCACTTTTTTTCCAAGAGGAAGAATAGTTAAGATTCAAATATGAGTTTCCCAATTTTCTATCACTGGGAAGTGAGAAAGAGGCAAAGAGTTCAGAATGATAGAGCTGATTCTAGACAGATGTCCCTGCTGTGCATAGCCTTCCTCTCCCAGGCTACTCATACACATAAATGAAGGGTGCATCTACAAGTGTAATTAGCACACCGCAATAAACTCTGGCACAGTTCATGCCAGAGTCAGTTACTCATGGCTGCAACTGAAGACTGGTGACTTCATTTTTCTCTTCCTTATCACATAGGCTACAGCATCAAGAAGGTGAATGTTTCAGACCATCATCTGCAATCACTGTTACAGATGGTAAAGTTCCTTCTTTGCACCCAGGATGTTCCCCTTATGGCTCTGTTCTCCTTTGTCGTGAAATGTGTGTGACCATGTTCCATCTTTGATAAATGGTTGGAAAGCCTTGCTATGATAGTGGTGGCCTTTTAGCTCCACTTTTCACTCTACAGTCCTAGATGTCCCATGGATGAAAACAAAAGTGCAAACAAGAAGGTGGAGACTCTCACCCCATGTCTTCTGTCTTTTCAGCCTCCCAGTTCTACAGTGTGGGGGCAATAGTGGGTAATAATGACACCTAAAAAGAATACAAGGAAGGACTTCATTTTTTCCACCATTCTTTTCAGTATCCCTCCATTGACCCTAGCTTCCCTTCATTACCCTGGTAAGTCAGCTTGTGTGTAAACCACCAAGCCATGTGATAGTGTCCTCAGTGGCCATATACAGTTCCCGTAGTCTGCCACTGAGCTTAGTCTGCAGGTAGTTATTGACAATATGTGACATGGTGTGTGTTTTGCCATAGCTACAGCCTGGGTTGTTGTGAAGACCCCAACAGTGGAGGTTGGTTGCACACAGATCTTAGCAGCACAGGTATTTCATTACCCCATCTCTCATTGTTACTACCCACCTCTGCATTCTTCAGATCTAGTTCTCTTACTTATGAAGATCAGACATCTGTGATATAGGGCTTGAACTACAGGCACTGTATTCTCAAGCCTCCATTTGCTGACTAGTGACCATTAGGGAACCCAGAGGAATAATAAGACGTGTCTGTCATTTGGCAAGCACTTTTGGCCAGCAGGAACTAACACCACACCTTGAACCTGCAGTCCTCAGTAGAGGTGCTGTGCTGCTCTTTTACTTGGCCTGTACAGCTCAGTTTTTCTACAGGCTACCAGCAGGCCTGACTTTGGGTAGGTTTGGTAGAGATGATGTTGGATAACTTGAGCCTGTTTTGGAACTGGGCCTTCATATGTGTGGTTTCTCACAACATGCAGCACACTAGATATGGGTGCCCTGCAATCTGTGGATACACCAGACCAATGAATGAAATATGTTCCTGAAGCCTTCAGCACTGTCAGTCAACTCCACATTAACCATATCAAAATCAATGTTATCATTGCTACAGGACATACTGTTTTACCTAATCCAGGAGAAGCCTATGCTTGGGGAGTCTGAATCCCACTGCCCAACTGCTGTGAGGTATACATAGGCAAAGAGTAGAGCACATCTCTGATGAATTATTAGCCTTCCTGGAATGAAGCCATCGGGATCATGAAAGAGAAAGTATATTTTCGAGAAAAACAATGGTTGTTTATTTATCAACAGCTCCCAGGTCTTGAAATAACAACGCCGAAGGCCAACTAGAAAAGGCTTTCTTTTGTGAGAGAAGGTTGTTTATTTTCTCTAACTTCCTGATTGGCTCTTAGATAAGGGGGTGGAGCTTCCACCACTTTCCAGCTTTCCCATTGGTGAATTGTAGTTGGACAAAGCTTTTTAATAAGTTTTTATCTTAAGACTGAGGATAATCTTTGCAAGGAGTGTTGCTCTGTGGATTCCAGGCAGAGGATATGTAGGGGAAAGGTAAACTTACAGCAGAAAAGAGAGGATTAGACTCTTATAGGGAAGAAATCGGAATAGAGCACAAGGCAGAGGGCTAGAAGAGGAGGCAATCTTAAAAAAAACCCCAAAAATCCACCCCTAGAAAAGCCCACCCCTGCACATTTCCTTAAGTGCTTTAAGCTGTAAATCAGTTATATTAACAATTACCCAAGCATAAAGAAATCTGAGTTGGGAGAATCAGCCTGCAATATTAGCAAGCCAGGAAGAAGAGACTGTGGGTGACTATAAGGATATCAGGCTTGGTTTACTAGAACAGGACTGACATCACTGCAAACCAAATGATGGAAGGAAAAGAGACCTTAAGAAACAGGGATGAGAAGTCAATACTGCAACTTCCCTGATTCTAAGTAAAAAGACCATTACCAACAAGACCACTATGCTCCAGCTTGCAAACCCCTGCAGATTACAGCACAATAATCATAAGGACGTACTTGTAAGCCCTACATAAACCCGAGCAAAAAAAGCAGCAAAGTTGATAGGATTTAATTTTAAAAAGATTAAAGAACAAATAAATTAACAAAGGCATTGTAAGTGGGTGTTAGGGTAAAGGGCACAGTGCAGACAGAGCCCTGTTAGAAAAATTAGGGCAAAATTGAAGAAGGATCCGGTGCTGAAATAGAAGCCTGAGTGGATAAAGAAGACAAACCAAGGAAGAGAGTGCCGGGGAAGTGAAACAGCATGGCAGTCATGAAGGAGCTTCTCAGGGCCAGAAACCTGCTGTTGGTTGTCCTTATTCCACTTCTGCTGCTTCCTTTGCCACTCCTATATCCCAGCAGTGTAAGTATCTTATTGCTTTCTTATTAAAGCTTGTGTGCACTGGTGGGTTAGTGTCGCGCTGTCCCAGACCGGGACCTAGATAGTAGTTGTTCTTGTAGGAACTGATACTTCTTAAAGAACAAACAATACAATTTATTTAGAAGCATTCATGATAATCTCCACAGCAACCAGGCATATTATTATGAGCAACGGACTCAGCAAAGAAGCTGAAAAAGTTACATTTTTAAAAGACTGCATTTTTAAAAGAAGTGGGGGGAAACTATAGATCCTATATGCCAGTTAAGTTGGATTAACTTTAAAGAGAAATCTTTAAAAAACTTACATGAAGTGTCATAAAGCTTTATGATGAGCAGTCATACAGGGAGTTTGGAGACAGACTGGGTTTGTAATTTTATAGGGAAAGTGAGGTAAAGATTGAAGCTAGGATTTAGGGATCGAAACGTATGTTCATATGGAGATTTTCCATTATATATCAGACCGGATCTTTCTGGTACACTGCTGTATTTCTGGAACTAGCTAATAATTGGTGGTTCAGAGAAAGGCATGGCAGCACAAAACAAAGGAAAAGGTAAGTATTGTCATTAATTCACTTAATTTCTCTTTTCCTGTTTTTGCCTATTTATGAAATGAACAATAATAATGTTTTCATCCCTTCCAGGGATATTGAAGCATAATTTGTTACTGTTTTGAGGTATTCAAATTTCTGCAGAGTTCAGGATCAATTGCTTACATATGAATATTTACTTAGGCAGGGGCACAGTGCTATACATGGGGATAAAAATACCCTCCTAAACCCTGTACATGGTCAAATCACCTCCATCCTGAAGCTGGAGCATTTTAGGCATAAATTCAGATGTTATCACTAATTATTAAATCATCCTGAACTGTTTAAAGTCTAGTCAGAGAGTTTGATGGGCTAAAAAGGCAGGATTCACAGACCTGGGATATTCCAACACTAGCAAGCCCAAAGCAGTTTTCATTGCTCTTCACTTCATAGCAAAGTAGAAGGCATGTGTTACCATGCTTTTTCAGTGTGTGAGTCTCATACAGATCCCAGAAGAGAAATAGTGAGTTGATCAATATGGTCAGAAAGTCTAAGCCTATGCTGATTTGTCTGTATCTCTTTCCTCAACTTGCCGTTCTCACAGATTTATTTGCCCTGCCTTCTTTCTGGAGAATTACAGTTGTGTCATTTTATGGGCATTCATCTGATAAGAGAGTTTTCTCTTCTTGAACTTCAGCAGAGTAGCATCCCAATTACAGTGACCTTTCTGACCTCATGTGTTAGCTTATTAGTGTTCAGGACATACCCAGCGTCCATAGGAACACTATGATCTGAGGACTCCTTGTATGCTCTGTTGCATACAAGAATTTATCACATATAATCAGTCCCTACTTACAAAGACCCTTGGAGCCAGGGGCTTGGGCTTTTATAAGGAAAGTCTTTAATAACAAAAGAAGTTACGGTGCAGTGATATATTTTTTAAAATAGAAGTTCAGTAGCCTTATATGCTGTTATACAGTATGGGATCCAACACACTACTGCTACGTTCTTTCTGTAGTCATTTATACCACTGCAAAGTGGCAGTAAAAGCTACCACAGGATGCATTGCACTTGCTTTTCAATGCCATGAATAAATACAAAAAGAATGAGGCAACACGGAATTGGAGCCAAAGAGCCGTAGAATGAAGCAGATGCGTCTATAATTCCATTAAAAATTTAAACCTAATCAATTAAGTTGACACAACATTATTTAGTGTGGTTTTAATGCGGCATTTATTCTGTTACGCTTCACAGAGTGCAGGTCCCCCATAAAGCTTGAAGATTAAATAACTCTACTATTTGTTTCATCCTGTTTCAATCTTCAAGCACTTTCTTATATGTTTAATGGAGATTGAAATGAAGATCTACACTAGCCATTGGGGGATGGCTGAGACTGACCTAGGGAGTTGGGGGAGGTACGTGGGCTGCTGGCCTGGCCACCACCGTGCCACCAGCAGCACAGCCATTGGCACTGCCTTGTGTGGAGCAGCCACTCAGGGCACTCAAGTGCCCAGCTATGCCTCTGAACATATGCGTCTCTGTCTGTGTCCCAGGTAATGCTCTGTTGATAGCAGCACAGCTCCGAGAATGACACTCGGTAGTTAAGTGTACTGCAGCGCCACCAAAGAGAGTACATGAACACAACACTTTCTTTTTATATAGGTCCTATGTAAATACTGGCTATGTCTTCTTTTTTATATCCCAGCGTGGTAACAGTAAGTTAAAACATAAATCAGAGAACACTAACATTCTCTCTCCTAATTTTTGCAGATTAGTGCCAGGTAAAGGTAACCCAGAGTTGGTACCTACAGGTAATTTAGCAGACCTTGGAATTCACAGTAGTGGCACTAATATTTCGTCAGTCAGAGACATTTGTAAAAGAAACAGAGAGTGCTTTTGGAATCTCACCCTCTTGTATCCCACTTCTGTAGTTACAATAGACATTGGATGGGCGGTGTTTCCATCTGCCTTCCCATCTACCTCTTCCCTTTATTTAATCACAAAGTTACCCCTGATGTAAAATTGTTTCAGTACATAGAATTTCACAGCCTTCTCACGCTCACTACCACATCAATCAGAGGTGGTTCTCCCTTTCAAAGATAAGCTGGAGACGCCGGGTACGTAAAAACAGGCAGTTCAGCAGCATCAGTGGTGCAGACCAGAAGTCAAAGAACATGTTCTGCAAGGCCACCAGTGCTGTTCTTTAGTTACTAATATTCTTACTGTGTACGAGTTAGGCGTAAATAAAATAAAATAAACAGGATGATGAAATCAGCCCAGCTATGGCAGTGAAAGAACTGAGGTTTTGTTCCTATCAGTGCCGCACTGCAAATCTTGGCAAGTTGCTTAGGCCAACATTTCCAAGAGCATAAAAGAGCTTGACTACCCAACCTGAAACACCTGAGCAGGCACTGAGCCCCAACCCTCAGACACTCAGGCCTTTGAAGGCCAGCTTTAGCCAGCCACCCACAAATTCTAGCCTCCCACATTACTAGTCATATTTTAACATCTGACCTTGTTTTTCCCACTTACATAACAGGGAAGTGCCTTCCTGCCTTGCCTGTCAGCAGGCTACAATCAGTCATATTTTAAATGTTTTTTGATCCTCACATGATAAAAAGTTTAGTTGTTATCTTTATCCCGGGGCTTTGACATCGCTGCCTGCAGTATCTCTAGTGTTATGGTCCAAAAGACTGGTTGGGTTAGGGTTGATAGAAGCAAACTTATTTAACCCAAACTCTCTGGTACACCTCTTCCAACTGCACTCTTCTTCCCTACTCTCCACACCAGACTTGTGGATTTAACAGTTCTCTAGAAAAAGAAGAACGGATAGGTAAGGGAAAAGGGCTGGAAATAGTTAATATTACATAGCCAGTTCCCCACTTTGGTTCTTAGTAGCCCTGGTGACCAATAAGTAAATAAATCAATACATTGAAATAGAAGGGATTAGCATAATGTCTCTTGGAAACAAGCTGGTTTAAAGTACTTCTAGAATAAATTGCCAGAATTGCTACAGAAGCTGATTAAGTTTTTAGCAGAGATTATCATAGAGCAGGTATTATGCAGCCTTTTTCTTCCCAGGCACTTACTACTGCATTTCCTACCTTTCCGGTTTTCTATTATTTGTACAATGCAGATATGTCAGTGTTCAAGAAGAAAAAAGCCTCAGTGCCAACAATAGCTGTCTTTTGTTAAAGATGAGACTTTTCTTCTATTCCAGGAAAATTCTGTGCTATCCTGTTTTTACTATTGTATTGTACATAATTTACCTCACAAAAAGAATGAGAGAAAGCATTATTTATGTTTTAATAATTATATTGCACATTTTTTTAAAAAAGGAAAGTGGTTTGGGACCACCATGTGGTCAGACGTAAATTTGTCTCCAGATTATATATAAATCTATTTTTTTAAAATCACTAGTTTTTCATAAGATTTGTTTTTTAAAAAAAGTCTTCCTGGTTATCATGTAGGACCAGTGTAAATACAATGATTTAGATTTGCAGCAAAAATTAACAAGTTAAATATTCTCTGCCTGTTTCCTGCACTAAATATTATTTACATCAATATAAAGCTGTTCTCATCAGTACTGCACTGAATTAACAAGGGCACAAATACATGCTGCTGTGTTAATTGGTTGTTCTGTGTTGAATATGTGGACAGAACCAATATTTGTTAAAGGGAGAAGGAAAATGTTCACAGCAGGACAAAACATTTTTTCAAGCGTCAAAGAGGGAATGATAAACAATGAAGAGGAAAAATAAAGAAATCTGTAAAAATATACTTGCTGGTTCATTTAAGAATCTGGCCCCTTTTTTGTGGTCCTTCTCACTTTAAATCTTCTTCCCACATATCAACTCATATCACTGTTGAGAGCATCCGAACAGCTTGGACTCTTGAAGCGTGACCTACAAGAAATTTTTGCTTTTCCAAAGCCCTAATCTATAGTCACTAAACTTTACAGGCCTGATTCAAAGCCTGCTGAAGTCAATAACAATTTCTGAATTAAGGCCTATGTGAACTTTTTCACTGAGTTCAGCAGGAATGGGATAGATCTCTCCTGACTATTGACCGTAACATTTAATGTATTTGGTGAGATGTTTGCCTAATCATTGGGTCCTATGAAACAAACTGATTATTCTTGTGACTCTGAAGGTAAATTAATCTTGTCTCCATAGATTACAGAAAGTGAATTCATTCCTTACCCCATCCAGGCAGCAATTTTTTGTTTAATTATTAATTTTGTGTAGTTAGGAGGCAATGCACATGCTTAAACTATTTCAATTTTAAATGTAACATTTTGAAGCCAAATCAAGAAACCATTTTCATAGTAACACATAATATTACTACCAATTAATTACAGTCTTCTGAGTTTCAAAATGTATTTCCTTTTCACAAATCCAGGGCCCATAATCCATGAATAAGGGAAAAAAATCCCTGTGATTTCATGAACTCCAGCACAGCCTTGTCTAGATGCTTGAATTGTTTTTTCTTGGCAGTAGTGACATTGTACCTGCGTTAAGTATTTTGGTACTAGAATTTGTGAAAGGCTACTGCATTTTTTCATTCAACCAAATTCCGTATTGTCTAGTGAAGCTTGCACTGGAGACCTTAAGATATGGACCTATATTTATATAAAAGGGAAGGGCTCTTTTCCCTTCAAAAATACATCTGTGCAGAGTTGTTACATATTTCTTGATGCTCCTGCATAGTTCAAGATTGCTTTTACTATTTATACCTGTAACTTGAATTGTAACAAATGCTATGACTTTCTGAAATCAGAAGTACCTCATGGTCAGTGATAGTTAATTAAAGCTAAGGCTTCTGAGGAAACCTACATTAATTTTTAGGCAAATAGATGAAATATTTGCCTCTGGGTTGGATCTGGTTGTAATTATTATATGCTGACTAAAGAACAGGAACAGTTGAGCATGGATTATGACTAGAATATTGCAAGAATATACTTATAATTACTTTGACTAAAAACTGTTAATTGATTTAGATGATATTCAAAAACCCCTTATTTTCATTTGGTGAGGCCTCCCAGAAGTGAATCCTCCTTTACAAGAACATCTGCAAACAAATGAAATGTTATCAATACTTGTGTATTTGCACAAATTGTATTCATTTTGAATGTGTTATGTGGCATCTTGAAAACTCTTTGTTGATTTGGAAGTTATACAATCAAGGAGGAGAAACAAAGAAATATGCCTTAGGTAAGAAATCATATAGCCCATAATTGGCAATTATGAGTAGTGGATGGTCAAGGCAATAATCATTGAGATTAATTTGTAAGAGATCCATGGGATGTAATACATTTATTTAAACCATATAATGAATACTTTTTAATAATAAACAATATCCAGATACCAAAATGGTATAAATTGGCATAATTCCATTAACCTTCATAAAGTTGAAAATTTACTGACAAAAAAAAAATAAGCTGAGGATCTGACTCAGAATTTGTACAAAGTTGATATGTGCTGGACAATGAACAGAAACTATAGATCTGTATAATTTTTTATAGGAGATATTCATAGAAGTCTAAATATACCTCACTGAGATTTAAGAAGTCCTGTTAAATGTCACCCAGAAGAAATAGACACCTATCTTTGTAAAATAAACCAGAAGACGTCAGTAAATTGCGGTATCCTGGAAACCATACACACGCAATATCATATCAGCTGTCTCTCCCTTTCAGGAACATATCATGTATCCAGTTTTCTCTCCCCCAGAACCTTGGACAGCAACTAGTTCTGCTAAATTAAAAGGGAGTGTCATCATTCTTCCCTTTCCCTTGGTATTTATATGCATCTCTACTATGAGTGCGAGTTTGTTGCTCATCAAGATAATAGTATTAGCTACAATAAGCTATAACGCAGGTGCACAACCACTGCTTTCAGCATCTTTCCTTTGCTGAGCAGTCACAGATTTCCATATGAATTGCACAGACACATAGATAAAGAGAGAGAGAGAAACAGAAAGAGATTAGAATTGTAGATAAGCACAGGAACTGATTTTAAAACCTCTCTCCCTCACACACCCACTGATGTTACCACAGTAATTTATAGGTGGAGACATCCTTAACTCTACATTTCTCGGGTGTAGCTGGTGTACTAGAGGTCATTTTTTGCTTTGATAAAATCCTAAACGGAAGACTAACAATCAGAAACCTAGCATTGCGCATAGGAAAGAGTGAAGGGAGGGGGGGAGTAGTGAAATATGGGACAGAAAGAAGAACAACATGTCATTTGTAACAAATGTTCTTAAAAATAATATAAAAAGATGAGTGCTTGCAATAAACCTTAAATTTATTTATTTCTTTTACAATGGATCAGATCAGTAAAATTCTATCAAATCTCATGAAAAATTAATCCTTTGGTTT
This sequence comes from Caiman crocodilus, assembly GCA_030014935.1. Taxonomy (NCBI): domain Eukaryota; kingdom Metazoa; phylum Chordata; order Crocodylia; family Alligatoridae; genus Caiman; species Caiman crocodilus. The sequence goes on along the minus strand of JAGPOW010001296.1, from coordinate 37,638,857 downwards.
GACTGTCTGCAGTTATTGGCTATATATACACCTGGAAGATATACTATGGTTACAAGACAATTATCTTGCTTATCTCTCTTCTCAACGGTACAGTCCAAATTTACAAAATGTACACAAAATTACATTTATTTAGTTGACTTAAACATATAGGAAATTACATGCTGAACAGATTTCTACTCCATATCATAGTGATGTTTGCTATGTACATCTAAGGCATACTAAGCATCACACACTGATTTGTTGAAGGTAAAGATTATTACATTATTAATTATAATGAATAATGTAGTATAATTAAATATTAAATAGAGATCTGTAGTTCTATACAGCTGCCATGAGAGAAGTGAGGAAAATACAAGGAACTGCTTAAGATCACCAAAGGAAAACCTCTGCTGGGAATTACCACACAGCCACCAATAGGTGACCTCCCCCCTCATATTTGTTGTCTTCTCATCACCAATTATCTCTGTTACAACTACTAAAATTGCTGGTTTATTTCTAGCCATTGATATCATTGTAAATTTATGCTGAGTTGTCATGTTGATGGGGATCACTTGCTTTGAGTATTCAGCTATTTCAAAATCCATCTTACTTTCTCTTCACAGCATCCCTTAGCACCAGTGATCATTTACTCTAAGATACTACCCATGCTAAAGTAAGACTAACAAAGCCCCCAAATGAAATGGCGTATTCTTTTATAGTATTCACCATAATATTCATTCTATATGTTTTGCTTTTTATCATGGCTGCTTTCCTAATCTTTTGTCATAGCTATAGTCCTTGGGCTTTCTATTAACATCCCAATCTATTACGAAACATCCTCCAAACTGTAAATATCCTGCCTCCAAGATCGTAGCCTAGATATCAGTCCTATATAACTTGACCTTCGGGAAGTCTCCCTTATATGGTTCCTGTCAAGTGCACTTTTAATCTAGGCTGCTGTAGCTGGAACAACCCAATAGTTGATGCAGCAGAGCGTGTTGTTGTGCTAGCTAACCCCCATAATTTCTCCCCACAGGAAGCCTCGTGTGCTTATGTGCTCATAGTGACAGCTGTGTACTGGGTCTCAGAAGCAGTACCCCTCGGCGCTGCTGCACTAGTGCCTGCTTTCCTCTATCCACTGTTTGGAGTGATGAAGTCCAGTGAGGTCAGACCAAAGCATACTTTTTATCATTTCTTCTTCCACTATGTTAACTATTTATAACAAATAAATCTTAGCAGAGTAACAGGGCTAAGGGTTTGTGTGGGAAGCAAAAAGGCTCAGATCTCTCCTCTGCAATGCTTAGGCCAATATTCAAAACTATAGCAGTCAGAGGAATGGCTATACTAGATCAAAGCAGTGGTCCACCGGGTCCAGTGACCTGTCACCAACAATTCCCAATACCATCTACTTCAAAGGAATCCTGCAGTAAGCACTCCTGAGTTAGTCTTTCACTGGTTAGTTAGAGCTTGCTTTATGTCCTGAAGCATGAGGCTATAAATCCCTTCAAAAATTGATTTTAGGATTGATGTTTAGTACTATGATGCTAGGTAGCCTTGCTATCCCTATAAATGTTTAATCCTTTTTATGAATCTTGGCCTCAATAATGTCAGCAATGCGTTCTACAGGCTAAATGAATGTTACAGGAAACAAAATGTTCTCTTTTGAATTTGGTGACTTTAATTTTCATTGAATGTCATCTTGCTTTTTATATTATGAGACTGGGAGCTTTTACCTTCATTATAGAGTTTTTCTTTTGCTCGTGTTCTCAGCCTGAAGTCATATTCAGCTTATTAAAGCTACAAGTGCAGACAGAAATACAGATCACAATGTATAATGATGACATAAGAAACGTGTTGATGAATTAAGTGTAGTACAAGACCCTGAATATAAACCGATAAAGTGAAATGTACAGTGTGAGAGAACAGCTCTGTAAACTGCCTCATTCATCTCACTGGAACAAGAGCCTTGCTATGTAAAGTACATTTCCATATGAACACTGTTCCGTATTTCAGTGACAGTTCTTTTAACACTCAGGTTTTCTTCTTGTCCCACAAAAGCAGCCTGCCTGCTTCCTATAGCTCCTCAAATGGCAAACGCCTAATTTTCCCTTTTGCAACCTTCAAACTCTTTGCTCCCCTGAAATTGTGTAAAGTAAAATAAAATAAAATGGTTCTGTATTTACAGAACAAGATTCAACACACTGAAACTATAACATGTAGGGGCAGCTGAATGCAAATTATGTTTAATTTCAGCGTAAGTAATGGTGGGGATACTATAAAGATTACTTTATTCATTTTCAGAAATAAATGTAAAAGTTAAAATGAAAATAACAGCATCTGATAATAATGCAGACTTCTACTCTGCTTCATGGAAGCATCATAGAAACCATGGACCCCCACTACGCAGGCTAAGCCAAAGAAAACTCACAAGGTCATATGTGTATGAGTCAGAGTGTGTCTGAGTTTTGTGTGTATGTTTATAAGAACAAAAAAAAAAAGTATGCTTATAGGAACATTAGTATTCACTAGTTTCCCCGAAAGACTATGAAAGGGATAAAGGGGAACAATTAGATCTTTGTGCTGCTGGCTAGATGGATTCCTTTCATTCAGTTTAAGATCTTTTTTATTAAAAAAATTTGAACAGGGTACTGGGAAAATAAAGAAAGTTAATGAGTCAGAAAGTAGTGGAAGAAAGCCAAAAAAGTGATATTTAAAAGTTTTGGCTAACAGTCAAAACAGCCGAGTCCTTTTTTCTCGCCATGGGTTTTGCTAAATAAATATAAATAAATAAATAAATACTTAGCACTTAATATAGTACTATTTTTGTGAGATCCTAGCAAGGGAATTAGCATTATTCTCACACTTTTATAAAGAAGGTACATAAGGTACTAAGACCAATGAAACAAATTCTGGCCCCACTGAAATCCTCATTTTGATTTTGATGAGGCCAGGATTTCATTCCGTATTTTCCAATACAAGTGCCTATCCTTAATTCTTACTTATTTATTGATTTTGGGCTCTGAATTCCTGGAGATTGCCAAAACTTGGAAAGAATGAAGGCTTTTTTTCACATATAATAACCAAAACATGATAGCTAATGCATTTTAAAAGTCTAGTGTAGCCAGGGAAGTTGTCACATGTAGGTGGGTCAAAGAAAAGCCCTTTCTCCTCAGTCTTTCACTTCAAACATCCTACTATAGCCATCGCCATTTTGAAAACACACCTATGCCTTACAGTGGAGGAGCCCTTTGATTTGGTTGAACAATGTGAGCTGCAGTTGCCCAGCATATCTGAAAACTAACTTCTTAATATCAATTTAGGTGCATAACTTCAGGTAGTTGAGTTTGATAATGTAGACCACAGGGACTTACCCAGAACCCATATTGAAAATCTATGGCTGAACCCAAAACAGAGCCAGGCTTTTCATTTTTTGTGACTTGGATTTTTTTTTTCATTTTATATTTGAAATGTGGAGGGGAGGAATAGATTCAGAGATTCAGAGATGTAAGGGGCTGCCAGGGACCTTGCAAGATAATCAGATTCAGCCCCCCTGCACTATGCAGAAAAGACAACTAGGGTCAGGTGACCCCAGCGAGGTGACTATCCAGACTCCTTTTGAAGATGTCCAGGGCAGGTGATTGCACCACCTCTGGAGGGAACTTATTCCACGTTCTGGACACTCTAATTGTGAAGAAGCCTTTCCTAATGTTGAGCGTGAAATGATCTTCCAGGAGTTTGTGACCATTTCTCCTGGTTTTACCCAAAGGTGCCCCGGTGAACTGTTGTTCACCAAGCTCTTGATGTAGTGATAAGCTGCTACCAAGTCCCTGCCAGCCTTTCCTTTTTTAGGCTGAAGATGCTCAAGTCCCTCAGCCTTTCCTTGTATGACTTGTCTTGCAAGTCTCTGATCATACAGGTGGCCCTTCCTTGGACTTTCTCAAGCTTTGCAACATCCTTGTTGAAGTGTGGCACCCAGAACTGGATGCAGTACTCCAGCTGCTGTCTCACCAATGTTGAGTAAAGCAGAAAAATCACTTCCTTGGTTTTGCTTGAGGTGCATCGGTTGATACATGCCGGAGTATTGCTTGCCCTGCTAGCTACAGCATTGCACTGATGGCTCATGTACATACTATGGTCTATTATTACCCCTACATCCCTTTCAGTCATGGTGCTAGTCAGTTTGGCACTATCAAGCCTGTAAGTATGTTGGGGGTTGTTCATCCCCAGATGGAGCACTTTACTCTTCTCAATGTTGAACTTCATCTGATTCCGATCTGCCCAACTTGCCAGCCTGTCTAGGTCTGCATGTATCTACAGCCTATCTTCAAGTGTAACCATACTCCCCCATAACTTCATATCATCTGTAAACTTGGCCAGTGAGCTTTTCATCCCACATCCAAATCAATGATAAAGATGTTGAAAAGCACTGGACCAAGCACAGACCCCCAAGGGACATCACTGGCCACTTCTCACCAGGACAACACAGATCTGTTCATTAGAACTCGTTGGGTTTTAATGAAGTCAATATGGCCCAATACATGAAAAGTTGGGCTCGAGACTCTGACTAAATTTCTGCTCTGTCCTAGACTTTCTGGGAGATGAGTAACTTACGGTAAGATTCACAAAGGAACCTACACACATAAAATGGACACAAATTAAGCATCTCAGTCCAAGAGAGCAAACTGGGCCATCCCATTTGATCACCTGAAACAGGCAAAGAAATTCAATTCTGGCCAAAACTGACTGAGGTGTCTAAAATTCATCTCTAGTACATACCCAGAGGCTCCTCTCTCCTGCCAAAGGATCTTTGGGATTCTGAAACTAAGCATCCCTTTTTTGAGCTACCCTAAAAACAACTGACAGCATGAGTTCAGAGCTCCCACCCATTTTCCTTAAAAAGCACAGAAACGGCAGCTGCTAATGGTGCCACTGCCACACAGCACAATAGCCTAGTGATGATGATCCATCAGCCAAGATAATGAGACACTGCAGTTCAGATCCTCACACTGAGGGGCTTCAAAGTCATATCTCTTATTCCTTCACCAAAAGTGTAGGGATAAGGCCAGGCTGAGGGCCCATTCCTCTTGTTAAAGTTGGGCTACCATGCAAAAATGAATACAAAAGTTGTGGGAGCAGAAGGCACCAAGCAAGAGGGCACGCTCCTGGCTAGGAGACAGTCCTTGCTTCTGTAATTACTTACCATTTTTCAGTAGACAGGCATTAGATATTAGTCATAAGCAATTCTATGCCTCAGTTCCCCATTTGTAAAATGCGATTAATCATTCTTCCTTACCTCGTAGGGATGTACCAAGGGTAAATGCATTAGCATTTTGAGGGGTTCAAATACTTTAGTTACAAGGATATAAAATGGAGGCATGGACAGCTCATTCCAAACCTGACATATTGGGCCAGATTGACCTCATAAGCTAGCACAAACCTCAGTGACCTGTACAAATGTTAACGTGGATGTTGTTGTGTGAGTTTCCATGGGAGTTCCTTTGAGGCAGTTTCTCAAGAAATAATTGGTAGCATCACACAGGATGTTCAAGGACACGGTGTTATGCAATACCACAGTAAATTAATACCTCAAAGGTTTTCAGGATCATTTGCAACAGAAGATTAACCAAGCATTAGAGACAAGAGGAGTCTAGTAGGGAAACAGAATAGAAGTTAAACAAGGTGAATGTGTTATTCATTGTACTGGCCTACAAAATCCCCTAATAGCTTTTAATAAAAATCATAAGCACTTGCATACTACTTTTCATGTTCAAAGAGTTCTAAAATACTAATGACTTCTAACACCACTTTAGTATATGCAACCTATATATCATTTAAGCATTATTGTGTATTATTTTTAACCCTGCCTTATAGATAGAAAGGCAATGGACCAATCCTAGGTGTCCCTGAATGAACATGCTGAGGAAGGTATCTTTTCTGGCAGGAGCAAACCACCAGGCAAGACTAGTATGCCGGTGAGAATTTGGCAGTTGAGTCACCTAGTCTACCTGGCAGAGGATCAATCAGACTAAAGTGTTTTACCCCATGTGCTTGTTGGTGTCTAGAAATAGGTGTTAAGGGACCACGCACTGATCCGTTCAGAACTAAGATTTCCTGGGCATGCCTACACATGCTCATGACTGTGCAGTTGTTACTGCACAGTCATTTATTACTTCTTAAAGGAAGTACTAAATAACTGCACAGTAACTGCTGGTACTGCACAGTTGCAGCACCATGCAGGCCATTTCCAACCCTGCTGTGCTGTAGCTTGTAAAGTAGTGACAGCCTCATGGTTCATGCTCACCAACACTATGTCACTGTAGCAATGAGCTATGGTGCTGTAGCTCGTCACTACGGTGACGTAGCATCTTGTGTAGGCGCACCCACTGTGTATTCCTAGCACTCCATGAAACATTGTCTGCAACTGGCCTCTGCAAAGAACTACAACTCAGATATTATAGCTATGCACCCAACACCTTTCCTGGTATGACACAGGACACAGCTTGTCTAAGAGAACTGAGTTCATGTCACAGCAGGGGTTTCAATTTTACTACATAAGCCTTGATAATGATGAATGCACCTTCCCAGCATGCTTTCTGTGAGTAACTGTCACTCCAAGTTCACTTATCTCTCACTTGCCTTCCTATAGGTAGCTGCAGAATATTTCAAGAACACAACTTTGCTCCTCCTGGGAGTGATTTGTGTGGCAGCTTCTGTAGAAAAGTGGAATCTACACAAGCGGATTGCCTTGCGCATGGTCATGATGGCTGGAGCAAAGCCAGGCATGTGAGTGAGTCCTCTGCTTTTGAATGTTGACAGACTCACAGGTCAAGAGCAAATCATAAGTCAGTTTATCCCTGTAAGCTTGTTCAAAAGCAAATTATGATATTACCTACAGTGTGTCTTCTCTTCCAACTGAGTACCCGAATTCAAGCCTGGAGAATCTTTTGTTGGGTTGCAAGATTAGGAGTTTTCCCACCCTGTTTCTATCTCTTCTCTCTTTGTCTTTGTTCCTTTACCTTCTGATATCTGTTTGTTCCACCCTAATATGAAAAGCTGTAAAAGTGCACCCCCAGACAGCTTTTCCCATCTGTGTTTTAGGTTACTACTTTGCTTTATGTGCTGCACCACCATCTTATCCATGTGGCTTTCCAATACATCTACCACAGCCATGGTGATGCCAATTGTAGAGGCAGTGCTACAAGAGCTGGTGAATGCTGAGGAGGAGTGTGAGGTCATCAGCACTTCAGGCAACACCATTTCTGAAGAGAAGGAGCCAAACGGTACATGAAGATAACAGTAATTCTCCTCTTTTTAAATGAGGCAGATCCTTGGCTGATATAAATTGGTATAGTGCCATACACAGTTTTAGCTATCTGTTTTATATCAGCTGAGTATCTGGTTCATGCTTTTTATTTTCATTTATTTTATACAGCAACATTTATTTGACAGTTTCAGGGATAAGCGACTGGATAAATAGAGTCAGGAGGTTTAAGCTGAAGGGAAGATAGTTATGAGCTAAGGAAAAATTGGTGTTTGAGTAACAGGTATTCAGAGATCTTATAGACTGTATGTGGTCAATAAGAGAGAGTATGAAATAAAGGATGAGAAAGCATTGGGAAGTCTCTTAAAAGAAAAAGAAAGGAAAAAAGTGATATTATGCCTTCTTTTGGAGCATACTGAATGCTATCTTCAACTTATATTGGGATATGAACTTACCCCAGGGTCTAGTAGCCAGGCCTAGGTCTTTTGTCATATTTCCCTGGATACTTCCTGTTAAGGATGAGTGCCATTTTGAACTTAAAGCAAGAAGTCAACCTCCTCTGCATGTGTGAAAAAATAGCCTTCACAAATGTACAGCACCAAATTTTGGGGTAAAGAATGATTTTTCTCATTATTAAGATCTTTGTGGAAATTGGATACTTAATTTATTATTAAAGGTCTCACTTTTAATTCACTATGGTTAGGAACAGACATTGCATTTATTCCAGAACAGAAATGTCCCAGTGTTGGTGTGTAGAAACATCACCTTTCCAATCAGGGTTTAGTGAGCAGCTGAATGCTTGCTCCTTTTCTGCCTTTGATTCAATGATGCAATCCCAGGACAACCACTGAGATATGCTTTTCAATATTCCAGAACAAACTGTTAGCACTTCTTATCCCATGAACTTTGGTTCTGGGACAACAGACATGGACATCTGAAATGACTGCACATTGTCCCAGGAAAAAAATGGGTTTTTTTCTGGGACAAATGTGACTTCTATTTATTGCCTATAATTTCTAAACCAATTAAGATATTTATTTGTAGATACTCAGAAGAATAACTCTGTTCTCAAAAAGTAACTCCTGTAACTTTAGGGAAATTCCATTGTGTAACAGACAAAGAAGCTAAATGCTTGGTTTTGGTGCAAAGCTTAAAATGGAGCCCACTATCTCTGTCACTACAACCAAATGAGGTTGCAACATCAGCAGATGGGGTGGCAATAAACATGCCCTCTTAGATTTCTGCACCCACAGTGGGGTGCAGGGCTGCAGCTGGGTCAGACCAGCCCTAGGCAGCAGCCACCTCTGTGACCTATTGGGTGGGAATCATTGTGGGAGGAAGTGCTGCACCACCATGGCCACCAAGGAGAGGCACGGCAGCAGCAGCAGTGTGCAGTTGTGACCATGCTGCTGCTGGGTGAGCTATGGCAGCACAGTGCCCCTCCTTCTCATGCTGGATCCTGCCCACTAGGCTGTGGAGCCCCCGGGGGGAAGGCAACAGGATGGGGAGCCCCAAGCTTGCAGCAGGCAGCCTGCATCCTTCCCCCCATCATGGGCTCCACTCCAGCAGCGCTGCTTACAGGGGAGGGGAGGGGGTGGTGGGGAGGAAGCCAGGCTCTGCACTCTGTCCCAGCTGCAGCAGCTGCCACCTCCCATGGGTGGCAGCTGTGGCTCAGGTGCTGCTGGGGGAGGATGGGGCAGGAGGCTGTGGGCCCTGACCCTGGGGGGCTGTGGGTGGGAAGTGAGGGGCACCCAGGGTTGTGGGGGACTATGTGTTAGGAATGCAAGGCCATGCTGAGAAAATGGGGTCATGTGGAGGAAATGGGGTCAGAATTGGGGTCACGCTGAAGAAAAGTTTAGGAAGCAGTGCTTTACAATATATTACTTAAAATGCTTTTGGACAATGTGCATCAGAGGGAAATAGATTATCTTCTGGTATCTGGAAGTTCTTCTTTGTAGGAGGTGAGGGGCACAGGGGTTTCAGTCACTACCCAAAAGGGTTAAGGTTGTTTGGGTGTCTGAACTGTGTGCTTTCAAGTTGTTACATGGTTGTATTTCCGTTAATTTATTCCTGACTGAATTTCCTGGTTTGTAATATTTGATTCTGGAATATTTGGCAAAATGCTTCACAATTTTGCTTAAGGCAGCCTTTTTTGTTCAGGAATTAATAAAGGAAAGTCCTCTTTCTTCATCAAAATGCTTCCAGTACACCTATGCACAGCCCAGAGGCATGCACATATGCAGAGCCCAGAGGCAGGGAAGCAAAAGTATAGGTAGGCTGCTCAGGGACCCAAACAACCCTTGCATCATATTGGGGAAGCTGATCTAAGTTTTAGCAGTGCTTCCCCAGCAGCTTATGAGCAGCTCCTTAACCTGGATTGAGAGTTCTGGTAGTTTGCCCCCATCATAGCCCTTTATGCTAAGGTTTGGGATAGGGCATCTGCAAGACAACTGATGGCTCTTCTGTTCAGTGTCTGTGCCAAAGGATTTCTCCAGCAATTAGCTAAGGAGCTTTATGATGCATGCATCTTTTTAGAGTTGGCTTGGGAGGGAAAATCCCTCCTTTTGTTTAAATTTGAAGAGCTCCCAGCTGAGTACTAACCAGATCCAACTTAACTTAGATTCTGATACCTAAGCCTGATGCTGTTAAGGCTTCAATGCCACCAGGTGAATTAGTCTGTAATGATCAGCAGATGAATCAGATCACTGAGCACTGGGAACTGTTCACTGAAAGCAGTCTCTGCCTTCTTTTCACCATAGTTTCTCCATATTCCTGGTCACAGCTCTGGACTAAGACTTTTGGGCTCTTCATCTCCTTCTCTCTCTTTTGTTATTGCAGGTCTCAGCGAAAATCACGGTCAAACTTCACTGGAGCTCATTTTCATCAATGAGGAGTAAGAATGAATCCTGTCCATCACGACCGGAGATTTGAACCCTACACAGGTTGCAATGAGATGAACACAGGAATGGAGCCAGGAAGGGCAAATAGAAGCTTATATATGGACATTTTAGAAGAGATTAAGGGAACAATTATTTAAAAAGTTGGGTTAATAGAATGGTTTTCTTCATTTAACACCATAGGTATTTTGAAGGGGAAGTTAAGTCTATCTCAAGGTATAAATTCTTTAGCAGTTTTGTTTGTGAATCCATCATGAAGAGACCTGAACAGATGCAATCTTTTGTTCCACTATAGGTACAGGTGATTAAGGGGTTTTAAAAACTGCATGGAGTGTTTGGAGGGAGTGGGTGGAAGGGTAAAGGGGCCTCAGGTTTTGTTGTGATAGGATTCAGAATAGAATGGCAGATGATAAGAAATGCTTAAGCTGTCAAGTGTTTGATCTTTAAGTAAAGGTCATTGAAAGATGAGGAAAGGAAATGGAGAAAAAAGTATAACCTTATAATTTCAACCTAAGTGAAAAGGTTGAAATTTGCAAATTTCTAAACAAACTCTTCACTTGGCTAAAAGCAGGAAGAACTTTTCCTGTAATTTTTTCCTCTGTTTTTCACATCTTAAAAATGAAACAATGTTTGAAAAAGTTCCACCAGCTCTGCCTGCACATTCTCGGTCAGTACACAGAATGTGGCACAAAGCTAAGGTGTGGGATAAAGTGCTAAGTATCAGCTGTCATGCTGAAAGATAGTACGTCTCAATATACCTTTGCTTAAAATTAATGCTATTCATACCAGTAATGCTCTCAACTACACATTCATCTCTTAAACGTACCCTGAAACTAGACTGGTGCACATGGAAAGCTATGCATCAGCATTTTCATTAGCATGGAACTGAATTCCCCTGTACTCTGTCCTGTTTATTATTTCCCACTTTTTGCCCCCATTTATCTGTGCTGTACAGATTAAGCTCTAAGATGATGGTTGCTCACTTATACTCCTTTTCTGCCCTCTTGAAAATTATATATTTGGATCTTTCATAATAAAAGTCCTCACTACAAAAGTTGAGGGGGGGAGGCGAGCGGGAGAGGGACTTGAAATATGGAGGAAAGGTAAAACTGAAATAAAATCTTGTTCCATTGAAACTTCAGTTCAGTTCAGTGGTAGAAGTGACCTAAGAGTCTAAGTCCCTGGAGCAAAAGTCACAGTTATTCCATAGGCCACAATAGAACAGGTTATTAGATTTCTAATAAGGTTGAATAATAATAAAAGTAATATTAAAGGCTTGGAAGTAAACACTAGAAGTGTTCCACCAGTGGAGGAACCCTACCAACACAATACGAGAGCCAGATTCTTGAAGTGAAGTGACTTTTTCAGGTATCCACATGAATTGTATTCTAAGATGGACAAAATGAGAATTCTTCTCAACTGCAGCAGATTCTAGTGCTCCATTATCTACACTTGGCATATGCCTTTTTTGATAGTAGCGGAATAAACCTTATAAAAATATTTTCCTTTCTTTGTTTTTAGTGCTACAACCACAGACTTCAGCTCCCTGATGCATACCAAGGTATTGTCATAGGTAGTACCTTTGCCAAGAGACTCCTAGCAAGTTTTAAATGTGACTCTTGGTTGTTCAAAATTTGGTAACCCCTGAAGTAACACAAGTACAGTGAATTAAAGAACTCTACTTGCTGAATGTTCTACGCCTCATAAAAACAAAGGTCTAGTGTTTCTTGCAAGGTTTTGGTTGGATTCTCCTATCACAGAGCTGCCACGATTATAGCGAGAGAAGAGATACCCTGGCCATGATTGAATTTTTAAGGATTTTGTTGAAGAAAAGATTTATTTTTATTTAATCTGATGAATTACAGAACAAGGGCTTCCACAAGAAACTGTTGTGGTTTTACTGGAAACCCTCAAAGAACCTGTAAATTTACTTCTGAGGGCCTTCTGGGAATATGTAAAGAGAACATCTAACCAAAAGGCCTCTCCTCTCCCCTAGAATATGAATGGTGTACACATGATAGCCAACCCAATTGGAACTGCGAATTCCAAAACCAATGGGCAGCATTTACCTCAGGTAAGAGGTGCTGATCTTCTGGGGAAGGCAAACACAGTCCATTCACAGCAGGTTCATATACAGTCCCTATAAACAAATAGGAAGTTTTGCTCCTCTTGTCTTAAGAGCTTTTGATAGTCAGGCCTATGCTAATTCTCAAGATGATTTTTACTTCTAGTTGCCTCTTTCACAGACCTCTTATACCCTTTGGATTTTCTTTGGTGTGTCCTCCAGGAGAAGAAATGAGTCCCCATCAGAGTGCTAGATAACTGGAGTAATACAATAGCATTTTTGGAAATCTGGGTATAAAAGTGATGTATAAATCCAAACATTTGGTTTACTAGTCTATAATCTCTACTGATTATTTGTTTATGTTATTACATCACCATATCAGTGCAATCCAAATAACAGTCCCTCAGTGGTCATATTGTGAACTCTGAACGTATTACAGATTTGACCTAATACAGGTTTGGACTAGGGTTTTCATGAGAGCAAGAAGCTCAGAACAGTACCAGAGTTATGTAAAAAAAAATAAACCCACTGCAAAGCAACAGAACTGTACATGCTGTACCAAATGAATTCAGTACCCCTACTGTCTTTTTCCTGACCCTGATCTCTTCTTTATGTTACCTCCAGGGTTGCAAACACAAGATATTTTTTAAATATCTTTTTACTGCAATTTTTTTACTGACAGAGAAACTTTTTTACTGGCATGTATTTTACTGTCAGTAAAAAAAAGTCTTGTGTTGGTAGACCTGTGTGACTATCATAGTGATTTTATATCTTGCTGTCCCCACCACAGGAGTCCCCTGCTCATCGCATACCCTGACATGCCCAACTGCACCCTGTACCATGCTGTCCCCCACACCCGACTCCCCAGCCTTACTGATGCCTCACTCTCCCTATCCCAGAATGGTCCTCCACCCACCGGCTCTTCCCCTCCCAACTGGTAGCTTTGTCCCAGCTGCATCACCCCACTCCTTGTACCTTCAAGGGAAACAGATGTTAGAGACAGGGGACAGCCAAAGGGACCCAATGGCAGCACATGGTTATGGAAGAGTCTAACAGGTTCTGGTGAGCCACAGCCCCCTGACAAGAGTTCTGTGCAGGGTTTTGCACTCCTGTCTTTGAACACTGCTTGTAGATTTTTCCTGCAGTGGGACTTAAAGCTCCAGTGGCTTCATGTTTTTATGGAAGGAAAAATGTTTTTACAGATTTTTATAGATAGGAATTTTTAGGCTATTTTTATGAAGTGTCTGTACATTTGCAGGCAGTTGGCAACTCTGCTCACTTCCTTTAAATTCCATGGACTGTCTACTAATAGTCACCACTATGGAATGCTCTTTGCATTCTTCTACCACCTGCAGCTGCCTACCCATCTTCTCTGGGATACACCTTATGTATGCAGTGTCACACCTAATTTCCCTTGCAGTTTACCCAAGCTACTTTCATGACCCAAAGTGAGGGTGAAAGGTCTGCCAAACATTGCCTGCTTGCTTCTCATGTGCCTTAAAGTCTACTGATTACAAAAACTAAAATAGAAGAATTCACTCCTCTCAGCTCAGAGTTTGTTGGTAGTCCACTGAAAGTTCATCTAGAAGTGGAGCAGGGCCAAATTCTGATAAAAAATATGATTACTGCTCTCCCTACATTTTAGTCCCAGGCCAAGCATTTTCGGGTCATTGGACAGGTTTTCAGTTCTGATTCCAGTTAATTCCCATAAAGAATAAGCTACCTACAACAAGATTGTTTCTTTGTTTCTAGACATTTTCACAATCAGAGTTTCCATGTGGCCTATGCCAAGCTGCAGATATTGTTTAATACTTTCCCTAGTGTGTATTTCTTTTTACAGACTCAGATACTTGTTCTGCCTCCGAACTCCAGAGACCTAGATTTGAGTACCAAATATCGATACCAATCTAGACATGATCATATGGTCTGTAAGTGCCTCTCACTGAGCATCTCATACGCTGCAACCATTGGGGGACTGACCACCATTATAGGCACATCCACTAGCCTCATATTCTTAGAGCACTTTAACAGGTAAGTGACATCACACAGCTCCTGGCAGTCATGTTAGAGACTGGTGCTGAGATAATTACCATCATGGTGATAGTCTTACTATAAGAGTTACTGTCTTATGGAAATAAGAACATATTCAAGAAAATATATTTAGAGATAATTTTGCTTCTGCTTACTTTCCATACACTTTCTTTCCTACTTCTTTATTGCTAAGTGTATATGATTAGAAAGAGGATCATTATTTCATAGATTCATAGATGTTAGGGTTGGAAGGAACCTCAATAGATCATCGAGTCCGACCCCCTGCCTAGGCAGGAAAGAGTGCTGGGTTCAGATGACTCCAGCTAGATGCTTCTCTAACCTCCTCTTGAAGACCCCCAGGGTAGGGAAGAGCACCACCTCCCTTGGGAGCCCGTTCCAGACCTTGGCCACTCTAACTGTGAAGAAGTTCTTC
>JAGPOW010001296.1:37587754-37612331 GCA_030014935.1 Caiman crocodilus | reverse complement strand
TTTTTTTAAAAACTTGGTCAGTGATGGGGTGTTCAGCATGGTCAAAGTAGTCTGCCACAGGCCTATGTGTCCTACTACAGCTGATATCAGTTTGTTTGTCATTAATTCTTTCATGTAGGGATCACCCCGTCTGTCTGGTGTAAACAGCAGAGGGGCACTGTAAGCAGGTGACGGCATACATGGCATTATTGGAGTTGCACATTAATAAACCTCATTTGTTATAATCCATGTTATTTGGTCCAATGATGGTCTATATCAATGTTGGGGCATAGAAGGCATTTGGATCTGATGAAAGGTCTGGTGCCTCAGTGAGACTGGAAGTTGGGTAACCTGTTGTTTGAGAGGCACCATTTAAGGTTGGGGGGCTGCGTATGACTAGGACAGGTTTGTCCCCCATGACTAAGACAGCCAGCCCTTTCCAGACATCATTAGTGATGTGTCTAATGTGTTCAAACCAGGTCAGCATAAGGTCTGAGTCTGGCTTTGTTGATTTGAGCGTCTGTAGTTTTGGTGTTGTATTGCAGTGGTGGGAATCCCTACTTTAGAACCTTGTAGTGTGCATCACAGTCAATGGGACCAGAATAGATACAGCTGTAACATAGAGCTTGGCTGTAGATGATGAATCTAGTGGTGTGCTTAGGATGAAAGCTGGTGGTATGAAGGTAGCTGTGGTGGTCTGTTGATTTCTGATACAATATTGTGGCAATGTGGCCATTGCAAATCTTCACAGTAGTGTCTAAGAAATGAATTTGTTGGGTAGAGCATTCCAAAGTTGGTGGAGGGGTGGAAGTTGTTAAAGACCTAGTGAAATTTCTTCAGAAATTCCTTCCCATGTGTCCATACAGTGAAGATGTCATCGACGTACCTTGGGTAGATCATGGAACCTGGAACCTGACTCACTTTAATCTTTAGGATTCTAGCAAAAAGTCAAGATAGTCCTCTATTAGGCTAAGTTTGAATGCACTGTTAGAGAGATACAAGTACATTATTTTATTTGTGTTGGCACTGGAACAAGCTGAAATTATTTCACTTTTCCCTTGTAATTAGGTACCTACCTAAATCATGGCAGAATTGCACTTTGCAGTGGGGCTCCTTTAATCTTGCTTTTTTCACTGCACTCCCCTCTCCCGACCCCAGATCCTATCCTGCCACTGATTGGCCGAGGGGCCCCATGAGCCCCATCTCTCACCACTTGCTCCTAATTGACTAGGAGACATAATTTAAAACACGGCATGGTTTTTGCTTCCTGGCCAATCAGGAGCAAGTGACAGGGCTGCCAGAGCCCCTCTACCATTCAGTAGTGAGGGTGAAAAGAGCAGGATTAAAGAAGCTGCTGTGCAGCACACTTCCACCCTGATTTAAATAGGTATCTACTTAAATATATGGGACAAATACACAGATGATATGTTGCAGAAAGAAACATGATAAAAGAACTCAAGCAAACATGAGAACCAAGGTTAACTCCCCAGCCTTGCCACTGAAAACACCCTTAACAGGGTCTGCACCCATGCTTTTACCACAGCAAACTTCCTTTAGTGTGTCTTTGCTATAATCAAAATGTTTTTTCCTTAGGAAAGGCTACCGGACTGATGCTACTGTCTCTGTATTCCTTGGCTTTCTTCTTTTCCTGATCCCAGCAAAGAAACCACATTTTGGAAAGAAGGAGGAAGGTGAGAAGATATTTTTCTTGCATAAAACTTGACCCATTTTTCAACACCTGTAGAGTTTCTGCTTTACAGTGGTGGTCTCTGCAAATGTCTCAAAGACAGAAGAATCTTTCGCACGCAAGCAAATGCCTCAATTCAGCTTCTTATGCTCCATACTCTATCATATCAGACCTTTTCCTCTGTATCTTTCTTAAGCCTTTTGATCACAAACAAGTTTCAAAAAGTTATGGCCATCATCCCATCTTCCCTTTACTTCCCTAAACTTTTTCTGTTGTAACACATGATGATGATGATTTAGAGAAGGCTGAGAACCATTATGGTAATTCCAACGTAGACTGCTGCAAAATGCAGATGGACATAGCCCTTGTCATACTGGGACTGCATGAAAAGTGAGCAACTGCTTAACACACAAAAAAGTCTCTGGGTCTATTCCTATTGTTATCTGCTAATGTAGGGAGATGCAGTGCCATTCTCTGGCAACATTAACCATCATTTTCTTCTTGATAACAAATCTTATTGTTATTTAATATTTACTTTATGGTAGCACTCAGAAGCCACAATCAGGATCAGGCATCTCTTATGCAGGGCTATGCCGGTATCTACAAAGGCATGAACCCTCCAACTTGACTCCAAATAATTATTAGAAACTGTATGCAAGTACTTCATTGCCGCTGCAAGTAAATATGTAAGTTAGGAAAACTGCATTAACACAAAGTCCATTTCAGTACAAAAACTGGCCCATAAAGTAAGTTAGCACTTCCAGGAAAGTCTGGAACTATAAATGGCCCTTGTATGATATTATGGCTCTATTAGGAGTGAAAAGATGAGGACCACCTCCTCAGAAATAGGAACCGGATCTTAAACATTCTTATCTAGGAATCGTTTGTACACAGTTTACATAGGAAAAGAGTTAGTCTCTCAGATAGATCTGACTTAAAAGCTTAACCAACAATGGCACTAATAGAAGCCAATAAGAAGCTGGTAAGGCATCAGAAAATTTCTTCCTGAGACATAGACAGTCATAGAAGAAGCGAGCTGCATTCTGTACTAGCTGTCTCGTGCAGATGGGCCATTAAGAGTAGCTTTATACAGAGTACATTACAGCAGATATGCTTAATATCACACCGACAGAAATCAGTGAGATATCCTCTACAATTCAGAGAAATGTAACATTGTTAATGCAACATTAGCTGTGTTATTTTTTTATTTTGCTTTGACATAGGAGATGAAGAGAATTCTGCAGACAGTAACTCAATGGAGCCAATAATTACCTGGAAGGACTTCCAGAAGACTATGCCCTGGGAGATTGTAGTTCTTGTTGGAGGAGGATATGCTTTAGCAGCTGGATGCAAGGTAGGATTTTAGAGGTTATCCTCCATTACTTGGGTATATGGACCCTTAAACTGTCTACAAGCCTAGATCTTTATTTAACCCCTTGATGTTCTGACAGTTCTGGCAACAAAATTCCTCTACAATTTCAACTGGCATGTCATCTACATCTCTGGGCCATTGTGCTGAAAGTCAGTTATATTGGGGATTTCAAAACCTTGCTGCATAATCTCTCTCCTGATGACTGGACTTCATATCACTATCATTATCATAAGAGCAGCACCCTAATCCCCAGTCAGGGTTGGGGTCCCACCGTGCTAAATAGCTTGAGAACATTTTGTTTAGACGCAGTGCCTGTAATGTCCCGTCATTCACTGAGCATTCAGCGGGCCTCAGCTCTGCTCTTGAAGAGACAGGAAGAACAGTTCGGTACCCATTCAGGTTTGCTGCTAAGCAACTACATGGACCACTTTCTCTTTGGGGTTCATTAGAGACTGACTGAAATCATTGACTCATGAAGCTGAAGTGGGGGTGTAGGGAATGGCCAACTGAACTGAAGTTACCATAATTTGCTGGGGAGATCCTTCATTACAAGGTCTCTCAGACAAGAGGTTTGCATTTCTCGGTACACCCCGTTCTCCCTCATTGTGTCATTCTTGTCCTTCTCAGACCTCCGGCCTTTCTACGTGGATTGGGCGCCAGATGTTGTCTTTGAGCAGCCTCCCGTACTGGGCTGTTACTCTGCTGGCCTGCATCTTGGTGTCCATGGTAACAGAGTTTGTTAGTAACCCAGCCACCATAACTATCTTCTTGCCTATTTTGTGCAGTATGGTGAGTAAAAACAATGGGGTTTTAAGCTGTTGTTTCCCAATAACCTTTAGGAAACTATCTCAAGATGTTAGGGTATCAGCTGTGAGCTGATGAAGACCTCGGTTCAGTGCTGCTATGGTGCTGACAGGGTTAGAAGCATTACCTTAGCCAGTCAACAGGCCTGGGTGCAATATGGTATCATTAGTAAATACTCTGACCACCCATATGCTTTCCGGTCTTATTGAGGTGCTTTGAAAATAAACAAATATGCCTTGAGGGAACCTGCAATCTAAGAGTAACAGAAATGAGAAGAGGAAGATAAGGGAAGAAAAAGAATAGATCACACAATAAGAGCATGTGGTTACTTGCTGAAGCTTGTACACAGCTTTAGGCTTGATTTAACTTTTTATTAGATCTTATATCTATTATTCATTAGCTAATGTTTCTCTTATTCACTTTGTATGAGGGAAGAAGTGACTTCTGAAGGGGATGCTAAATATAGTGAGGGGGCTGGCTTGGTGCGCAAGTTGACAGACCAAGTATTAAGGACAGCATGGAAGTGTGAACAGAGGTACTTGTGAAAGCAAGACAACGTGGAAAGGGAGTTTGTCATCAAAGGCAGAGTGGAAGGAAAGACACCACTTATATCCTACATTAGAATACAGAAACCATTGCTTTAACTGCAGTGAAGGCAACAGGAACCTGCCTTCATTTTTGCATTTTATATCATGAGAAATACTGTCCACCAGGGATCTCACATGTGAAATGTGTTTCTCCACAAATGCAACCTAATGACTGACATGGTGAGGTGATAGGGAAGCAATCTGAATTGAGTCCAAAAATGCAGCCTCATTCCCCAGACTAGGATTGAAAAGTGTTCCATGGAAGCACATGTTCAGCTACTAGAGGAGGGGAGCCCTTCGTTTCAATGGACAGTGGTTTACCTTGGATGCAGTTTGGAGCTGCGCTAATTAGATCCAAAAGCAGCAGCATAGACTACAGATCTCCTGCAGTGCCAAGGGGCAGGAGAAGTAAATGGGAGAAAGAAAATGGTGAAACAACCCATTTACCCCCATTAAAGCATGTTAAAAGTTTGACTAAAGTTTCTGGTTAAACAAGACCTGAAATTTTTAGTGTACTCTGCTTTCTACAACTCCTTGAAGGAAAATTACCCTACTGTTAGACCTCAAAATGTTAAGAACCAAGGAGATTCTAATAATCCTGGTTATTAGTGTAACTGGTCAGTTGTAATAAGCAGTGACAAAACTTGCAAAACCAAACCATCCTACAATTAAGATGAGAGAACTTTTTCTGCCTTCTCCTAACAGCCAAATGGCAGAGTGAAACTTCTCTTCTCCCACCCCTTCTTTGTCTTTCCAGTCAGAAACCCTGCATATCAACCCTTTATACACTCTGATTCCTGTAACCATGTGTATCTCCTTTGCTGTGATGCTGCCAGTTGGCAACCCCCCAAATGCCATTGTCTTCAGTTATGGGCACTGCCAGATCAAAGACATGGTAAGTTCTGAGAATAGTTTTATTCCCCAGCCCTGATGCAAACAGAAACCACTGACTAGTCTGGAAGTAATAAGGGGAACCATGATAGTAACAGATGGTTGGTTTGCACAACAGCTATTTCATGGTAGCTGACAATTTTGGAATCTCTGCTGTAGGTATGCATGTATGTCATCTTAATTTTTTGGCCTTAATATAGTGGTTGTGAAAAGTACCAAAGAACTAGCAACACAAAATCACGCATGTTATTTTGTAACTCCAATATAATAGCAGTCTGTAAAGAAAGAGATTAAGGAGCACAATGAAAGGGAAAAGCCAGAATTATATGACAAATGAATATCTCATATAACTCTGCAGTTTTTCATGTAGCTGTCACCCTAGCCATGTGGGAAGTACATCCAGGAGCTAAATATATAGTGGTGATGTCCAAATGGAAAACTGTGAACCTATGTGATGAATTGCATTTATCATGCACTCTTGGCCTCCTTTCTGGCACTCTGTCTGCACTCTCACACACAAAAATCTTCACTGGGCCTATTTGCTACTGTAGTCAGCACATTTACAACAGAGGATTGTCAGCTTGCTAGTACTCAGACTACTGCCTTCTGAGTTTGCTAGTTAACACTTTTTACCTGACTGACATTGATTGTGCTCTCATGTGCTTGTTTTTCATAGGTGAAAGCTGGGCTGGGTGTAAATCTGATTGGTCTAGTGGTTGTCCTGATAGCCATCAACACTTGGGGAATTAGCCTTTTCCAGCTGAATACATTTCCAGACTGGGCAAGGGTCAGCAATGTAACCGGTCAGTTGTAATAAGCAGTGACAAAACTTGCAAAACCAAAGCAGCCAGGGGCAAATATTTCATCTAAATTGCACATGTAAAAGAAAGGAAGAAACTTGAGTGTATATAGATCCAAGATCTAGAGCAAAACATAAAGCAAGTCCACAGGTTGTTCTCCTAAAAAAAGATACCTTGCCTTTTATTTCCTAAAGTGAAAATTTGCATTACTTTTTCACTTTTTAACATCACCATGAAACAAGACTGATTTGCTTTGATTTATTGCTTCTTTCCCTGTGCTACCATAATTCTAGAAGAAAATCCAACTTAGAGCTTCCCTTAAACTACAGAGCAATCAAATTGAACATTTCCCTTGCAAATAGGGGCTATATGATCCCAGTGAGAAAAATGAAGTATATACTAGTATAGTATACAGCATTAATATACAACATTAATATATCTTCTGATGTCCACAGAAGATAGAAGGTGACTCAGTTTACTAATTTGGAGCTTTTTTAAGACTAATTATTTTAAATGCAAGTTTGTTTGGGTTTTTTTTTTCCTTGAGGTGAGTCATCATTACTTAAAGATGTTCAATCTGTTAGCTAATCTGTGTGGACTAGAGAAAAAATTGACTAGAAAATGTGTAGCATCCACACGAAAGGGAGATGAGAAACTACTACTCAGGCAGGGATGAATGAGGGACCTGGACATGGCAACACGGGAGAGGACCCGGGGCTTGTCCTCAGTCCTCACGTGAAAATTTACATGTTGGAATACTTTCAGTCTCTTCTTTGGAAAGAGGAACTTCAGAGTCTTCTCAGGATTTCAGATGGGAAGTGTCAGGTTCCTCATTCCTTATTTTTCTGGTGTGGACGCTGTCCACAACAGTCCTGCAGCGGAAGCAATTCCCAGCAAACCCTGACATGGCCACCAGTTTTGTTCTCTTTATGTTTCCTTTGCTGTTGATTTTATTGATAGAGAAGGGGTACTCCTTTCCAAGGTCATAATCAATGTTGCTCTGTAACTAAGATGGGAAGGGCTGGTAGGAATGGCATTGACAGATCTCACCATCACAACACTCACACTGAGATCACACACACACACATACACACACCCCTCTATTCTTTAGCAGCCCAGAGAACAGGGGCTCCAAGCCAAGGTAGCTTCAAGATACAGCAGAAAAGCAGCACACCAAAGGACCATTTTCTCTTATGTTTATAAAGGTGGGTGCCTTTCATTACTGATTGTATCCCTGTTATCCCCACTAGATTTCCCTTATGATATATATTGTTTTTAATCACTTATTTAATGTCAAAGCCTTTGATCTGGTTATTAGGATAATTGGGTCCCATATAATCACTTTAGAGATGCAATTTAATCACTTGCTATGTGGCTTTGTTCAATAGGCTTCCCATTTGGAAACAGTATATTTCAATGTTAGTATAAATGTCTATACAATGTAAAGACAATGTCAATAAAATAAATTATTCACCATGTCATGACCTTGTGCTTTGTAAGACTATTAATGAGACTCAAATATATGTCTCGCTGTGACCCAAGTAGTGTTCAGCATAACAAAGATTAGAGTAAATTTTAGTACTGGCATATTGATTTTTTAAGAAAGGGTTTCCACGTATTTCTGCTTGTAATTAAAATGGTATAACAAGATGTGCATGTGTTAGTAGAGGTGGATATGACAGGACTAGGGGATCCATCTAGTTCTTCCTCGATCAAAATAGTTCTTAGTACTATCATGAAGGCAACATGAAGGAGGCAACACAACTTGGCAAAACAAGGTCTGTAGCATGTATCTGCTGGGAATTTGTTCCTGAAAAATATATTAAGATGGACTCCTGTAGATTGACAGTGTAGCATAAACCATGGGTTAGTGACTGTCATACCTCTCCTTTGTTTTGCAGCAATGCACAGGGAGGCTGCTTGCTGCTTCTTCCAATAATGTGTTAAGTCCTTTAGTTCAGATAGGAAAAACTTTTGCTGAAGATCTTGAGTTCAAGTCCAATTGATGAGTTATACAGAGTTGCAGCAATGCAGTGTACAACTTGTTTATTTTTTGTGTTTGTTTGGGTCAAACGCCTTTCTTTTAAAGGAGACTGGGTCCCATCAGTATTGTTGCCCCTTTTTGACCTACCTCTTAGCCAAGATCTGGGATCTTACCCGATTGTTTCTGTTAGGTGGAGACATGGATTATGTGAATCAGGTGTTTCCAAAGTGCAGTCCTGTTAATTTTCAAAGAAAGTCCTGTTTTTCTGAGCACAGAAGGGACAAAATAACAGAAGGTAATTTCTTTGTTTTCAGTTTCTAAGCCTGCCCTTCCAGTCAGTACCCTGCCCAAAAGAAAATATCTTGTTTTCTTAGTTTATTCCCAATGTTAAACTCATGCTGCTCCTTTTTTAGGCGGTTTGTATTCTGATTCCTGTCTCTCTCACTCAGAGCCAGCTTCAACCAAATTTCTTAAATCCTGTGTTTTTAGTGAAGGCCAAGTCTGCTCATCTCAGCTTCTCTCTGGCCTTCTTATTTTGGTCCATGCCTTGGCCAGTGGTTTCTTTTGCTCTAGCTATCACCAAACAAAGGAACATTTAATTGCTTTCTTATTTAGTTTAAATGAAAAGTCACTAGCATGGTCATCACCAATGTCAGCGAGACCTTAGTGTAAAAACATGCTTGTTGATAGTCATGAACACCCTCCACATCAATAGTTTTTGTATAGAAGATGTTTCTAAATAACTGTTGCATGACAAAATAATAATAAACAAAATTATCTGCAGATTTATTTTCATAAATCCAAAGAGATAAAAGTCAGCTCTGACGGGACTGAGGCAGAGACATCTAGGTCTGGCACAGACATTGCATAGACTGGTTTGACCCAAATCAGTTAAGTCTGATACTACATTCAACCAGATTTATCTCAACCCAGTTTCAGCCATTCTCAAACTGGTTTATGTGCACTGAACATCTGTTCTGTTATAGGTTTAAGCCAGTTTCTGATCACTTACACTGGTGTATGTGTAATGTCTGTCCCTAGCCCTAGAGAGTAGGGTTACCATATTTCCAGTTTTAAAACAAAGGACACCTGTTGTGGGGGAGAGGGGTAATATGATTGTGGGAGAGGCAGTGATATGCTGGTGCCTTGCCTCTGCCCCTCTCTCCCAAGCCACAGCACCCCCCCAGTCCTGCCCCTGCCCCTCACTCCTGACCCAGAGTACCTCACCCCCCAGATCATGCTGGTGCCCCTCACTCCCAACCTGTAGCCCCTGCATCTCTGCTGATGCCCCTCACTCCCAACCAACAGCCCCCTGACACTGCCTGTGCCCTGCATTCCCAAACCAGAGTCCCCCACCCTCTGGTTCCCCTCACTCCCAAGCTGAAGCCCCCCTGAGCCCTGCCGGTGCCCCTCATTCCTGACCCACAGCACCCTGCCCCCCCATCCCTGCTGTCCATGCAGCTCCTTGCTGCCCCTGAAGAACCCCCACCCCACTCTCTTCCCCCGCTGGAGGGGCAGGCACCTCCTCCGCCTTCCCACCCTGCTGTAGCCCTGGTGCCTGGGCAATTTAGGCACCCCTCCCTTGCACACCCATCCCCTCATACACACACCCACACACACCTACAGTTCCCAGCCTTGGCCCTCCAACACCAGCAACCCCCACCTCCCCCCGACTTAGTTGCCTGCAGCTGCGGGGTGGCGTGGAGACCCATGTGACGCCCCAGCTTACAATCCCCCTCCCCTGCTCCCTCCAGCTTTAAGCAGCTCCTTGCTGGGGTCAGCCAGGAAGTACTGGGAAAAAACTTTGATGCTGAGCACAGGCAAAGCAAAATCCAACACATTTCTTGATATTTTAAAAAAACCTCTCGGATTGAAATGGGAGGACCTAAAAAGAGGACATGCCCAGGAAAATCCAGATGTATGGTAACCCTACAGAGGAGTGAACTTCATCAAGAAATTCCCACAAAGCAGTGGTGTAATTAGAGGAGACAAACTGGGCCATGGGTGCTGACTTGAGGTGCAGAGAAGAGGGAGGTGCAAAAAATGGACTGCTGCTATTAGCTACATGATCTCAATCACAGTCATGGTGGCAACTAGAAATCACCGCTACCCCTCCACCCTGGCTGTCTGGCTATATCCCTACACTGTTGTCATAAACCACATGGCAAGTGTCAAGACAGAAAAGGATCTTGGAGTCATCATTGATGCCATAATGAATATGGGCTGACAAAGTGGGGACGCGGTCAAGAAGGCCAACCATACCTTGTGCATCCACAGATGCATCTCGAGCATATCCAAGGAGGTGATTCTCCCCCTCTACGCGACACTGGTCAGGCCGCAGCTGGAGTACTGCATCCAGTTCTGGGCACCACACTTCAGGAGGGATATGGCCAATATGGAGAGGGTCCAAAGGAGGGCAACCCACATGATCAGGAGGCAGCAGGGCAGGCCCTACGAGGCGAGGCTAAGGGACCTGAACCTGTTCAACCTCCAAAAGAGAAGGCTGAAAGAGGATCTAGTGGCAGTCTACAAACTAGTCAAGGGAGACCAGCAGGCACTGGGAGAGTCCCTGTTCCCCCGAAGACTCCTGGGAGTCACAAGAAACAGCAGATACAAGCTAGTGGAGGGTAATTTCAGGCTAGATATTAGGAAGTGCTATTTCAATGTCAGGGTGGCTAGGATCTGGAACCAACATCCAAAAGAAGTGGTGCTGGCTCCAACCCTGGGAGTCTTTTAAAAAAGGTTGGATGAACAGCTGGCCGGGGTTATTTGACCCCAGTACTCTTTCCTGACAAGGCAGGGGGTCAGACTAGATGATCTCCTCAGGTCCCTTCTGGCCCTACCAACTATGAAACTACATCAGTGATCTTAGTCTACTCTGGTTTTGCTGGCACCCTAGACTGCCAAGTTCCAATTTTTTGGCAGCTCTGGCTGTTCACAGACATGGAATTTCTATAACAGCATTTTTTTTCACTACAAAGCAACATAAAACAGGGCTCCCTGTCATTTCAGTGGAGGACATAAGAAAGTATCTGGAGGGCAGAATTTGGACCAGAGTCCACTGTATGCTAAATAAGAATGTGAATTACATGCTACAACAAATGCACCAGCACTGGTCTCTGAGTAGCAAGTATTTGGAGTGCATAAATTAGTGGTGGTGCACAGGGAGTGTGTGGGGGTGCACGTGCACCCCCTGAGAGCACCAGTGCACCCCCTGACTGGCTGCACTTGCCACTTACGTGATGGACAGGAGGGCCATGTGGGAGAGGTAGTCCCTCCCTGCAAGCACCAACTGGGGAGTGGGATCGGCTGCGGAGAAACCCCCCCGCCCCCTCCGGTCAGCGGGGGGACCCCCCCAGGCGGTGGGATCAGCTGTGAGGGACTGCCCTCCCCAGTCGCTGACTGGTTGCTGGGGGGACGTGCCCTTCCGACTAAGGCAGCACCAATCGCCCATAGAATAAATGATAAGTGAGCAAAAGGAGAGAAAAAACCCACAATAAAACAGATTTGTCCTAGTCAGAAACTAAAAATAAAGATTTTTCTTTAGAAAGGAAATAACTGGGATTCCAAATTAAGTCCTTTCCAGATGCTTTGAATATTTAGTTTAGTCTACTAACAGTTCCTTTTCCATCAAAAATCACTCTGTCATATTAACTAGTAGCTACATTATATTGTTCTGTCTTTCAATCCTTTCTGTAAGAGAAAGATTAAGTAGAATTCTTTGGGTGTGTCTATGTGAGACATTTACTGTGCAGTTGAGTAATTAACTGCTCAGTAAATGTCTCGTGTCTACATGTGAGCCCCTACTAGGGGACAGGAAGTTAATAAACTCTGCAGAAAGGTACTACTTGCAAATACTGTGGAGTTTTTTTGTGCTGCAGATTTTTTGTGTGTGCAGCAGTGCATGTCTAGATGCTGCCCCAGCTGCCTGGGACATCAGTGTGGGGACTGCCTGCTGGCTAGCCTGCACTGGAGCACCTTCAAGCCCCAGCCAGCGCCGCACAGCCTTCCACAGCACATTGAGCCAAGTTGGAAGAGCCCTGGGCTGGCAGGCTGACCCCTAGGGCCACTGCCAGCTGGGGCTGCCCTGACCAGCAAAATGTGCTGTGGTCCAGGTTCATGTATAAATGGTGCACCCAGGAGCTTCCTGGGAGCAATAAGCTCTGCACTTTATTCCCATACATTATTGGCACGTGTAGACGTGCCCTTTTAAGATTAAATATCTAATTGTTATATTCCTATGACTCCTGAATTATTTCAGTGAACTTAACTGAAATACACAGGATTTACACTGACAGCAATTTTTTGCTTTGCAGTTAATAAATATTTTTATCTCTCAGGGCATAAACCACTTCTTCACATGGTAGCTGCATGGCAGCTGCTCCTTTGTGCTTGCAAATTTTAACTTATAAAATTTAAGACTGGATTACAAAGAACTGGCTCCTTCTGTCCTCCTCCATATTGATCAATACTTTACCACATAAGACAGTTCATTGATTGCAAAGCTGAAGTTTGCAGAAAAATGGCACTGCTCAGCATGACTAAGGGTTTTGGATTGGAATTCCTTTTCCTAGCAGGTTTGAGTACCCCCCATAGATGACCATCAGCATACATAATGGTATTTGACCTCCTGTGGGGGGCAACAATATTAGTAGAGAAACTAATGGCTGGAAACACTATGAAGAAAGACCTCCCTTCATTTATTGAGACAATTGGTCCATGTGAGTCTTGAAGGAAAAATAGGGAAAAATATTGGAAGTCTGCATTAATGCAGCTCTGTTCATTATTAGTTGTCCTCAAGCTGTCAGACTGTTATTTTGACGCTTCCTCCTAGTAGGAATGTATGAATGTAGTATGTAGACATTTCCTCCTAGTATGAATGTAGGATTTGAGTTTTAAGAGAATCTTTAAACATTATAAAAGTAGATAAAGCTACAGTCCACAACAAGGAGTATAAATCAAGGGGAAACATTTCTTCCTGAATTCATAGGTTCTGTCATAGATTTATGGTTGGTTCTCTTTTGGCCCCTAATATATTTTGCAAGGACAAAATAAAACCACAGCAAGGAACATCTGCTCTGAGGACAAACTCTGCAATTTGCTTTATTCTTCAAAGAAGGAAATATGACATTTTTTGGTTATGATATAAATTTTCATGCATGTTTCAAAAGGAGTGGTGAGCAACATCTGTAACCATTCTATAGTGATACCACTTCAGTAAATGGGAGCCACCACTTGGGACTCTGTAAAATAAAGGTTAGCAGACACTACTGAGAAGTTTTACAAATTGAATACAATATTTATTTCTTCAATCCCCCAGAGAGAATTAGAGAAATATGGGGGATTTGTCTCTACAGTTCTACTGTTTACCTCATGAAGCATTATTGTCTAAGACACAAAAGTAACTCTGTCTCATTTAGAACAGATACCTATTTGTATAGAAATGTCATGTCACAAACTTCTTTTTACAAATATCATTTATGTTCACAGCATTAATCATTTTAAACATATTGCACTGATTTTTGTCTTTTCCCAACCTTAATGCCTTGTGGGCTGTAAAGCATAGGGAATCAAGCTTGGCCTTTCCAAAGCATGACACATTTTCTTCACCCTTATTTGCTGCAATATATCTATCTTAGGAGACTATCTCCTAAGAAAAAAATCTGAAGAAAATAACGTATACCTATTGTAAGGCATTGCTGACAACTCTCTAGAAATGTGATAGTTGAAAACCTGGCTCCAATGAAGAAAATGAGAACTTGCTATTGGCTTTATTGGATCCAGGAGTTTATCCACTAGCATTTAACACATTGAGACAAGATCCTTTGCTATCAGATCATCAGGAATTGCAGCCCAGGTTCCTGCAAAACCATTGAAACTAATCAGAGATCAACATTCTTCAGCCTTTAGAGTGAGGAGGAGTCAGAGCAGTAGATTAAAGGGGGATAAAATGTGAATGACTCTGCAACTGCCTTTCACTTTCTGTGGCAAATGGAAACAACCTGGATTTAGATGCAGATTCCATAGAAGCCCCACTTTGGAGCTACCTGGCCAGCATAAGGTCTTTGAAGTAACACTCTATCACCTGCAGTGAGAAGATCAGGATTACTCAACAGTTTGCTGTAGCAAGGTATTCTGGAATAGCTGGGTAGTTATGAAAAGTACTAACAAGCCAGTCACATGGCTTTAAAAGTGTTTGTTTAGGCTATATAGGCATATGGAAAGTGAAGGTAGTACTTGCATCCTACTAGGAACTTTTTCAAGTGAAGGGAGTTGTTACATTCTATTTATCTAAGTATGTCCCCAGGTATTTTAAATGGATCTATCTTCTGACCACGGTACATGAGCACAATGAAAAGGTTGTTGCCAGATGTCTTGGAGATGCCCTGAGTCAACACATTGTCTTTGTGACCTGCCACATACTTTCTGATGTCAAACCTACTCTAACTTGCTCCTGAAACAAGAGTGGCAGGATTAATTGTGCATCACACACTCAGATGTTTTGCTACTTGAAGATCTAGTTTTGCAGCTTGCATTAGTATAACTTAGCATGGTCTGAGAGAAAATATTAATTGAAATGTATTGTGTCATGGTTTCGAAACTGATAGGAATCTTTGCTTTCTGAAATATAATCCTTCAATTTTCCAGGTGGGGAAACAGGAAGTAAAATATGGACTGAAGTACAGAATGCTCCTAACCTTGAGGAGCGTTTAAGAAATCAAACCGTTGTTATTAATTTATCCATTATTTATATAACACTACAGATTTCAGGTTTCCTTTATTTGGAAATCTTTATAATGTGAGAGAATTTACAGCAGATGTCACGATTTTTTTTATCAGATGAAAGTTTGAGCTATAAATTGCATTTTTAATGCCAAAGCAGGCTACAAGGCCAATAAATATGGAGAAACCTTAATTATTCTTTGCCTCCTCATTTTTGTGATGAGCAGAAAGATCATAACATAACCCAAGGGGAAAACTAAATCAATATTATGTGTTGAAATGATTTTATAGGGTAATAGAGGAAATATGACTGGTTTAGAGCCAAAGTTTTGACATATTGAAGTTAAAATGGAATAAGGGAAAGCAAGTCATTTTCTCTAGATTCAATTGTTCATTACTAACCCTATCACAGTCATGGGAATTTAAGGAAAATCAGGCACATGGCTCTATATTTGGGTCTATATGGAATGCAAGCAGCCTGATTCAAAGTCCACTGAAATTTAATGTGGGTGCAACTACATGAGATGCTTAACTGTGCAGTAGCATAGTTTCCTGTATCTACATGTTCACATGCTTACTATGCAATAAACCTCACTAATCATAAGTAAACTTGCTACCTGCAAATGCAACTAGCAAATTTACTTTCAATTAATTAATGGCATAGTAGTGCTCGTGGATGACTGACCAGGAACAAATCTGCTCCCAGTCAGCTATCCACCAGGGGGTGAGAAATTTCTCTATGTCCTCAAGAACTGCCTGTTGACAAGGCAGGCTCCACTACAAGAACCTGGGCAGGGACTATATCCTGCTGTCCTGGCAGCAGGGAGCTCCAAGGTCCTTGCTCCTAGACTGCAACTGGGGCGTGGGAGATGGGAAATCCTTATCTCCCAGCCCCAGCTCCACCATCACAATTGCGGTCATGCCCCAATTAAGTGACTGAGGCACAGGGCTTGGGAAGAGCTGCAGCCATGGGGTAGGTCCCAGCCCCCTGCCTTGATCTGCCAGTGAGGCAGCTAGCAGTGAGCTAGCTGCTAGCTGCCCCACTGGCACATTGGAGCAGGTAGCTGGGACCTTCCCTTCCCCTGCAGCTCTTTCAAAGTCCCCGCCCCTGATTGGGAAGCCAGGGCCAGGAGCTCCCTGCTGCTGGGGCAGGTGGACATTGTCTCCACCTTGGCAGCAGGCAGCTCCCAGGGGCAGAGTGTACTGTTCTAGCCCCGTCCAGGAGACAGCTGTGTCTTAGCCTGGTGCTCCCTACCAGCCCTTGAGCTAGCACCCAGGCAGAGCCTAGAGCTCTCGCTGGTGGTTGCAGGGGCCCATTGTAGGGCCCCAGGAAGCTGGAGCAGTTTGCTGCCATTAGCAGTAAATCTGCTCCCACTTCCTTATGTGTGTAGATGCCTGCCTGGGAGAATTTACTCATGAGTAATGCATGTGTAGATATACCCAGTGTGCCTTAAAGAATATTGACAATTCAGAAATGGCTAAACATGGTTGTATTTTCCTAGGGTAGTCTCATCTTAAAGAAGGCTATTGCTATTCTCCTTAAGACCTGCTGCTATCTACCACAATGCCTCCACTTGTTGGTAGCTTGTAATATGCCCCTAGTAAATGGCCATAGGAACCAGTGACCATTGTATGTGGTGATGTATTTTATAGGTGAGATCCAGTGCCTTAGCAATGAAGTTTGGTGCCTGGGGCAAAGCCCACAGCAGCAACCCACCCTCACCTCACGCACAGATCCAGAGGAGATATGTCCCCCCGCACCCCATGCCCGGGAAGAGCTATCCTTCCCCCACCCCGCACCCCCTCAAATGAGCCATTCACAGCTCCATCCCACACCCCCCTGCTTCAGCACCCAGGACAGTTGTCCTGCTCCCCCCCCCCTTGCTATGGCACTGGTGAGATCTGATGCTTTCCATTATAAGAGCCTTTCAGCTATCTTTAGACTTGCCAAACATCACCAATTAAGACTGAATTTTTTTCATGTCAGTTGCCTGAATCAGGGTGTGTTTTTCTGGGAAAAGTTATAACTGATCAGCTGTCTTATTTCCAAGATTGAGATTAAGGGAAATGTCATTTTACTTGTGTTAAAAAGGCTTACAAGCATTTTCTTAAGAAACTTGTACCTCTGTTTTGAAACAAGGATGTGAAATTTGGTAGGGGATAGCCTTTATGTCAGAAATGTGCCTTTGGCTAAACTCGTGAAAATAATTTATTCTCATATGGCCAAGTTAATAGCTCTTGAAAATTATACTCAATGGGGATTTGCTAGATCTTTCCAGCTAAATGAGCTGAAGTTGGACTGTTTTGATCATGTTCCAACCCTTTGTCTGAAAACTCAGCAGCATTGTCTTTGTAAATGTTCCTGATAATTGTGACAGGCTACTGTGTGTTGCCTGGGACTGGAATTAAGAGCAGAGGGGAAATGTCCTTCCATTGCTTCCTAACTAACACCCAAGAGGAAGAGGAAGTGACAGGCATGAATGCCACATGCTCCCAAAGGCTGGTGGGGCATGGCAGGCTCCAGGCAGTCGTGCTGTCAGCGGTGGCGAGCCGTGAGCTCCTGCAGGCACCCACAACACTGTCGATGGCAGGTGCTGGTGAGTGCTAACTATTTCCAGGTTCTGGAGAAAGGGTGTATTTGAAGAGGTAAGGGGTAGAGGATGTGGGCACCAGCAGTGGAGAAAGTGGGAGGGTATTACCTTCTTATTACTGCTATTTTCATTCTCTCTCTTGTTTTCTTATTGTATTCAGCAGTATCTTGTTGAATCATAGAATCAAAGTACTGGAAGGGACCTGTAAGATCATCAAGTCTGGCCCCCTGCCATGTTCAGGAGGCTATTGGGCTCAAACGAGCTCAACGAGGTGTCTGTCTACCCTCCTTTGGGACACCTCCAAGGACGGTGACTGTACCACCTCTGATGACAGCGTGTTCCGGATTCTAGATACCCTTACAGAAAAAAAACATTTCCTAATGTGCAACCTAATTTTTTCCTCAATTAGCTTGTGCCCATTGGTCCTCGTCCTCCCTGGGAGTCCCTTTCTAAAGAGTTGCTCCCCTAGATCTTGGCGTTCACCCTTGACATACTTGTAGGCAGCTTTCAGGGTTTGTATTACACTTTGACTCTTGAGGGGGGTCTGCAAAAAACAAAAAATGGTTCATTGGAAGGAGCAATCATATTGGAGACCACCCATCACCTCCCTGATTATGGTTTTCAAATCTGATAGGAGGGGCTATTGTCTTTTATGGGGGGCTCAGCCTGCCTTCTCCCTCCCCCACCAAGCTCCTCTGTAATTCACACCTTGCTTGCTTTAGCTGTTTAGAGCAGGGGATCTGGGCACTACCGTACAAAAGAAGCCTGACGAAGCCTATGATTTACCTAAGTGTAAGATTGCTTCTTTCTCTCCCCCATCTACAAATTATCACAATTGATGTTGGCAGTGATGCTTGAGCAATTATGAGATCATCATACCAGACAGAGCCTTTTCTAGTGGGACTGGGCCTTTGGACCTTGCTTGGGAGCAGTCCAAGTTTGTCAGCCTTCAGTATGCATTGCAAGATACACTCTTACTTCCTGATTGTAATAAAGGGGCTGTTAAGTGGTTATGGTTATACCATAGGTTAGAGGATTGAGTATATAAACTACTTTCTGTTATGTAGCTGCACGATTATTGGACTCAAGGGGACTGCTCATTATTTATATGCTTTTTAAGGATTGTCAAAGGCACTCACTGTGTGAAAATACCAATTAATAAAAAAAATAGATTTTTGTATTTTACATTACTAATTAATAATGTAATTTAATTCAGTGTTTTATTAATTTACATTGCCATCATTACCTCTTTGTGTCTTTATAGAGTGTATTTTATTAACAGCTCAGACAACTAAAAGCAATGCTTGTGATATCACAGGTATCAGGTAGTAACCTTGAACTTGCCTTGAACGGCCTTGTCTGTCTAGTACAGCTGCTCATCCTGGCCTGCCACCTCAGCAGAGCTCAGGGGTAGGTACCCAGAATTTTCTACCTGGGCCTAGTGATATGCCCACTCCTGGCAACTAGGGTGGCCAGCTAGGATCAGCTGATCCCTAACCCTTTCCAGCATAAACTCCTGACCTTAAAGAGGAAGTGTTTGAGCAACAGGACTCAACTTTATAGTTGAGTTGTTCTAGGTTGCTGTGTCCTTAGCTTATGCTACTACTAACTGATGAATTCCTTGGATACCGACTAGGAGTGTGCAAAGCAGGCCCTATTCAATTCGGATTTAGATTTAGCCCAAATCAGGGACAGTGATTTGATTAGTTGATTCAGATCACTGTCTCTGATTCGATTTGGCCGAATCTGAAGATTTGATGTTTTGGAGAATCAGCGATTCAGACAGACACAGCTTTAAAAGTTTTTTCTACATAACTTGAGGTAGCAGGAGCAGCTTATGATCGCTGTGATCCTAGGGCACTTGAAGCATCCCACAGAGGTGCGGGGGGGAGGGGGGGTTCCACATGCTTGGCAGCCCCCCTGCACGCTCCCTGGCAGATCCAGAGTGGACCAGTACTTCGGGTCCTCTTCCCGGTCTGCTGCTAAGTGTGCTGGGGAGCCCCTTGTGCCTCTGTGGGACAGTCCATGCACCCCAGCATTGCAGCACTCACAAGCCACCTGCTACATAGAGGTATGTAGAAAAAACATTTAAATAAAGCTGTGTCTATGTCTGAATCTTCGAATATCTTTGAATCAATTTGGAGGGTTCTGATTTGATTCGGAGAAAGTAAAGAGTCCTCTGATTCGATTCTGATTCAGAGATTCAACCACTGAATTGCGCCAAATCTCCACTTAATCGAATCAGGGACCAAAGCTCTGCACAGCCCTAATACCAACCTAGCCAGCTTCCTGATCGCATGCTCTGCCTGGCCCTCTGGATCTCTAATTCAGTTCCCCAGACAGATCTTCTGCCTTCTGACTTCCTGGCTTCTTCTAACCTGGAGGTGACCCCTACGCCTTGCTGCCCATGGTTTGACCTGGAATTTCGGTAGTCCAGTGCCTTGTATTCAAGGGCTTTTATTTTCATGAAATATATTGCAACATAGTGAGGAGAGCCCTCAGCTATGTTCATTGGGCAATGGAGTCAAAAACCTAAAGATCTGTAACAAGCCAGGGAAGCTGGTTAAAAATGTAGTAAGGGGAAGCAGTAGCAGATGCCTTAGCAATCTTCTTGGGGAAAAGATAGGACAATTACTTAGATATTTGAAAGGTTTATATGTTAATGAGAGAAGCATGGTGTCATGCCAGGTAATAGGCATCCAGGTCTAGGAGTTATTTCAGAGGAGAAGCAGCTGAAGTCTGAGGAAAGTGTACTGAATTGGAGTGTCAGGAAGCCAGATGCAAGAAGATCTATGTAGGAATTGGAGTCAGAGATCCAGAGGGTCAGGAGGTTAGCTAAAACAGATATTCAGGAAATCAAACCAGAATTTGGCCAGGTCAGTTTCCAAGAGTCAGGCCAAATTTGGGGTGCATGGGCAAGCCAGGTCAGGAATCCAGAGAGTCTGTGAGAAAGCCAAAGGTGCAGCAGCCTGGATACAGACTGGAACTTTGTTGTCCCAGCATTTCTTCTTCTTGGTCATGGATTAAAAGTGGTAGGGATGAAGGATCGGCTGACTCTGGCTGGTCATGCTTGTAGCAGGGAGTAGGCTTATGGTTCAGCTTAGCTGGAGGCCACCTGTGTTCACACCTACTGTTCTGTTGGGAAGGTGGCAGATGAGGATGTGTGGTGGTACCAGACAAACTAAGGCCCTAGGTTCAAAGGCAGAGCCTGACTCTACCCCCCTATGTCCCCCTTACAAGGGGTGCTGAGCCTCAGTGGTCCTTGCAGAATGTTTTCAGTAGACTGGGGCACGGAAGTTTGCAGGCTTTCACATGCATTTCTCTGGCCTATAACCCTCCCAATCAAGGTGATAGTTTTCCTCACCTCCATCTTGAATTTAGAATCTTGTGGACTAAGTATTCTTCTTGATCCTGAACCATTCCAGGTGGTGGCGGAGGTTGAGACTGGGGGAGGAATGAGCTTTCCATGTAGGGCGTAAACAGGGACATGTGAAATACCAGATGAATTCAGTTAGTGGGAGTGCAATTCAAAGGTGACTGGATTCATTTGTCAGGTGATAGGGAAGGGGTTGATGTACCTGTGATCCAGTTTCTGCAAGGGCCGGTGGATGCGGAGGTCTATAGCAGACCCCTCCCAACATACCTTTTGTCATGCTGAGTAAACAGGTCGCCGTTGACAATGTTGGTCTGCATGCCATTTGTAAGCTGGTTTTGCCTTTTCCAGATGATCTTTAGTTTTTTTGGATGTTCTGCATATATTGCATATAGTTTGTAGCTGCTAGATGGTGGGTAGGAGGGGTATAGCTGGGGTGGAACCTGTAACTTGCAAAGGAGGTCTGTCCAGTTGAGGGCTTTGTGTGGAGTTCCTTGTAGGCAAACTCTGTAAGGAGTCCTCACCTCTTCTCTTGGAAATTGAGGTAACACCAAAGGTATTGCTCTAGGATCTGACCTGTTCTCTTGGATTGACTATTAGTTTGTGGGTGGTATGTGGATGAGAGCTAGGTGTAGACCCTCAGCAGGCACAGGGTTTCACATCAAAACCAGGAAACAAACTGGGGCCTAATGTTAGAGGTTATGTTCTCCCCTTTGGCCCAAGAGACCATGAAGGTGAACCACATGGTCCAACCATAATTGAGCTGTGTCTTTGGCTGAGGGCAGATATCCCGCTTAGTAAGTTGATCTATTTCCCTCAAGACTGCGGAGTATCCATTGGATTCAGGCATCTCTGCAATAAACTTTAGCAAAATAGCAAACCAGGGTTGGGATGGGGAAGAATAGGAAAAGGCTGAAGGAGCCTTCAGTTTTTGTGTGAATTTAAGTGTAGGCACACAGATCCCAAGATTGGATAAAGTCTTGGACCGTCTCGTGCAGGCAAGGCCACCAAAAGTACTGGGCAACCCATTAGCAGGTCTTGTTTGTTCTGGAGTGACCTGCCAACAGTGAATCATGACTTGCACAAAGCACTGTCACTAGCCAGACCTAGGGGCACATAGATCCTACACTCTTTGAATATGACTTTCTCCTGCACCTGGTGGGGCTGCCAAGAGGGCAGCCTGCTCCCTGGGGGAATTTCATTTTATGTGGCCGCTTGAAGCAAGGCTAGCAGGCTTTTTGGTCACATGGCTCTGTTGGTCATGTGGTCACAGGGCTGCGTTTGGCTAGCACCTGCACAGGATCAGCATCACATTTTTTTTTTTTTTTTTTTGGAGAGGGCATCTGGTTTTTCTGTTCCTGGACCCAGGTTATTTGGAAGTCAAAACAGGAGGAAGAGTGCCCAGTGCAGTTACCTCCGAGAGCTTTCGCCATGTACAAATACTCATAAGTTCCTATGGCCTGTGAGGATCAGTATCTTGTGCTGTGCTTCTTCTGGATAATGCCACCACTCCCCCAGGCCACCCAGGTGGCTAAGGGTTTGCTATCCAGGATCTTGTAATTCTGTTCTGCTGGGTTAAGTTTTCAGGAAAAGAAAATATAGGGGTGCAAGGTCTGCTGTTGGCCCTGCCATTGGGAGAGCACTGCACCTATGGAAGTGCTAGGTGCAGCCATTTCTACTACAAATGGTAGGGTAGGATCTGGATGAGTGAACACAGGTGTAAAGGTATAGGCCTGTTCAGGTATTTAAATGCTTTCTGGGCCTCCCTGGATAAGTAAAACTGGACATCCTTTCACAATAGCACAGAAAGAGGACCTACTAGGCGAAGTTGGTGATAAATCTGTGGTAGAAGATGTACACCCCAATGACCTGCTGAGGAGGCAGCAGGCCAGGTAGGCTGAGGCCCCAGGTTCAGTGTCACAGCCCGACACATGGGAAATAAATAGGAAACATTGGAAGTCTTAGTACTATGGAGGAATTATGATATAATTGGGATTATGGAGATGTGGTGTGATAGTTTGCATGACTGAAGTACCTGTCATAGATTAGCATAACTTTTTCAGGAAAGACGGGTAGGGGCATAAAGGGGAAACTGTTACATGGTATATGGTAACGGCTGTTTCGCTCTCTCTCATGCAGTACAGATGGAAGGCAGGCACGTTGAAAGCCTAATGGTAAAGGTCAGCAGGGAGAACATCAGGAGAGGTTGTCACGGTGGGTGGCTGCTAGAGATCATCAAACCAGGAGGTGAAAGCTTTCAAATCACAGGACCTGGTTTTCATGAGGGACTTTAATTATTGGGGCACCTGCTAGGAAGAAAGCAAAGCAGTGCATGAAGAGTTTAGAAAATGTCTGGAGTATACTGGGGATAATTTAATACGGATGGTAGAGAGGCCTCCTAGGAGGTAAGCACTTCTTAACCTACTGCTCCTCAACAGTGAGGTTGAGAATTTGACAGTGTAAAGTAACTTGGGTGACAGTGCCCATTAAATGACAGAGTTCAAGATCCTAAGGGGAGGAAGGAAGGAAAGCAGCAGAATAAAGACGCAGCTTCAGAAAAACAAACTTTAATAAACTCCAGGAATTGGTGAGCAAGATTCCCCGGGAGGACTATCTCAGGGGGAAAGGAGAATGGGTCCAGGACAGCTGGCTGTACTTTACCGAAGCCATATGAAGGGCTCAGGAGCAAGCTATGGTGGAAGAATGGGAAGTGTGGCAGGAGACCAGCCTGACTAGACAAAAATCTCTTCAATGAGTTGAAATTCAAAAAGGAATTCTACAAAAAATGGAAAAGTGGTCATATTACCAGAGAAGAGAGTGAGTGTGTGTGTGTAATATAAAAAAGTATCACATAGGCATGTAGGAAGAAAATTAGAAAGGGTGACACACAATTTAAGATGCAACAAGCAAGAGACATAAGGCAATAAAAAAAAAGGAATTCTACAAGTATGTCGAAAATAAGATGAAGACCAAAGAAACCACACGCCCCTTAAGGAACGCAGAAGGCTATAGTATTTTATGTGTTTTTTACTTCAGCCTTCACAAATAGGGTCAGCTACCAGAAGACAAATGTAGTTGCCAGCAAAGATAGAGAAGGAGATAAACAGCCTTGAGTAGTAGAAAAACAGGTTGGAGATTACTTAGAGAAGCTACATACTTTCAAGTTAGCTTGGCCAGACCGAATGCACCCCAAGGTACTGACAGAACTGGCTGAGGTAATCACGAAGAAGATAGCCAATTATTTTGAAAACTCATTGAGGCTGGTTGAGATGATTAAAAGAGGGCATAAAACACTTTCATAAAAGGGAAGGAGGATCTGGGGATCCACAGACCACTCAGTCTGACCTCAATATCTGGAGAGGTCATGGATCAGGTCCTCAAGGAAGCACCTAGAGGAGAACAAGGTAATTAGGAATAGCCAGCATTCATTCATCAAGAGAAAATCATGTCTAAACAGCTTGATTTCTTTCTATGATAAGGTGACAGGCTTTGTGGATGGTGTGGGGTTTGGGAAAGAGCAGTGGATGCAATAGTGTTAAAAGCCTTGCAACAGTCAGGATGCATCTCTTGTGACATTCTCATTAACAAGCTAAGGAAATACAGACTAGATGAAAGTACTGCAAGGTATATACATAACTGGTTGGATCTAGGGCTGTGAAAGGTTAAACACTTAAATGACAAGTATATTTATACCGGTAATGCATTACCAGTTAACTTTTAGCATGGAATGCAGTCCAGTGGAGACAGGAAGCAGTGTGGTGCCTCAGGAACAGGCAGGCAGGCAGG
>JAGPOW010001296.1:37550169-37564290 GCA_030014935.1 Caiman crocodilus | reverse complement strand
GCTCAGGACTTTGGGTGGGAGGTCTGTAATAGACTCCCACCATTGTGTCCCCTGTGCCGTGTTCCCCACAGATTTTAACCCAGAGGGTCTCCAGTTGTCTACCCTGGTCGCCAATATCTGCTTGCAGGGATGTGTAGCTTTCCTTAACATAGATAGCTACACCCTGGCCCCTTTTCTCTACATGATCCCTCCTGTACAGGGTATAGCCATCTATACCTGTGGTCTAGTCATCGGTGGAGTCCCACCAGGTCTCTGTTATCCCCTATGACATCGTAATTGTTTGCACTGAGCAGGAGGATGAGCTCCTCCTGCTTGTTCCCCAAGCTCCTGGCATTAGTGTACAGGCAGGCAAGTGCCCCCTGGGGGGCTCCTTACCTGCCCACAGATTTTACCAGGGCTGGGGCAGGGGTGAGTTCCCTTAAGTGCCATGATCCACTGGCTTTGCAAGGATTGCTCAGCGGGCCAGCAGTGGCGGCAGTCCCCCCGTCCCCCAGTGGGCTTAGTTTAAAGCCTGGTGGAGCAGGTCAGCCAGTCTGGCTGAGAAGAGCCTCCTCCCTAGGGGAGAGAGGTGGAAGCCATCCCTTCCCAGCAGCTCGCTGCCTCTCTCGCCAAAGAGCAGGCTGTGGTCATGAAAGCCAAAGTCTTCCCAATGACACCAGCGCTGCAGTCGTTGGTTGACCATGTGGACCCTCCTCTCTCTCCTTAGCCCATAGCCTGAGACTGGGAGGATCGACGAGAACACCACCTGTGCCCCCAGCCCCTTTAGCCCCGCTCCCAAATCCCTGCAGCGCCTCATGACCCGGCTGGGAGTCCTCCGAGCCGTGTCATTGGTGTCCACATGAATAAGGAGCATGGGATAGTGGTCTGTGGGTTTGAGGAGCTTTGGGATCCTCTCCGCAATGTCCCGGATGTGGGCCCTTGGGAAGCAGCAGACTTGCAGGGCTAAGGGGTCGGGGGGGCAGAGTATGAGCCTCAGTGGAGGCAGAGGTGTAGAGCGTGGTACAGTGGGGCACCTGACAGCCTGCACCCGAGCAGCAGTTGAGAGGCCTGGAGAGCCTAGCAAGGGTATGCATCCTAGCAAAGAGGCAAGATGCACAGAGGATAGGAGCCCCAATTGTGCGTGTGTTGGCGGGGGGGGGGAAGGAGCCCAGTGAGAACGAGGGGCGCAGAGCTTAAGGAGAGAGGCTGGAGTTAGGGGCCGGGATATAGTTGTAACATGGGAATGCTGAGAGGGGCAAGTAATGAGGCCTTATAAACAGAGGGCCTGAGATGAGGCCCTGGGAAGAAAGAGCACAAAGTGGGTCCTAGTGAGCAGGGGGCTCCAGGGAAGGTCCTGCTAACATGGGGGCCAGGTTAGGTCCAAATAAGCCTTTCGGTGCCTGAGGCCACAGGTGGGCTAGAGGCCAATTGGGTGGAGTGGATGAAGAAGTGCCACTGGTAAACAGTGGGGTGAGTCCGGAGTCCCACCTCGGAGCAGCGGGGTGAGCAACCCAGTGAAGGACTAGAGGCAGAGTCACTCCAGAGTTCTGCAAACCACCCAGCGCTCGCTCAAATGAGGGGCACGGGAGAGGCCCAAGAGGCTGTGCACTTGCTGGCCAGAGAGTGCAGGGAAACAAGCCCAGGACCCTTCGGGTGAGGGCAGGGTGAGTGTGGCCCCGGGAAAAAGAGGGGCAGTAGGAGAGTGGCCCCACAAAGGCGCAGTATGAGAGAGACCTTATAAGAGGCGGTGAGTGGGAGAGGCCTTAGTGAGAGGGAGGTGGTATGAGTGTGGTCTGTAATAAGGCAAAGAGCGAGAGACCTAACACTGGGATGAGTTGAGCCTGCCCTTGGCTGGAGCAGAGCTCAGCTGTCAGGAACATCTGCGAGCTTTGGGATGCAGTATAGGGGTGGTTGGAGCTGCATACATAGGCCCAGGAGACCAGGGAGTTCAAAGGGCAGCCTACTGCCTAATTAACACCTTAATTATGTGTCATCAAGGCATGGCAGATGAGAAAGGTGGGTGGCATGCCCAGAGGCAGGTGAGGAGACTAGCGCTGTGGCTAGTCAGGGAGTTCCCACTTTGTCACAATATGTTTATACAATGAATTCAGCATCAGGTGACTATTAATTAATATAATATAACATCTAAAAGAAATAATTTGATGTTGAAACAAAAATATTTTATTGATTCTAAGCCTAAATTTTGTAATTGTTTTGTTCTAAGAGGAATTCTGAAACATTGACTATCTGTGCCATTTATATGCTGAATTTTCCACAGGCAGAAATCCTGATTTATAGAATCAGAAAATTAGAGTTTGTAGGGATCTCAAAGTCATCTAGTTTGACTCCCTGCTCAAAGAAGGTCCATTCCCAACTAGATCATCCCAGCCAGGGCTTTATTGAGCCAAGCCTTAAAAACTTCCAAGGATAAGAGTTCTACCACTTCTCTGAGTAACTTGTTCTAGTGCTGCACCACCCTCCTACTGGGAAAGTTTTTCCTAATATCCCAACTAAACCTCCCTTGCTGCAACTTGAGACTTTTGCTCCTTGTTCTGTCATCTGTCATCACAAGAAGAGTCTAGTTCCATCCTTTTCGGACCTACCATTCAGGTAGTTGAAGTCTGCTATTTAAATTTCCCCTCAGTCTTCTCTTCTGTAGACTAAAGAAAGCCAGTTCCTTGAGCCTCTCCTTATACGTTATGTACCCTAGCCCCTGAACTATTTTCGTTGCCCTCTACTGGACTCACCAGTGCAGAATGCAACAGAATATTTACTTCCCTCAATTTGCTGGCAATGCTCCTACTAATGCAGTAGTATGCTGCAGTATGCTGCCAGTATGCTGTTAGCCTTCTTGGCAACTAGGGCACACTGCTGACTCACGCATCTATTGTCCACAGTAACCCCCAGGTCCTTTTTTGGCTAAGCGGCAGTTCTGCAGTCAGTCCCCAGGCTGTAGTGGTGCATGGGATTCTTCCATCCTAAGTGCAGGACTTTGTACTTGTCCTTGTTGAATGAACCTCATAAGATTTCTTTTGGTCCAATCCTCCAATTTGTCTAGGTCACTCTGCATCTTAGCCCTACCCTCCAGTGTATCTACTATACCCCCAGCTTGGTGTCATCCATGAGCTTGCTAAGGGTGAAATCCATCCCATCTCCCAGGTCACTGATGAAGATACTGAACAAAACCAGCTCCAGGACTAACCCCTGGGGCACTCCACTTGATACTGGCTGCCAGCTAGAAACTGACCCATTGACAATCCAGCCAGCTTTCTATCCACCTTGCAATCCATTCATTCAGCCCATACTACCTCAACTTGCTTGCAAGAATGCTGTGGAAGTCTATCAAAAGCCTTGCTAAAGTCAAGGTACATTACATCTGCTGGTCTCCCCCACATCCACAGAGCCAGTCATCTCATCATAGAAGGCAATCCGGTTGGTCAGGCATGACTTGCCCTTGGTGAATTCATGCTGACCATTCCTAATCACCTTCTTCTCCAAGTGCTTAGAAATGGATTCTTTGAGGACCTTCATTGTGATTACTCTAAGGGCAGAGATGAAACCGACTGGTTGATAGTTCTCTGGATCCTCCTTTCCTTTC
This sequence comes from Caiman crocodilus, assembly GCA_030014935.1. Taxonomy (NCBI): domain Eukaryota; kingdom Metazoa; phylum Chordata; order Crocodylia; family Alligatoridae; genus Caiman; species Caiman crocodilus. The sequence goes on along the minus strand of JAGPOW010001296.1, from coordinate 37,560,713 downwards.
TTAAAGATAGGCACTAAATTTGTCCTTTTCCAGTTGTCTAGGACTTCGCCCAATCGCCATGAATTTTCAAAGATAATGGCCGGTGGCTCTGCAATCATACCAACCAACTGCCTCATCACCCTCGGATGCATTGCATCTGGCCCCATGGACTTATACACATCCAGCTTGTCTAAACAGTCCCCAAGCTGTTCTTTCACCACTGTGGGCTGTTCACTTCCTCCTCAAACTGTGCTGCCCAGTGCAGTAGTCTGGGAGCTGACCTTGCCTATGAAGACCTAGGTAAAAAAGGCATTGAGTACTTCAGTCTTTTCCTCCTCTGTCAGTATGTTGCTTCCGCCATTTAGTAAAGGACCCACACTTTTCCTGACCTTCCTCTTGTTGCTAACACTTGCAGAAACCCGTCTTGGTACCCTTCATGATGTCCCTTGCTAGCTGCATCTCCAATTGCACTTTGGCTTTCTGGACTTTATCCATATATGCCTGAGCAATACTCTTATATTGCTCCCTAGTTGTTTATCCAAGCTTCCATTTTTTGCAAGCTTTCTTTTTGTGCTTATGCTCACTGAAGAGTTCTCTGCTAAGCTAAGGTAAGCTAGTTGCTTGCCACATTTGCTGTTCTTCTTGCACATTGGGATGGTTTGTTCCTATACTCTCAATAAGGTTTCTTTAAAATACAGCCAGCTCTCCTGGACTCCTTTCCCCCCTCAGACTGGCCTCCCAGAAGATCCTAACCACCGGTTCCCTGAGGGAGTCAAAGTCTGCTTTTCTGAAATTCAGGGTCCATAGACTGCTGCTGCTCTCCTGTTTTCCTTTTGTTAGGATCCTGAACTCAATCATTGGATGAGGAACTGAACTAGCTCTATCCATTAATATGTTCCTATCTTAGTCTATGCTCATGCCTTAATCACTAAGGGCTTTGTTGCACCTTACATAGTGAGCTATGCAAATGTGGATGGATGTTAGTGCTAGCTTGGGTTTGGATCTGTCACACTTCAAGCCAGCACAGATTTGAAGGACTGAAAGGTAACCCTCCTCCCCTCCCCAATTTTGGACTTCCCTTTTGCCCCCAGGGCTCTCCTGGTTCCTCCTCCTCCTGGGCATTTCTTACTTGTGGCTTCTCCCACTGTCTGGCCCAGGGGTGCAGGCAGGGAAGGGTTAACCTGCTTGACCCATCTCTACTTTTAGCCCAGAGAGGAGCAGCAGCAGCAGTGGTGGCTGGGTGGGCAGTTTAACTCTTCCCTGCCTGCTTCCCCAGGACAGACAGGAAGAGCAGCCACAAGTAAGCAACAGGGGTAGGGAGGCCATGAGTGGGGATCGGGGTGGGGGGGTGGGCAGTGGGCCCAATCCAGGCCATCAGGGGAGGGGGCAGGTAGAGTGGTTACACTAAGGTGTAGCCTAGAGTGGCTGCAACTTAGTGCAACATGAGCTGGATAGCATGGATCATAGAAAATCCTGCCCTGGAATAGTGTAACTTTGAGCTGCATAAAGGGGGCTGAAAACTAGTCTAGGGTGTTAACGCCTGGACAATCCAAGGTTAAGAGTTCTAGGAACTGCCCAAAATTACCATGTAACAAGACCCTAGAAGAATCTAACTGCTTCTAATGCAAACCAGTGGCAGGCCAAGCAGGCCTTGTGGCCTAGACAAACAATGCGGACAAGTGGGGCAGGGTGCATGGTTTGGCTGGCGGTGGGGGTGGGCTAGGAGAAGCACAGGAGTCTTACCCAAACAGGCCCCAGCTCCTCCTGCTGCTGCTGCTGCAATGTGCTCTGCCTGCCTTGGCTCTTGCTCTTCAAGCACCAGCAGCATGGTGTCTAAGAGCAACATAATGGGTCTGTTCTTGCTGCAGGAGTACAGTTCCTTTGGCAGGTGCGGGGACAATTTTTGGCATTTCTCTTAAATTGGTGCCTGAAGCTGATATCCCTCTCACCCATCCCTAGTTATGCTACTGGTGCAAAGTATCTGTGACAGTTTACGTAAAGGGTGCCTTAAGAGATCTATCGAGTGTTATTTTATTATACAATATGGGCCACATCTCTTGTGTCCTTACCACGGAGTATGTTCTTGTCACACTTGCGAAGTATCACAGGTCAAGATTGTAGTGTGCACTATTTATGCACATTTTTTCCGTTCATGCTAAGAGAAAAAAATATAGCTAGAAAAATAGATAAATAGGTTTGCAAATAGTCAGAGAGAGACTGGCATAATATTGCTGTGTGCTATATAGTGTATGACCAGTTTTTTAACAAGATAGTAATATAGTGAACACGGATCTCTATTATCTATAAGCCCATCAAGAAATATTGAGCCATCTATCTTAAACTATTTACGTACTCATGGGACAGATTATTTGACAGAGAACATAATGCCCACTGAGTGGGCATCAGAGGATGCTGTAACCCTCAGATCCCACAAGTCTGCTCTTTACCACCCAGGACAAAGTTTCTTAGAAGTCCCCTAGTATCATGTTCCATGTACTAGGAGGGGTGAGGGAGGGATATGTATCATTCCCCTGGCAACCGGTTACCAGACATTCAGCTGGAGAGACAAAACAGTGCTACTCTGCTTTGTACATGCTCCAAATCTTGTAGAATCCCATTTCCTAGCTTTACAGCAGAGGAGAAAAAGCTCGACAATGTATTTCTATATACTGGGTTATTGTACCTTAGCCAAGTAATTCAGTAGTGTTTCCAAGGTGGGGTGACTCTGGTAGTAGCCTCAGGGTGCTAATCGATGAAGGGTTGGAGAAGGGTGTGAAAAATAAGAGCTGCTGCCCAATGTTTGGGCACTGAAGTTGCCACTGCCTCCATGCATGGCTGCTACCCTGGGTTCCTAACTGTTTTGTTACATCTCTGCTGAGTACTGTGGACAAAATATTCAGTCCGTACTATATTACTGATCGCCGCAGAAAATTTGGCCAATATCACTTTTGTTTCAGTGCAGATTTTCACTTGGGTTTCTGCTTATAACTCCATTTTCATAACAGTTATTACAGAAAAGCTAGTTTTGTTGCATAAAAGCAAAAGTACTGTGGAGATGAGATCTGAAGATTTGATTCATGAGAAGCAGTTTGACATGCAGCAAGTTATTATACAATACAATTAATTAATGTTTTACTATATAGGACAAGGAGAAGAGGTACCTCTAACATCCATTTAAAGTGAATATTAATAAACAGAAGTTATAGTTAACGTACATGACAATAGTGACTCACATAGCAAGTATAGAATGTATGCTCTTGTTGCCTTAGTAACTGTTTGTTCTCTGCTGGTGATTTAATTCAGCACAGTGGTCAACATAAATTTAACCCTCGACAGGTCTGCTATTTCATTCTTTTTGCAAATGGAAAACATTCCTTAGAGCTGGAAAAAATGCATGGAGAAACTGCATCTAATTTGTAGCACTGTCTTAGATTTTGGCTCAGTTCATTAGTCACTCATGAAATGCCTTAGGGAAAAAATACTTTGCACTATCTTTGTTTTGTTTAAGGTACCTACATATAAGAGTCGGACTTAGAAAAAATCAGCTTATATATGAAGATGAGCTTGTGTGAGATGCTCCAGGGCAAAATAAATATTTTATGAAAAGCACTGAAGCAAAGCTAGGGAAGAAATCTAGAGAAGGTAAAGAAGGGCAGGATTCTGCTATACCCTCACCCTAGTGGTTTTCAAACTTCCTAAAGTCACAGAACATTTCCCTAGCATTATTTCAGCCATGGAAAGACTGACATGGAGCAGGCAACCTGGCCGGCAATAGCAGTCCACTGCCTTTTGGACCACTCTACTGTTATCTCCAATTACTCCGCAAAACCCCTGATGACTTATGGCAGATCCCTAGGCTTCCACAGAACTCAGTTTGAAAACCACTGCATTAGATCATATTGTCTTAAGTATTTAAAGTCCAGGTAAAACCCATTTGAAGCAAGTATTTGAAGCATTTTTCACACAGAAATAAATGTCAATACTTCATTTCTTAATTTAGATAATGATGTGATCATACTTGTTGGAAAATTAACCTAATCTTTAACTTTGGCAGATTTGCCAGAAAAAACGTATTTTCATGATAAGAATTGGTCCATTCTTGAGGTTTCTGTCCTTAAAAAATGTCTGTAAAGATTTAAACATATAAAAACATATGCAGTCCCAAATGCTTTAGTCTTTACTGCTCTGGCTATTTATTCATGCCTCTGGAACACCAAAGAAATAGGCAGAGATCCTTCATGGTACCTCATTGACTTCAGTAGATACTGGGTTGAAACAAGTCTGGTGTGTTGCCAGTAGGACAAGAAAAATGATTGTTTTCCTCTATTCAGCACTGATGAGGCCACATGTGGAGCACTGTGTTCAGTTTTGGCCCTCCCACTACAGAAAGGGCATGAACAAATTGGAGAGAGTCCAGCAGAAGGCAAAAAAAGGGTGAAGGGGCTGGAGCACATGACCTGTGGGGAAAGCCCAGTTCCCTTGGTTTTATTTAGTTTACAAAAGAGAAGACCAAGGAGGGATTTAATGCATGTGTATAATTTGGCAGCATTCACTCATATCTGGTGGTGATCCTAAAAAAAAAGAAAAAAAAAGGAATAATACAACTTTACAAAGTTCAGCATGATCTCTTTCCTAGTCACAGTAACTCTTGTGTTCTCTTAGGGTAGGGAAGGTACCTTTCTCTCTCCTGTCTCACTGTTTCAGGAGACCTTACCAACCTGATGTGTATTGATCTCAGTTTGTCTTTCAGAATCTTAATTTGTTTGTGTTCCTAAGTGGCTTCAACTGGTTATGCTGGATTCTTCCAGAATTGGAAATAGTCTCTTGACAAATGAACATGCTTGCTGTATAATTTCTATAACAGGATTTGATTATAGCTCCTCATGGCTTAACAAAATGCTGTAATGTAAGAAAGGACAACACCTGCCTGAGGAAATGCTGGCTGCTTTAGCAAATGCCACAGCTCATCTTTTCAGTGAATCCATTTAGGGAAGTTACAGTTAGTTTGCCTAAGTTGCCCCCAAAAGGCAATGCAGTCTTTCTGTCTCCCTCCCACCCCCGATACATTTTCATTAGAACCTGAAGGTTAGCGTGGCACTAACTATAGTATAGAAATAATGGGTTAATAACCTTTGAATGCAAAGCACTTATTTTAAAGAAAATGGCACCAATTCTAAGCACACAGCCATATGGTTGAATATGAAACAGGAGACCCGGACTGAGGATTCAGTCCAGAGTTGTGTGTAAACATTGTAATGCTCACTTATTAACTTGAATCATAACAAACTAGATTTGTTTGTGTCAGTTATAATTCTCCAACACTTAATTTGTTGCCATGCTGTTTGAATCTGTTGTTTCAAAAAGCAGTGTTGATAATGTAGCTTAATTGCAGTATTTCCATATCAAATCAACCTTTTTTTTCTTCCCCTCCCCTCCCCCCATCTGTGGTGGCTTTTCATCATTTCTGTGTAAGTGGCAAAAGAATGACTCCATACTGGCATTTAAAGTAGTGCACAATTTATATGCTCAAGTACTTGTTTCTACCTGGGGAAATCACTATTTGGTTCCAAGGCACTTTTCCAGATGAAATATTATGAAAAGATGTATTGAAATGAACTGCTTATTGGACAGATTTGATCTTCCTGCCTATTGGGGCTAACACAAAGTGAAAACAACATAGAATCTCATTTTTAACACCATTATCAGTGGCAGAATGAGGATTTTCAGCCAAGTACAATCCACAGGCTGCTGGCAGAGGGGCTGGCGATGGAGTAAGAACTACTCTTCCCTTTGTACTGAATTAATGAGTTGGGCTGGTGTGAGATGTTGCTTTTGGTATTGAAAGTATGAGTCTGGGGACATTTGAAGCCATTAGATGCAGCAGTTTTGTAAATGCGTTGTCCTCAGGGCACAGATAGAAGTGTAGCTCTCCACTATAACTCAGGATGCTTTGCAGGAGCGTTCTTGAGTTGCAACGATCCCCTGGATCAAACAGTTCACTGTTAGCATGTGGGGGGGGAGGGGTTGGCCTCCGTGGGGGATGAACCTGCAACTGGTTTTCCATAGCAATGGCCCTTCCTCTCTCCCAGCTGGTGCTGTTTTCAGAATGGGAGTGGGGAAAGGGAGCAGAGGAAGTTCATTCTAGGGGTTCCTTAGTCAGCGATGGAGGGTGAGGTGGGTGAATTAATACCTTGGGAACCCTTCCCAGCTAGGGTATATTAGAGCTCCCCCTACCTTGTAGGGGCTCCAATACACCTGCCTTACCCTCCAACATGGGCTGAAAAAACAACAGGCAGAACTTTCTCCACTCCCTTTCTCCCTTGCCATTCTGAAAACAATGACAGGCTGGGAAGCAGCATAGACAGAAGTTACTGAAGATACTCTGTTTTGAAATGTCTTCATCTGAACCCTCATGCAAGGTTCAGATTTTTGCAGGATCAGGCTTTTTAAAAGTGCTTTGCAGCCATGCACTTCTGTTTGGGCATGCTATAGAGGGCTTTCAGGGGTTAGACTGGGTGAAAATGGTCAGTTCTGTCTGTGCCCTCAGTATTCTGTTGAAATCCCAGCTAAGTTAATTATTATTTACCTAGCTTTATTTTTTCCTGTACTTTTAAATAGGAGAGGAAATGAAGTACTTATTTCCTAAAGTCATAACATTTCTGCTGCAACTGAATAAGCAACAGTTTTCCAGAACTTCAGTAATATTCTTGAACATTGTAAACATTGAACAAGGCATATGTGCATGTGTTTTTCATTTTAAATATAATCATACTTCCATAAATAGTAAACATTGTGATCAATTCACTTATCACATATGTTGAGCTCAATCATATTACACTTTTTAATTGCTATCCTTTCCAATTATATTCTTACCTTTTAGAAGAACCATTGGTAAGCAAGTCCATGCACATGTGGGACCCCACAATGACGCCAAAGATATTAATCAATTTTTCTCTTCCTGAATTGTATGTTTTGGTCAGTTCTGCAGTTTTCTAGTATACACACATTATATATAAATATAGTAAATTCAGCTCTGTATGTTATATATATATAAGAATTATCATACATCTGGCAGCAGTGGTGAGCACTATCTTTTACCCATCACAACAGTGTTCACATTAATAGTGTCTCTGTAAGATAATAGCGTCTCCTTTGTGGCCAGTCTAAAAAACTTATTCTAGTCACCTTATACTACCACCAGCTAAAGATCTCAGTGATGTGGTAGAGGATTAGGTCCTTTTGCATTAAGATACCGAGAAGTCCTGGCCCCATTGAGGTCAGTGGAAAAACTCTCATGGCCTCATCCCCCTCCCAGTTCTTTGTGTAATTTATCATTTGATTGTGTCTATTTGCAGCACAGTGGGTATGTCTATGCATGTAATTAATGAACAATAATAAACTCTGGAGCACATTGTACTAGTATCATTTTCCCAGGCACTATTCTTGAACATGTACCAGGGGCCATAGCATATTGAGCCAGGTTGGAACAGCCCCAGCTGGCAGGAATTCCAGGTGGATCAGCCTGCCAGTTCGGAGCTGGTCCCCACCAGCTGAATGTGCTGTGGAGGGGCTGGCTGGGGCACGAGGGTGCTCCAGTACTGGACTAGCTGGCAGGCAGCTCCCCCACTGAAGCACCCTTGTCCCCCAGCTAGCCCCATCAGCAACTTCATGTGCATTGCTACACATTAAATAACACCGTCACAGGATAGTACTTGTGTTTATAACTACTAACCCACAGCAGAGTTTATTAGTTTACTCCATCTTAATAGCACTGCATGTGTAGATGCTGAGACTGTACTGTGGAGCTAGTTAGGCAACTTCACAATATACATCTCATGTAGCCATGCCCAGTACAGAATGCTTCAGAGAGAGGACACATCATTATTAAGCAACATGAGTGAAATCCTCCCTCCTGTAGGGGACCCCTACAAGGGCCAGGCACCAGTCTAGTAACAGCTTAAAAGTTTTTAAAACATCAAACAATAAAGTGCTCTTCTCTTTTACACTCAGTAACAAATCCATGTTGTATGTGTGAGCTTCAGTGTTAATTCTGGGCATGGGCTTTCAGGTTTGGTTCTATAAGCACAGACAAAGACAATGCTGCATGAAGTGACCTGACGTAAGAGCATTAACCTAATGTGAACTGACACTTATGAAAGAAAATATTAAAAATGTATTCCCTTCCCTTTGATTTATATCCTGCAGGCACAGATCAGAGCTAGGGAATAAGCTATTTAACTTTCTTACCACGAACAGATATGGAGAAGGTGTCAGATCTATGAACCAGGGCTTATCTTGATTTGTCAGTAACTTAAAGTAGCCCTTGTCACTGGACCAGTTGTCTGATTTATGAGGAACCTTTTGGGCTGAGAGAGACAGAAAATAGAAATGTATGGTCTCTTGAATATAGTTGCATACATTTTTGTTTAAACATTTGGATATAACAGATTGTAGCTTTGCCGGTTGGAGATCACATCAAAATCATATGCAAGACACTGCAGTGTGCCCCACTTCCACATGTGCTCATTAAGAAGATTTGCAAGTATATTCCATGTGGTTTGAACAACTATACTGCTTGTCCACTGGGGACAAAAACATACTCACTGAAGCCCTGCTGCTAGGGATTGCTACCAGCCAGTAAAACTGAGAGGGCTCATCTGCACAAGACATTTTACTGAGGAGCTGCCTAATTAGCTCCACAGCAAAGTCTCAGCATCTACATGAGCAGCCCTATTAGGATGCGGTAAACTAATTAACTTCACCATAGTTTAGTACTTCTAAACACACATACTATCCTGCAATGACATTATTTAGCACACAGCAACACACATGTAGCCACTAGTCGGGATAGCTGGGGCACAAGGGAGCTTCAGTGCCAGGGCTGCCTACTGGCTAGCCCTGCACTGGAGCACCCTCGTGCCTCAGCCAACCACTCTACAGAGTGTTGAACTGGATTGGAGCAGCCCTGGGCTGCAGGCTGACTCCCGCAGGAGCCCTGCCAGCCGGGACTGCTCCAACTCAGCTCAACGTGCTGCAGTCCCAGGTGAGCGGGTGAGCAACAAACTCTGATGTAATATGCACTGGAGTTTATTACATCACATTCATTTCACATGTAGATGTGCCCAGTGGGCATGTCTACATGAGATGCTACTGGACAGTGGTTACTGCACATTTATTTAGTAGTTGTATAATCAAGTACTAAATAAATACACAGTAACTGGAGTTACTGTGCAGTAGTGCCAGCAAATGACTTTTAAGTGATTCTACTCCACAGTAGTCTAATAATACTGCTCACTAGTGTATTAACGCTGTCTGTGCTGTGATACGCTACTGTACAGTATTACTCAGCTACTGTGCAGTCAGCATCTCGTATACATGCACAGTAAGTGGTAAAAATGGTACAATCCAACAGAACCGTGACTACTTTGGGGCGTCCACCAGTACAGCTAAACCCATGATTCTCAAATGGATTTCGTGGTACCCTGGGGTATCTGGAGATGGTTTCAGGGGTGCTGCAGGATGCCATGCAATGTCAGTACTGTTAAGTTTGCAAACATGGTTCACAAGATAAACCCAATGATTTAATAATTTAATAAGAATCCATAACATTAAAACAATTCTGACCTGTTGTGGTGTTTCTGAGTTTTTTGCAACAGAAGAATTGCTCTGTTATTTTCCATAGTCAAAACATTTGTGAGAACTAAGAGTTGGCAGTTTCCAATGGATGCCTTGAGTCTAAAAATATTGAGAACCACTGAGCTAAACCAATGAAAGCAGCACAGGTCATTTCAGCAAAATGTCTCTAATGTAAGCAGGTTAAAAACAAAATAGCGTTTCCTTGTATGCTCATTATAATAACGAGAAGGGGCTATGGGGCATTGGCTTGTCTAAATCCTTCATCGGCAAGAACACTATTCTTCAAAGTTTACAACCATTGAAAGCATATTCTGACTGAAAGATCTAATTTTTGTCTGCCCCTGACAGTGATTTCTAGTGGCATGCAGTTAGTGCCTCAATTCTGAAAATTAAAACTTCCTTGCTCCCGTTACATTGATCAAGTGTATATGTTGGGGAAGGAGGGGTGGATAGCAGGTAGAATTAATGGGGGATAGGAAAAAAACCCTGTTATTATTCGAATTTAACTAAATGCATATAGAATAGTGTCTGCCCTGGGATCTAGGGCCTTTACCATCAATAAAATCACACTATAAAAATATTACTAAAACCACATAGAGCATATTCTCCCTCATACAAGCAACTATGAGGTGAAAAATATATTAAAAGCAAAAAATTTCTCCCAGTTCTGTAGCAAGGAAGTTTGGTTAAGACTGAAAAACACCGCCCCCAAACTTTAATAAAGCCTTTATTACATTGGTTACACCCTTTATGTGCTCTATACCAAGTCAACAATTAAAGAAACAAACTTATAAAGTGTTAATAGGGGCATTTAGGCTGATACCAAGCTTGGTGTAGAAACTAGCAATGAGCTCGCAGTGGCTTGGTCCATCCAGGCACCAGGCAGTAGGGGTGTGCAAAGTGGGCTCTATTTGATATCAGATTTGGCG
>JAGPOW010001296.1:37522248-37533867 GCA_030014935.1 Caiman crocodilus | reverse complement strand
CACCAACTGCTGAAGATTCCTTAGCCTAACAAAGTTGAACCTGAAAACTTGCTTGATTCTCCAACTATTTCAAAATACAAAGGGTTTCCTGCCTATGCAGGGGGTCAGACTCGATTTCTTGAGGGTCCCTTCCAACCCTAACATCTATGAATCTTATTTTTCCTTCTCTGCCCTGCTGCTCCCATAGGGCTCCTACCAGGCCGAGTAAATCATGTCTGCAGCAAAAGACGAGCCACCATATCCATTTCCATGAATGAGCCAAAATGCAGTAGAGATTTCCAGTTGTTAGTTCAATCCAGAGTTATCTGTACTACCTTTTAAGGTGGAATTGGAATGCAGGAGTAGTTTAAGAAGGTGACATTTTAGGTAAATGTCATTCTGCAGCCTGTCTCTCATACAGTGTTAAATATCTCTCCTCAGAAGGTTAAAGCTATAATTTAAATAATGTTGTGTTTATGGAAGGTGCTTAGCCACCATGCTGTGTTGGGGGTAGAGGCAGTGAGGATAGGGAATGAGGCCTAATTGCCCCAAAGCAAAATCCCAAAGGGTACTTTTTTGTCTCAGTGAAGCACAATACTTCACAGGCCTCTCCACCTGTGTGTGGGAAGACCATCCTACAACAGATCTTTCAAGAATTTAGCGTAATCCCTTTACCCTGCAACCAGTGAGTCCTACTGTCTGGAGACCTGTAGGAGTGTAGCGAAAAGTACAGAGTTACGGAGTTCAGAGACTATTGCCTTAGGCCAACATTTACTCAGTGGCTGCTGGATAGGACTGTGACCTTCCCAGGGTGCCAGCCACAGGAGGTTGCTGCCCCATAAGGCATGAACAAGGGGGGCACATCAACAATTTGCTCTACTGCTCTATCTTTAAGGGACCCTATCTACATCCCTGAGTGTAGCTGTGCATGTCTCCCCATCCCTCCACCCCTTCTCTAGCCTTTTCATCCTGCCACATTTGTATTCCATGCTCTCTCAAGGTCAGGACTGTGATTCAGAGCAACCTTTTTGTGCAACCTACCACATGTGTGCATGAAAAGGGAACCCAAGGTTTGGGGAGGGGAGAGTCGTGTTGCTATGTGACTGTGCAAAGGCTGCCATCATTTAGTGCAGGGTTCTCCAATTTCCTGGCAGTCATATGCTGCAAGCCACATGGGCCACAGAACTGGGGGCTGCACACTGTAAATTGTGCCTCTCCAGTGCTCCCACTCACCATGTGGGCTAGTCAGCTCCCCTGCCACACAGCACAGACAACCCAGCTCCCTGCCTCTCCAAGCCATATGCACTACATGGGCTGCCCAGCACCCATTTCCCTCACCCCATGTGCATAGCTTGGCTGCCCCGCCTCTTCCTTAGCTGCTAGATGCATTGCACAGGCAGCCTCCCTGCCTCCCGATACACCCCTGACACAGGCAGCCCAGATTCTGCTGCATGTGCAACTGGGAGGTGGGGGGCTTCTGCAAGTACAGCTGAAAGAGAAGGGGAGCCAGGTTCCCCATTGCTCCCCACCCCTGCCATGTAGGCAGCCTGGCTCACTAATCTGTAGCCTTGTGTGCAACGCAGGCTCTCCCTGCCCCAGCACAGGCAAATTGACTTTTCCCTGCCTTGCCTACTACACCTGTCCCTCCCCGCATCCTTACCACATGCATCACCCACCTGTAGTGTGGACAGGCTCCCTTCTTCCATATGCACCCACCCCCTTCTGACTGCTACAGCATGAGCAAACTGGGAGGGGGAAATGGTGGATGGACCCTTTTGGGGTGATATGTCACCAGTTGGACAGCCCTAATGTGTCTTATATCTGGTAAAATGGAGCCGGCAAAAGGAAATTATTGCAGAATATAGTAAAACACTCCACAGTAAAAATTTTAATACAGAATTTGGTCTTTAATGTGGTGTGAGATACTGTGTAGCAGTTGGTGCTGTATAAGCCAATCATAATTCAGGATTTAAAATATGGTCTTGATATTCTGTTTTATTAATTAAAACTAATTAACCAGATAAAGAAAAATTCAGCTGGGCATGATGAGTGATGCAAAATACCGTGTCTTATAGTTTCTTAGAAATAGGTCCAAATTTGTAGGCATTTCTTATCCAAAAATCCTTATTGTCATTTCTGTAGGAGCCAAACTCAATGTTCCAAGCATGTTTAAATCCTGTAGACTACATCCTCTTGGGCATTATTTGCAGCTGTATGAGAGCACCGTTTGTGCCATTGTCTTTAGGTCCAGTCTGAACAACCAGCTTTTAACTAATTTGCAGACAAGACAATGGTAAATGGTCTTCCTGTTGCTTCAGATTCATTACAGATGTTCTTGTAAAGGGACAAAAAACTGCATCACAAAAAGAAAGCTAAGCTAGAACAGTCCTGATAGTTTCTGCAACACTCCTTCTTTGGAAGATGTACACATACACAAGCATAATGTAGATGCTAGGTAAAGGTGCATTATTACTCTTGCAGTGCTGGAATTGTAAACAAAGCAAAAGTAGTTAGCTGTGCCTGAGAAATATGCAGCACCTCTCTGGGGATGTTTGCAGAGATGATGTAAAGCTCATTTGATAGCGAGATACTAGGCTTTGAGCTAAGTTGTAATAGCAGATCCTATAGCTACAAAAATGAACAGATATCGGTGCATTAAAAGCAGCTCCCTTCATTCTAGCCATGCACTGGGCACTAATATTAGCAATGGAGTGGTATATGAGCTGCTGTGTTTTCTTTATGCTGAGGTGGAATTCTTTCCAGGGAGACAATCCTCCTATGCTCATTGTTCTTCAGAGTCTTATTTCACCAGTAGAGTAGTGCAAGCATCTGCCTGATCATGATGTCCCTTCATTGTGGGCCAATTAAAACCAAAGTTAAGATGTTCAGCTATTCAGTATCTGCTTTTATAATGTAGTTTACTCAAATTGACTTGCCATATTACATAGTTAAAAAAATGGTTGGAGGTTTCATGCTAGCTCCAAGCAGACCTTTCAAAAGGTACCTCGCCATTGAGTATGGCTTACAGTTTCTGCTCTGGGTATATCTAGAAGGGGCATAGAAAGGGTGTAGAAATGAAGAATGAGACTAACTTGAAGACTTTTTCCCCACAGGGGTGGGAGGAAACTATTTTTCCATTGCTATGAAGTGTATGATTTGGCTTTGTACTGTTTTCTTTATATTTCTCCCTGATTCCATATAGAAGAGGACTGAATTATCAGCAGTGTTGCAAGCCAAGGTGTATGTCATTAATTGTGTGAGGGTCTATGGCTAGGGGTTACATGTGTGTCAAGGAAAATAGTTGGGGTGTATCACCAAGCTATTTAAAGGAAGTTGTTCAAAGTAATTTTAATAAGTTCCAGCTCTAGAGAAATTTCCATAAGTATTTCAGCTTCATAACACAAGTTTTAAGATGCAAATCCTAGTGGCTTAAGCTCAACTTTATTGCAGTTTTATGTTTTATTGTGTACTTGTCTTCTGCTTAAAGCTCCTCACAGTTAATCTGATTACAGCAATAGACTGTAGAAAGATTCAGTGATAAAAAGCAGGTGTGTCTAATTGATTCTGTGCTCTAGGACAGATCTTGATAGCATAGGCTTTTCCCAAGTTGGAGATCTCTGGGGCCAGTGGGAGCTGTGGCACATTGGGTGGTACAGGCACAGGTTGGGTGGCAGTGGTGGCGGATTATAGACGATGCATAGGGCATGCACAGGGAAGCACCAGTTGTCCGTGTGACAGAAGTCAAAGGCCAGCACTGGGATAGGGGAGCCAAAGTCCATATATGAATGGGTCTTACTTGCTCTTCTGCTGCCAATGGCTATGTTCATCAGGGTCCAGGGAACCCAAATTTTGGGCAGGCCACGCCCCACTAGCCCTAGCCACAACTTCTGATGGCCTGCTGGTCTACTGGCAGACCAAGTGGAGTGGTTCCACAGGGTGAATCCAGCCCCCGGGTCATATGTTTAATACCCTTGACGTAAAATGAATGTCTCTTTTGCTAATGAATAATTACATTTTCATTCAAACTCCCATCTTGCACTTCAAAAAATATATTCTTATCCATTTAATTCTTCCACTGGTGATGTCTGAATGCAGGGAGGAGAAGATATAACTTTTGATTAACATTGCATCCTCTTTATTGTAGTTTTTATTCTATTAGTTTATAGGCTTTGTATTTCTTTGGTTGAGGGAACATTGGGTATATTACACCTAAAGAAGCCTTTTCTGATTTCCAGCAGTACCACAGCTGAATTCCCAGTGATATGTGAAAGGTTCTTGTGAACAATGGGACTTTTTTCCTCATCCCACTCTTTCATGCCCAAGACATCTTCCCCCATTTTTTACATAGAGTTAAATAAACAATTATGTAGTTCTAGAATGATAATACAGGCTCATTGTTAATGTCCCCAGAACTTATCTGTCTTCTTGATCGCCCAATCAATGTAGCGTTAGTTCATTTTACCACGTTGTTTATAATATACAAAGACAAATATACTTCAAAGAGTTTTATTTTCTTTTGATTTTCTTGGAACTTTCTAAATTCATCAAGAAGCCCATGAAAAGTCAAGCAATACAATAGTAAAGATTTTGTTTTCATCCAGTTGGAGAGGAGGAAGGGTACTCTCTTTTCATTGGCATTCCATTACTATTCTATTCTTTCTTAGGTCAAATATGAAGTATATGATCTGCACTTGCAACATTATCTAATTCTCCACATCCCCATATAGAACATTCATTTTTATATTAGGATCTATGTTAACGTCTGTAATTTCCATTTCAACACAAGTATGACAGCACCAACAACAAAACAATATATGTCAAAACACATGCAAAGAATGTAGGCATTTGCAAGCAGGCAGATCGTTCCCAGGTTGCTTTTTATCTTCTCGTTGTAAGAAATAACATAAATTGATGTCAGGGTACTGTGTTTGGTGAAAATGTTGTCTTTTCTCTGATTTAATTGTCTTCTGTATTTTGTTCCCAATTAATTTGGTATAGCAACCATGGGGTAACAGGGAAAACAAGAAGGTATGGCATTCCCCCACATTGTGCCCACAAACTGAGACCCATTTATCTCAGACAAAATAGCAAGGCAATGTGTTGTAAGGTCTTCATATCAGCATCATCTCTTTAACTATCTGTCTGGCATAATTTCTTCCAACTATCTGTGACTAGTTAAGTCACATATTGTCATTATTGCTGTTAGGCTTCAATGGCAACAGATGATTAAGATGAATGGGACCATTCACACTTCTCTAAGCTGTTGTCATGTGGCATCTGCAGACTCCTGAAAACTTTGTTTCACAGGATATGCAGTGTGCAGGTTAATTCCAAGTCCTGAGAACTACAAAAGTGAGTCTTAATTTACCATCTAAGTTACTTGTATAATAATATTCAAGCACATGAATTTTCCATTTTAATCACTGAGAATACAAATGGGATACACATAGCATCTGACAAAGTAGGCTGGGGCCTATCAAAGCTTATATGTCTCTGAGTGAGTTAGTCTATAATATGCCACTCTGCCCTGCCTTCTGCCTAACTTCAGACAAACAGGGCTACACATAGGATAATCATGACCCTGCCAGGAGCCCTGAACATGAGCAGGAGCCCATTAAAGGCTTTCTCCTAGCATAATAAGAGCCCTAAGTGTGCACTGTTTTTAGTTGGTCTTGTTTTGTTTTATTTTTTTATTGAAAATGTATGTTCCTGATTACCAAAATATACAATTAAAAACAGCTACCATGAGCTAACTCAAGTTGATATTTTAGCGATGACTGAGAACGCCACAAATGAAGGACCAAGTCTTGAGCTAGTGAAAAGTCCTTAAAACACTAGTTTCTTGCTTCATAACAACTGTATTTCCCCTTCTGTTTTTATGTCTAGCTTATTAACACATCTCTGCAATCATGGAGGAACAGGTCTGGGTGAGCAGGGAAGAGCTTTTCTCTACCCTTTCAGACCTGGAATATAGATCTGGTTGGGCAGGGAAAGCTGTTTCCTGCTCAGTCAGACCCATGTCCCACTTCTGGATGGATGGAGGAAAGTCCCAATTTCCCTGCTTAATCAGATCTGTCCCGGTGATCACCAGGGGTAGGTGTGGCTGAGTAGGAGAAGTGGGGAGATCACATCACCCCCTGTCCTGCACCACGCTGGGCAGGACAAGGGGCAAAGTGCGTTTCACCTAGTGAAACAGATCATCTGTGCCATGATACATTGTTATAGCTGATCTGCTGCTTTTGTCTACAACTGTTTCTAACCTATCTTTCCTTCCACCTGTAACAGATTTAAGAGCAAATTTAATGTTTGCAGACACTACCTATCGTGATAATGCTCTGGCTAGTCTAAATAAGGGCAAATTTCAAGGCCAAATTTCTACCACTATAAAACTGGAAAAGAGCATAGTAATAAGTAATGTTAAAGAAACTGCATATTACGGTAAATGCTGTATATTAGTAATATGAAAAGAGAAATCATGAAATAAAGTTATTCAGGAACCAAGAAATAAATGGCAACTGCATGAATTAATAGTAGCTTTGAAAATGCTATGTTAGGATGTGATTCCTCTTTAGTTTCAAGCACTTTCTGGAGATGCTCCAGCAAAACAGTATTTGTGGCTCTGAAAAGCTGGCTCTCTATGAAATAAAAATAATTAATTTGTGGTAAAAATATTATGCAATACTTTTCCAAGTTCCTAATTGTGTTCATGCAGAAACTTCCCATGAATTTTGCAGATTTACCAGGCAGTTCCACATATTGCTTCAAGATTGACGACACTGCAAGTCAAGTAGCAAAATTCTCCTCCTCTGATGGCTCTATTTTGTTCACATTAATGCTATCATAATTTAAAATGAACTGTGGAATTATATGCTTTACACTACGGGATTTTAAAACAAATATATCTATCAGAAAGAAGACCTTTGTAAAGGAAGTTCCACACTGGAAATACTTACTGTTGATAATTAGGATGTATTCCAGCTAGCTTAATTCTTGGCCCTGGATCCATCACTAGAGGATTGCACGCTTCGTTGCTCATCCAGGCCATGTACTCTGTGTTGTCAAATGTTTTTAAGTGCAAATAGATTCTTAGGTTTAAAACCATCTGAGGAGATATGTCATTGGGGGCAGAGAGAGTGGCAGAATCAGACTTTGACTACCAGGAAACTGAGAAATTGAGGCTCAAAGAGTTGGGACGGTAACAAATTCCGCAACAGAACAGCGTATGAAAGTCTGTCCCAGGTCAGGAGACACCTCGGGAGAAACAAATACTCCCCAAGAGCCCGCTTTAAGCAACTCCTCTAGCTTAGCTGGAAAAAAAATCAGGCACAAGGAGGAAAGGTCCCAGGGGATTTGGATGGGAGTACAATTGATTGAAATAGTGACATGAAATGTCTCGATAGAAAAAAAAAACCATTATGAAACGTAAAAAAAACAGATAAGCTTGTGCTGTTATGCTGGAAAGTGTTAATGACTGCCATCAATCTGAGACCTGCTAAACAATGAGAGAAAAACTGGCAGAGACATACTGATCTCCGAGGATTATGTGGTCAAAAAAACACTGCTGTTTTGCTATTTCCTGGTGTAATTGGTGTTCCCCCCGCCCCAAGGCTACTAAAAAATACACTTAAAAATACAGGGTTTCTGAAAAGTATCTGCAACTCTGGAGTTGTTTCTCTAGGGCATCCCTTCCACTAAAAAACAGTTTCCTAGTACAAGAATTATTTTGTGTCAAAAATGGGCTTTGGGAATTTGGACTTTTCTTTTGCTACGAGGGGATTATTAAGACACAAAGTAAACAATATAAAAAATATTAGCCGATGGTGTCATGAACTCTATATATGTTGCTTCTTTTCAAGCATTTTAGAGTTCTGTTGGTAGAAATAAATATACTATATTAGAAAAAAAATCTTTTAAAAAGATGTATTTTGTTTTCAGGCTTCACCAGAAAACAGATTTAGAGCACAGGTGAGCTGTGAGCGTTTCTATACACTCCAGTGTTCTTTTAGCTCTTCTCTAACCCCTGGATTTTTAATCAACTCCCCATATCCCCCTATCACTTGCAATGGTGTCTGCACCACAGAGAATTTGAATGGAAACACACCAACCACCAGCATAGCTTGTTGGATCCAGCCCCAGACTTTTTTATTATGGTATTTATTAATTTCTCTTGTTTAGTGTTCCCTCCCACCCTCACCCTTACCAAGGTGTTTTTTTTTCCCCCCAGGGCCCATATACATGAATACCAGTACATGTGTTGTAATAATGGCTAAAGTCTTAATACACCAGTGGCCCCTAGCTTCATCCCTTATTCCTGGCCATTAGTTGTGGCACTTAGTAGAGTGCTCCTCTCTGGTTGTTCAAAACATTCAACAAGTTTTCTTGCCTTCTCCTCCCATCTATTTCCAGGGTTCATGCACAACATTTTGCACACAGCTATTTTTCATTGGCCTCCAACATAGACATCTGACCTCTCCACTTATTTTTCAGCCTTCCAAATTAAGATCCCATTGTTATCTTGCCAATACAAAGTCTCTAACTGAACAATTCCTTTTTTTTCATCCAAACATCTAGTAAAAAGCTTCACAAGCTAAGGAAGTAGAAGGTAAACTTTATCTTCCAGAAGGAATGGGAGAAATTCAGTGCTTTCCAGATACCACGGGAGCAAATGTTCCATTTTTGTTGCAGAAGATGGGAAAAATCCAGGTCATCCAGGTGCATTAATATTGATGAGATTCCATGGAAATCAACCAGTCTATGCAGCTAGCACAAATAGAGAACTTTTCCTGTTTATGAACCCTAAGGCAAAGAATGGGCACATGGACCCAACGGAATTCAGGTTCTCCAAAAGGTGCAGATATGTTAATAATTTTGTGCATTACCTAACATGGATGCCTGGGGAGAAAGGAGTTTCTTGATGGCAACGTTCTTTTCCATTGCCACAGCCTCAACAAATTGATCCACCTACACAAAACCTGCTTCTGACAGGTCAGCAGCATTCAGGGATAGTGAACTTTGATATATCAGTGACTATGTTCTTCACGCTGAAGGGGACCCATCATACAGGTGTTTCCCCACTGTAGTTCCAAGACAAGATCTGCAGAGATTTCAGGGAAATTAGCTTTTGACATCCTGAGGTTTTGCTGCCACTGCTGATCATCCTCGACATACAGTACTGTACTGTCCCAACAATCAGTGCTAGGAGTTGAAGCCCCAAGTGCTCCTGTGTTGAATGAAGTCATTTCAGGAAAAGATTCTAGAAGAAGTGATCAAAAGTTCCTGTTCAGATTTAGGTACGGTAGCAACAGCTGGTTTGTTTTCATCACATTGAGGATTGCATCAGTTGCCAAAGTTTCCTTCAAGTTTCCCGATTAGCAAAAGGAACGATGAGGATAATTGTATTTGATACCAAACCACAGAATTCCTTTGTCTTCCAGGAGCTAGTCCACAATACATTTAAAGCCAAATGTCTCTGTGTGAAGAAAATCACAGCTTACTGTTTTGCCACAGAAGTTAGTGGGGATTATGAACAAAATAATGGTGTTTCATTTTCATTTTGAAAGCATGTAGTGTTTAGATATTGTGCATATGTATTTGATTGCTTTTTCAGGTAAGGGACTGTAAAGTGTTGCATGTATGACATTATTCCAGATTAAATTTTTTTTTTTCTAATGAAAAGCCAAAACACATTTGGCCAGGTTAATTCTGGGAAAGAATGCAGAGAATAAGACAACTTCATAAACCAAACTCTGTAATGAAAAAAGAATCCATCATTCCTCTTACAGAAGGCACCTATGCAAGATACCAGACGCACGATTTTGTGTCTTCATGGTCAGAAACAAATGTTTCCTCCCATCTCCCTCTCCTCCTGGACCCAAAATGGTAATGCAGTTGCCCTATTACAAAGTCTTTTGAATGGATCCTGTGCTGCCTGTGTGTAACAGGGAGAATAAGATGTGAGCAAGTTGACCCTTTCCATTTAGTGTTTTAGAATAGCTTATGAGGTGAGGGCTGAAGAGCTAAGTGACAGTGGCTGTTAAACTGCACAGTAAATTGGGAAAATATATTCTCTGAAAACAATGCATCTTATCATAGAAACTTTCAGTAGTGATAAAATGAGGTCTGTGTCTGTGTTTGTTATATAAACCTCCATTTGTCAGAGGCTTATAACTTATCAAGAACAATTTTCTTTGTGCTAAAAGCTGTTGTAGAATACAAGGAGTCAAACTGAGACGCTACACCTCGCTACACCTACGCCCAAAGCTACTTTAAATGATGTTACATACATTTTTAAAAATCAGATATTGTGAAAATATCAATTTGTGACTTCAGGGTTATTTTTCTGCCATTATCATTAGTATCTTCATTGAAGACAAACAAAAATAAAAGGACACACATAAGTGGCAAACACTTTGGTTTTAATAAAGGTGCAGGAACTTAATGGCTTAGTAGTATTATATCTGTCCTAATTAGCTGGGCTTGTTTCTCATGCAGCTTTAATTGGGATCTCAAAAAGATCTTAATAGCCTTTACAAATTGCATCGTACAATTGAAAAGCTGAAGGCTCTGGTGTCAAATATGACAGCCACATGGACATAATATATTGCACAGCAAATGAGAAATAGAAATTTTAATCAAAGATACTGGCCAAGCCCCTCATCTTTTCTAAAGTACCACATGATGTGACGTTAACACCCAGCAGGCAGAACTTTTGAAAGAGTCATTCAAAAAGCCACACACAATAAATTGAATGGAGTTTGTTTTTTCTGACACTGGGAAGATGAAAAATTAAATTGACCCTGCTGGGATTCTGTCTCCTATAACTTCAAGGAAAAATGAAACCTGATGAATATACTTCTGATGGAAAGGGTCTTAAAACATGGTCTATGTACTCTAGTAGTCTGCCTGGTCACAGGTTGTTGGATATCTTTCCTCCTCATTTCATCCCACTAAGTTAAATTGAAAAAGACAGAAAAATACTATTCTGATATCAATTGTTCCTCACTCATAGATATGTTACATGACAGTGTAACATAGCCGTGAACAGGACATACAATTTGTGCAATTTCAAATCTGGCAGAGGACAAGAGACAGCTTCTATATTGTAATTTTGTAGGTGCTTTGGGAAAGTGTGGAATCTATCTCTTAGATACCAAGAAATCTACCCATAAATCCTAGTGCTAGTTTGCTAATGCTAAAATATGGTCTATATGCCTTTAATTTTCTTTTCATTGTAAAGTGGCCCACATTTGTAGTAGCTGAACTCCAAAAGTCTGACTCTCTTCTCGCCTCACAGATACTGGGTGTAATTGCAGTGAAATGCATTAGTGTGACAGTGGCATGCTCTGAATGAATTTCACTGGAGTTATTTACGTCAGTGTAAGAGTGCAAAGTGTGTCCTTTTGAAGTATCCCCATGCTGTGCTTCCCCTTCTTGTAATATTGTACAGCAGTCGTGCCCAACCTTCTGGGCAGTGGGCTGGGTGACTAGTATGGGGATAGTCTGCAGATGTGAGCAGGAGCCCCACAAACCTGATGACATGGCTCTGCAGGCTGAATCTGGCGTGTGGGCTGGCACTTAAGCACTATTGTTTTACAGCATTATCCAGACCTCTAAGTGCTGTGTAAGAAGTTTATTTAAATT
>JAGPOW010001296.1:37473238-37522148 GCA_030014935.1 Caiman crocodilus | reverse complement strand
GTTACCCGATGAGTCCCTCAGGGGCCCGACGTTACCCAGGGCTCTCTTCTTGCCCCCCACATACTTGAAAAAGGACTTCCTGTTGTCCTTGATCTTAGTACTTGCTTTTAGAAATACTAAAAGACAGTGCAGTAATAGCCTGACCTGCACTGTGTATGGTCATTCTTAGGTACTACATTGCCATACAGACACACTAAAACAAGGTAGCATGTCACTACAGCAATGTAACTGCAGCATCGTGGTTCTTGCCCATGGGCATTATGTCACTGTAACACACTATTACAGAGATGTAGCATCATATGTAGACGCATCCTAGGAATACCACTTTGCCCTTCCTTCATGTATTTATTTCTACAATAGGAGTAACTAGAAGTGCCAATAAGAGATTCATGTCTGTGCAAAACACAAAGTTAAGGACCGTCCCTGCCTCAGAGGGGTTACACTATAATTACGTAACATAAAAAGTGATTCTGGAAACAGATAGAAAGAAAAAGGAAGAGAAATCAGGAAAATGTTGATAACATAGTTCAAATATGGCACAGCAGTCCATCAATGTAGCCTTCAACTCCTTCACATGGGATTTGCGGTAAAAGATGATCCTATTAGAAATAACACTAATTTATTTTGTCATTATATGTTGGATGGCAGAATAAACTGACCAAATGTCAGACTTGATGAGTTTTCATAACATGGATTCATAATAAAGAGGTAGATGCTAAAATAATGACAGGCTCTGAGTTCTGATTGCTTTATATATGACTTATTATATCTTTCAGCTTATTTATCTCCCACCCACCCTCAGCTAATATTAATTATTTCAATGAATGTAAAAATATGGTAAAATAAAATTCAACAAATATGGACAGATTGCCCATGAAAGCTTATAGAAAGCCTATGATAGCAATCCCACTCATCATAGTATCATAGTATCTAGAGTCGGAAGGGACCTGGGCAGATCATCTAGTCCGACCCCCTGCCTTGGCAGGAAAGAGCACCGGGGTCAGATGGGAGAAACCCAACTGAATAATAACTTCTGTTATATACCTTTGACCAATTCTCACCCATCCCCCATCTAACATCCCCTCCCTCCTCACTCGTGAGTTAAAATGTGTGCTTTACATGCCTCTTAGGTTACTAACTTGGGGTTTGGCAAAATGAGCAAAAGAACGTGTAGCATCATTAAGGACCCTTCACAGAGTACTATCTGTCATCAGCCTTTGTTACTTTCACTGAAGTGTCACCAGCTCAAGTGCCTCTGTGGACCACAATAGGATATTTGCAATCCATATGGAAGGAGTGAAATTCTGTGTTTTTATTCTGTATCTTTATGGCTCAATGCACAATATAGCTGACGAGTCATACTGAATCTATTGAGAATTATCATCACTTATTTTGTCACAACAGAAAACCGGTTTATGACGCAGCCTTCAATACTCCGAGCTTTGGGGTGCTGGGAATCTGTGTTCTGATTCTCCTCTCTTCCTAGTTTGGGATAAAATAGGACCTGAGGGAGGCATATGTTCGTAGTCCAGACTTGTCAAGTGTGCAGTTACATAATGCAAGTATAAACCAAATATTGTATTTTTAATTCAGAATAGATTTACAGCCTTTGTCTTGGTCTGTGTGTTTATACAGAGGCTAGAAGTCAGCATAATAATTGCTAGGTTCTGGGTTACTTTATATAAGCTTTTCTTATCGAACCTCCACCAACTTTAAGTGTCAGAGAAATGAATATAGCCCCTACTATTTATGACCGCCAAGTTATTTTATGAATATCACTTATTTATTTCACTGAAATGCTACAATTCACTTTCACCATTAGAGGGCTGTCTTGCTTGTTACTTTTTGCCCATTGCTTATTTTATCCTTTTTTATTTTTGTCAAAAGCCTTGCCTGTAATAAATAATGCAATCATGCCACATCCAAGTATGTTGCCTCTCAACCAATAAACAGGATGTGTCTTATTCATGCATATCAGAACTGTGGTAGAAAGATGTAAAGCAATAAGTTATACAGATGCCTGTCTTGCCAAACTGAAAGTCTATTTGCTGCTGTTGCTGATGATCAGGAGATAATTCTCAATGTGGAATAGTTACAATAAATTTTCAAAATGAGAAAACTATCTCAGAGTGAAACTTTGGTGTAGCTGAAATCAATGTGGATTTTGGTGTTATAGTCAGTGCAACTGAGAATTCACTCTGTGTTTTAATCCTAATGAATCAGGGGAAAAACCAAGCTTTCCAAGGGAGATACACTCTGTATCATCAGAGCATGTGCCCATCCTTAACTGAAGAGGTTTAGAAGATACTTCACACAGGGCAGATTATTCTATTATTCTATAATTGCCCTCTTCAGGGTTTATTACATTTTCTCCTAAAGGTCCTGGAGTTCTGGCCACCATCAGAGGAGGAGGATTGCTAAGCACTGAGTGTGATGGGACATTGATGAAATACCAGAGTTTTTGTAATGGATTTTACCAGTGGGCCACTAGCCAAGAAGGTGAGCTATAAATTCATCCATATTAGGTGCTAATTGCAGTCTCTCTCATGCAGACCAGCTGTGTGATAGCTCAGTAATTCATATGTCATAAGGCAGTTATTGTGCTACATTATCTGTCCACTCCTAGAAGATATTAAAACGCTATGATTTTCTTAACATTGTAATCTACTGAGCATGAGAATTTTTCTTGAAGCTTATACAGTAGAACGGTCCACTATGGATTTTATATGCACATATCTGCAAATTAAAATTGAAACAGAGCATACCAGTATGATGCATGACTCCATCCATGCCTTATTATTATGATAAAGTGCATTTATTTGATATAGTCAGCTCGTTGGTTATCTTTGTTCAGTGACAGATCTAGTATAGCCAGATCAGAATTTATACCATTGACTGAGTTTTTTCTAAGAAATCCGTATCAAAACAGTGCTCCGTTCTATAGCTGAGATTCACAGGAGATTTTCTTGAGAACAAATGGCAGACAAACATCTAACACCCACTGATTTTCATGATGTGGAACGCAAATTATTTAAGTGGGTAGGACTGTTAAAGACTCTCACACTGTATGCCAGTAAAACTTTTAAGCAAAATATCTTGTTAAAAACATAGGCAGACAAAGATCTTTGGGTAGACATGATATCTTGTATTAGCCCAACTAAATAGTTGGAAAATTTGTTCTTTGCAAGCTTTTGGGCACAAACACCCTTCTTCAGGCATAGGGAAACCCGCTGTTTTGTGTTCTCCTGGATGGAATGGAAGCCAAAATGTAGGTCTGTGAAAATGCAAATGCATGGCAGTGAGGATCTAAGCCTGTTAAAAATTCTTCAATTCATTAAGATATTTAAACATACTTAGGTCCATCCTCATTCAGCAAGACATTTTAGGAGGACCTTGTAGTCTTCTGAAAAACGTCATTGTTGGAAGGCAAGAATTCAAAGCCAGTATTCATCTCTTAAACAAAAACAAAACCCAAGCATTTGAAACCATAGACTCATACTATTGACTGTTTTAATTACTGAAGAATTTATCTTTTAGTTAGTTTTTTATCTTTTTGCACTACCTACATAAAATTGTGCCCTATTTCTAAAGCAACAATCTCAGCATAGTTAGTGGCAAACCTGGTTCCCTACTGCTACTGCTTGACAGTTTCTGATATACAGTTAGGACCAGTGATGCCTCTGTCCTAGCCTATTATTGCTTTGAGGAACTGGACAGCTAAGGAGAGCGCTAGCAAATTGATATGTGGACCAGGTCTTTCCCTTTCTCTTCCTGAAGTCTGTAGTTCACCATCAACATCTGAAAAGAAACAGGAATAGCTCTAAGTTTTCTATACATTCTCTGTGCTATCCATTTTCAGGACCATTTGCAGAAAAGGAACTGTATTTCAGTTTCACCTGATGCCAGTCATGGGCCACAACAGATTGCTATGCATATTGATCACAAGGACATGGGGCATGGTGGACTGATGGGTGAAAGCCAAGATGCATACACATAATAAGGAGTGTTCTTTTTAAATATGTATTATTTATATTATACATTGCAGTTAACTGACAACATCAAAACATATGGATAAACTCTTTCTTATCATCACTGGCAGAGACAGTAATGTGCCCTTTTTTCATATGTTGTGTCAACCCACTACAGACTGCCTGGGAGGAAACACTCCTGAACTGTTGATAGAAAATGCCTGCCACAATTCACACACACTAATTAGTGTTGATTAGTCTGTAGTGATGGCTCCAAAAAAACCCCACAAATATACACTAATCGAAAAAACAAGCCAAAGCAAACAAGAATAAATGACAATATCAGGAAAATGT
Organism: Caiman crocodilus; assembly: GCA_030014935.1. NCBI lineage: Eukaryota > Metazoa > Chordata > Crocodylia > Alligatoridae > Caiman > Caiman crocodilus. The sequence continues at coordinate 37,517,826 of JAGPOW010001296.1, read as the reverse complement.
GCAATTAACAAAATAGGAACCCTTGGTGAGTTTCTCTCTGTTCCTCCTTTCTCCCTATTTTTAATCCTAATTAATTCATTCATTGCCATTGTCATAATGCCTAGGAGCAATAGTCATGGACCAGGACTCTGTCATGTTTCGCAACATAAGGGCTCAGTTTTTGTAAAGATCAAAGGACCATAAAATCATAGAAAAGGAGGGCTGGAAGGGACCTCATGACATCATGTAGTTCAGTGATGCCCTCCCCTCCCCCTGTTCAAGGCAGGATCATTCCTAACTAAATCAACCCAGTCAAGTGTCATGTTCCTAACAATGGCTCACTGAAAAAGAAAACTTTCAGACAGGATTAGAAGCCATGAAATGATGTGGTAGATGCTTCTGGGGAACTCTTTCCAAGTATGAGAGACAGCATAGACGAAATCATGAAAGTGAGAAGGGAAGTGTGCAATGGAGGCTGCCTTTGTTGCTCATCTAGAGGCATGAGTTGACCTTCTGATACTGAAGGAGAGATACTAGGCAGCAAAGGGATATGCCATGATGGGCCTTTAAAGTCAGAATAAGTTTATTATATTTCATGTGATAGAGAAGAAGGAGCCATTGAAGGGATGCAAAGAATGCATGAGATGGTCTGTGGAGCAGAGTGCTGGATAGGTATAAGCAGAGGTGGATCCAGCAGAGGGACAGTGCCGTGGCCTCACCCCACCTGTAGGACCTTCCACAGATGTCTTTAAGTCCACAAAGCAAGTAAGAATCCATACTTACTCAGAGGCACATTTTCTTACCTCCCTTTCCTCCCCCTCCCCTGCCTGCCCCTGCTGCTTTCTCCATTGTCTTGGTAGTGGGGAAAACTCCAAAATCACTTCTTCCCACTCCAGCTAGATTGTGCCAGGGCTGGGGACAGTGACAGCAGCACATAGCAGGAGGATGGGTTCCCTCTCCTTGCCTGGTCATCCCAGAGCAGGAACAGAGAGAAGGAACCCCTTGCCCATCATTGCTACTGTCCCCAGCTGGGCCCATACAGCCCAGCTGGAGTAGGCAGGAGAAGATGTGGAAGTTCCCTCACCCCAGGCTAGCAAGAGTGACGGCAGCAGCAGGTGGGTGAGAGGTGGAAAGAGAAGGGGAAAAGAGAGGATGTGCCTCTGAGCATGGAGTGGAGTAGGGGTGGTTCTTACCTGCACTGGACACTTTAAAAAGTCCCAGAAGTCCCAATGGTGCACTCTGCCTTCACTTATACCAGGAGAAGGAGGCTAGGATTGGTGGGTGCAGCCACACCTGCAATGCTGGTTGCTGCTTCCACACTCCTCTTTGCAAAATCCTAGCTCTATCCCTGGATAAGGAGGGCAGGATTGCATGCATCAAGGACAGCGAAAATGATGTTGCAGTAACTGCGCTGTGAGATGCCTGGAGCCTGGGAAAAAGTTTTAGCTACATTGCTAGATAAGTGAAAAGCAAAGTTTGTTTAGTAGTACATCATTATAGGCACATCTTCACGTGACACTATGTCGCCGTAGAGCATTTCTACATAGAGTCTGTGGGTGTCTATGTCTACACATGACCAGCAGCTACATTGCCATAGCAACACATTCCCTCTTTATAGCACACTGCTATGGTGACACAGCATCTAAAAATAACTGTGCTCAGATGGCCTGGTGCAGTATGGGCTGTTACTGCACCGTCATTTAGGACTTCCTTTTGGAAGTCCTGACTGACAGCACAGTAACAACAGCACTATACATCCATGTGTAGGTGCACCCTATGATTATTAATATTAATAAGGCAAGGCAACTTTAACATATTTTTACCCATTCATCATTATAAATACAGACTATATCACAGGGATTTATAAAACAAGATAATCAACCAGAAAAAATGTCAAGAAATTAAATGAAACATTAGGCAGCTGTGAAGAGCATGATTCTTCCCCAACTTACTGCCTTGTAAATTAGGAATAACTACTGTAATTAAAGAATTGATACCTATGTAAAACTCGTATGAGAGCAAAATCAGACCTATAATAACTTCACACAAAAAGGGAAGAATATCATGCTGACATTGTGACCTTAATTCAGGGGTGGGCAAAATGCGGTCTGCGGACCAGATGCAGCCTGCCAGGCCATTCTATCCGGCCCACGGGGCCCCTAAAAGTTTAGAAAATTAATATTTATCAGCCCTAAGCTGACTGTCATGTAGCCCTTGATGGCTTGCCAAAACTCAGTAAGTGGCCCTCTGCCCAAACTAATTGTCTGCCCCTGCCTTAACTGGACAGCATGCAATAGATATACCAGGGGACTGAATACACATTTTGACAGTAGCCAGGATGAAGAGGGGATATATTATTTACAAAGGATAATGATAGTCATAGGTACAATGAAGCATCCACATTTCTGGCATTACCATTTGTCAGCTCATACAATGAAGAGTCAGGGTTTCAAAGGGAGGAAGTTAGAACTAAGGTTTCAAAGTGAGGAAGTACAGATGTCTTCTCTCCCTGTACATACATATTTTTAACAAAGCTACAGGAAAGAATGGTATTTTTCAAATATCTACATAGAACTACTGCATAGACCTGTGCTTTTATATTAATTTAAGTTCCACATCCAGTAAGGAAAAATAGGACATGTAGGTAGTGGTAGTAGGTAACTGTGTGCTACTAGGCAAAGCTTGTTCTGGGGAGACAGCTTAATTCAGACTAAAGAAAAATACTGCAGCAGATTCACAGGTGTCAGGAGAGCACTGGAGAGTAGATAAACACCTTGTAAACTTGACTCCTTATATAAAAGACTGAGTCCGACAGGACAGTAGATGAATGTTTTATAGTACATCTTTGCCTGCAGGCAATTTGGTATCATAGGAAATTCATGGATTTGTAAGTGCTGCAAAGGTCAACAGTAACTTTGGAAATACAGTGCAAAGTTCATTGGAAGTCCAATACAGGGAGAATCATTCATTGGGAGTGACATGCATTAAAGATGTACAGAAGGTACTTTTTCTATGAAAAGTGCAACATTGTGTCCCCACATGGTCTGTGGAGCAGACTGCTGGATAGGTATAAGCAGCAGTCGATCCAGAGGAGGGGCAGTGCTGCGGCCTTACTCCACCTGTGGGAACTTCCACAGATTTCTTTAAGTCCCCAAAGCAGGTAAGAATCCATGCTCAGAGGCATATTTCCTCACCTCCCTTGTCTCCCCCTCCCCTGCCTGCCACTGCTGCTTCCCCCACTGTCTTGGGAGTGGGGGAAATTCCAGAATCACTTCTTCCCACGCCAGGAAGGACTAGCTTGTGCCATGGCTGGGGACAGATGCTGCTGCACATAGCAGGAGGGTGGGTTCCCTCCTCTTGCCTGGTCCTCCCAGAGCAGGAACAGAGAAAAGGAACTGTTCTACTGATGCACATACAACATACAGAAAATATGGCTTCAACTACCCAATTAGATTATACTAGGAACAGTTTGCCACATCTCTACTTTTGGAAATGCCAGTTACTTCCCAGAACTTTATATTTAGAGCAAGCTGGGTGTGTCTACACATCCACATTAATGCATTGTGGTCTATTTTACTGCACATTAGTGTCGCATAAAAACCTGTGCTAATACACTAATGCACAGTAAAATAGGCTACTATACATTAGCCATCATTGAAAAAGCACGTACTTTCACTACTGCCCGTTAGGACAGCCTAAGGCACATTTATTTAGTACCTCGTATTGGAAGTCCTACATTTAATACGTATTAGGAAAAATGCATGAATGTAGGTGTAGATGTGCCCTCTATGACTTGCAAGAAATTTGTGGACTCTGAAACAGATGTGAAACTGACTCACAGAAATGAGACTGTAGAGGGTGGAAATGGTACCCACAAGTTTTGAAGCAGAAAATGTGTCCTGTATTGCTTATGGATTGCACCATACCTATCATGGATGGAAATTCACTGAAAATCTTTTCCACCATAGTATCAGAATATAGTAGTCATTATGGTCATTAACGTTGTTTAGCATTGTTCTCTGTATCTTTCTTCCTATACCCCAATATTTTGTTTTCCACTTTAGCCATAATTGTTCAAATTAATAGATACTGTCTAGAACTGTAATGAAATAGCATGGTTAGTATTTGTTTGATACTTAAAAAAGCATGGTTAGTATTCATTTGATACTTTAAAGAGCATATGATTATTTCAAAGAATTCCTTTTAATGCATTTTCACTTGTGGTCTTCTAAATTGTACTAACTTTCACCTGCACCTTCTTGTCCAGTCATCTTATTTTGTAAGTTTCTTCTGAACTTTTCCAGTCTCAAATGATATCAATATGTCATCAGCAAATTTTGCAGCACCATTGCTCACTCTTTTCAAGAGAAGCAATAACTGTGGCAAGCAATGGCAATCCTAGTACAGATTCCTGTAAATATCCTATAGATTAAGCCCTTATCATGTTGGCAGAGTATTCTTTCCAGTTATTTTTAATCAGCCCCTGATGGAGCCTACCCCTCGCTCAAGAATTCTTATGGGTAGACATCATTAAATAAACTCCCAGGCACACCTACTAATCAATCTCCCCTGTATAAAGATACATTATTTCAAAGCAGTCTATGTAGGGTATAAATAGATAGTCTGAAGAAGCCACGCTGAAAATAATTTACCATTTAGTAGGAACCAAATTCAGAACTGTTTAAAATTAGAGTGTCTGCTGTCAACATGAATAGTGTAATGGTATGTTTGGCATAGCATACCACAAATCCTGACTTCTGTCCTTCAGACTTTTTTTTTATTCTAGGAAGAATTATCTCTGGGACCTGAAGCTTCATTTTAATACAGAGAGGGCACATCTACACGTGATACTATGTCGCTGTAGCAATGTGCTACGGCGATACAGTGTCAGTGGTCACAAACCATAACGCCACAGCTATGTCACTATAGCAACATGCCCCCTCACTATATCGTGTTTCTATGACAACATAGCAACTAAAAATAACCATGTGTGGTGCACATGCACAGTGCAGGCTGTTACTGTGCCAAAAGGAAGTGCTAAATGCTGACACAGTAACAAAGGCACTGTAGGGACATGTTTGGATGCACCCAGGTGGTAGTATCCTTTAAAAGATGTACCATTAGTCCTTTATTCATTTTCTTGTCATAGAATTTGACAATAAATTAATTTCCTATTCCTCTGCCATTTACACATCTTTGTTGAAATGAGATGATCTGCATCCCTATATAATATAGCATGTAAGAGTCCCCCATTGAAAGAATAGGCAAAAGTCATTTACTTTCCTGGATAGCTTAGGCTCAGTGAAAGGTGCCTATTATCAAAATAATACAGTTACATAGCTATACACGTCTAAAGTTAATTAGGGTTGGTCTCTGGGGCCTCCTATACATGAGCAGTGAGGTGGCTCCAATGCACTGTAATTGACTGACAGCACATCAGAGCAGACTCTGTTACTTGAGTCTGGCAATTACTTGGAGCATGGTAATTACTGTGCTTCAGCAGACTCCAGTGTCTCATGTATCAGCATCACTGCACAGAAAAATGGCAGTGGGGGCACTTTAATTAAAGCTCATTGAAAGAGCTTTAGTCAAGGCACCCCTGCTGCCATTTTTCAGTGCGGGAACACTGATACAAAAGGTGCTCTAGGTGCTTTAATTAGAGCGGTTTTCAGAGGCACTCTGATTAAAGCGCCCTCGCCCCCAGAGCACATGTATAAATACCCTGGGAGCTCATAGAAAAGCTATGTATCTCCCTAGGTAGATTTGGATCACATTCTGAGGAAGTCTAAGTAATTTTCATGGAAGCCGTAGATAAGATTTAGAGGTGCATTAGGGCCTAACTCTCCCGGTGGTTAGTTGAAGTTACATTAGGAGGGATTCGGAGGTCACCAATAGCTAGTCAAAGTTTAGAGCTTTTGAAAATTAGGGAGGAGCCTCAATGTGATCTTAGATGCCTAATATAGAACTCTGAATTTTGAAAATCTTGGCCATAGTATTTATGATCTGCATAGTTTTGCATGATAAAGATAATAAAAATACCCAAATACCAAAGACTGTCATTAGATGTGGTGACTCAAACTTGGGACAAAACATCCGACTATTGTGGCTGAGCAGTGCAATAGTCAAGGATGTAAAGAGAAAATCTTGGGGATCAAAAAGCTAATAGAGCTGTGTCTTGGAGATAGCCTAAAATGGAGTCATGAGGTAGAAATTATGAGCAAAGAAAAACTTCGAAAATGGCAAGAAGAGGTTAATATTCTTGTATCCGAGATATCTAATAAAAGATTTTTCAGGCACATAAGGAACAAGAGGTCAGTGAAAGAGACATTATGGCCTCTAAGAAATGTCAAAGTTAATTTATTAACTGAAGAGGGAGACGTCACCTAAATGTTAAATGACTAGCCTTAGCATTTCCAGAACAAGATGGATGCCACAAAAAAAGGGAAAGGCCTTTTTTATTTTAAGAAGAAGAACAATCAGATTAATGAATTCAAAGCATCAGGGAGCATAATTGTATTTAGGAGCCAAAGGGGAGTGGCAAAAGAGATGAGGAAATGTTAGGCATGTTTTCAAAACTCATTTGAAAAGGGATGGGTTGAGATGATATACTCTAGCATTTTATATAAGATGAAATTTAGGTTTAATCAAAAACTAAAGAACACATAAATTGATGATTTATCTATGTGGCAGAAGACATATTAATCGGAGTCAGGAGGGGTGCACATCAGAGATTACTAGTTGATTAATAAAACAGTACTATGCACAAACAGGAGTTGATGCCTAGTATTAGTATGAGCAATAACAAACAATTTTCTGAAGAAGGTTGGGAATATAATTCAACTGGAAATCTTTTCCTCCATAGAACCAGAATGTACTAATCCAATAGTAGTAGTTTAATTTAATTAAATAGGGAAAAGTATCTTCCTTAGCAAATAAGAAAATAGTAGCTTGTATATAGGAACTATTTTAGGATTCATAAAGTGATAAAAGCATATAAACATAAAAGTGAAGCCAGTAAAGCGATTCTGATTTAAAGAAACCACGAAGCTGCCACTATGATTATTTTTAAAGCCTAAACTTTATAACACCTCAAGGTTGGGGAGTTTTTTAATGAGCTTGAAAACACTGATATAAAAACACTCCCTGTTCTTCATGCAAAGGCAAAAATAGATTTTTTTTTTAATTTGGGGCATAATGTGGTCATTTAATTTACTGCACAAGAGTTGAAGTGGGTTGAATTCACAATTGTAAACTTTTCAAACTATCAGATACATTTACAGGCTCTTTGGCTACAACCTTCAACTGTTAATGAAATAAGATATATTGTTTTTGCCTTTATCTCCATTTATTAAATGATAGGAGATGAAACATTAGCCGAAAATTCCTTTTTTGCTTGCAGATAAAGCAGGGGGGCAGCTACATGTCATGTGATATTCTGAGGGCATCTATTTATTTCTTATAATGAAATAGAGCTTCCCAATTTTCTAAGGAATGCAAAAGGTCAATTGCATACTGATTATGTTAGAGGAGAGAGAATTTTAGTGAAATATACCAATCATTTCTAATGTAGCACATAGAAGGAATGGGTTCTATGAAGAAAAATACCTAATATATTAATTTCATGTTGTTTTCTCACCTTCTGCTTGCAGCAGTTTCTGACTGCAAATGTAGCATAGATCTCTATCCATCACTATCTTGAAAATCTGATCTAAAGTTCTGCAAAGCTGCAGGCTGTGCTTGCTAAACTGGTATTAAAAGCCATATAAAGAATTATATAATCCCTTAAAGAACATTTCATTTGCCACTGACCTTTTCAGCAAGGAGAGTTAGTTGTTTATTTGGTAATGATTTTTGTTGGAATAAGCTTATATACTAGCATGCACCCTTTGTAGAACAGGAACCCTAAACGACTCCCCACCATTATCCATATTACACTGAGCCACAGAAGCTGGATTGTTTTAATAAACCCACTAGTGCTGGCATATACCGTTAGGCAATAAGAAACTGTCCTCCACTTTTTGCTGCGGTGATGACACCCATACATCATACACATCTACAGATATATATAGTATCAATAAAATTGTTTCCATTGTTTCTCTCAAATTGATCCCAAAATGCTCTGCTGGACAGCAGGTCCTCAACCTCAAAAGTGTATTTAAAGTTCAGTTGATATTGCAGTGTTTTCTTGCATACAGTGGATCCCAGAATAACATAGATACCATATTTACTCGACTACAAGACAAAATTTTTCCTCCTAGTCACCATTGGAAAAAAGCCACACACCTTACTTGTGCATACAAAGAAACTTCATTAAATACATTGTCTATCTTTGAACTGCTGCTAAAAGCAGCATGTGCTCAGTAATGGAAACCAACAATGAAGTTGATTAAATGCAGCCAGCACAGAAGTATATGGTTCATATTGGGAAAACATGCTGATGAAACTCATATTTATTTATTCATTTATTTTGGTCCTTAAAAATGGATGGGTGTTGCTACCATAGGAAACTGGCACAGGTGGCATCTGGAAGGCCAGAGCCATCCCTACCACCCTTGCCTTGATGCCAAAAATGCTACATTTGGTTTTAGCCAAAAAGGCTGAGATGTTGACGTTAGTGTAGCCCATTGGAATAAACTATATGCCAGTGCCCACTGAGTGCAGTCTTCCTCAGCACCAACTCTTTATCAAGTCATGATGAGTCACTACATTGAATACATTTTGATTCGTCTTCACTCCCACAACTGAGCTGTGCCTTTCTTTACCATTTCCAATGATTCCTGTTTCTTCCCTAGCCTTAAACGGCTAGAAAACATCACTACTCAGTGCTTCAAATAGTTCATCCAGAATCCCTCTGTCAGTTCCTCTCTCAGCTTGTTGCTTATGATTAGTGTGGTCCTGCCCTCCGTGAGGTGAAGCTGGACCAAGTTGCCCTGTGCCTCATCTGCATATTTTGAAGGATCCCAGGACTCACAGCAAGAATACCCAGTTCCAGCCACGAGTGGGGGGCTAACTAGTACTTGGACCCTTTGTGGGGCAGTCCTGAGCTGTGGGGTGTCACGGCTGGAAATGCTGTTGACTCTGCTGGGGTCCAGCCCAATGAACTATGTGGTAAATCATAAGTCTGTGGCTTTGAACTAATATCATGCATTGTGGGCTCATCTACACATGCACTTTAATGTGCAGTAGTCTATTTTATTGTGCATTGAAGTGTCACGTAGAAACATGTTATTACATGAATGCACAGTAAAATAGATCATTGCGCATTATTAAGCATCACTTTAAAATTGTGCACATTTGTTACTGTGCATTAAGGCAGCCTTTAAGGGCATTAAGTGCATTAAGGACAGCACATTTGTTTAGTACCTCACATTGGAGGGCACTTTTATACTTGCTCCAGGGTGGGGCGGGGGATGTTTTAATTAGAGTGGCTCTTGGAGCCACTTTAAAGTGCCACTGCATCTCTTGTATCAGTGTCCCTGCACTTAAAAATGGTGGTAGGAGTGCTTGAACTTGTTTGATGAGCTTCAATTCAAGTGTCCCCATCACCATTTTTAAACGTGGGGAAGCTAATACATGAGATGCAGGAGGCTGCCAGAGTGCAGCAATTGCCATGCTCCAGCAGACTCAGTTCATCGAGTCTGCTTCGCCATGCTGAAATTCCAGTGCATTGGAGCCGCCTTGGAATTCAAAGCCATGCATTGCAAGTGCCTTAATGCACATGTAAGTGCTTTAATGCCCAAGTTTGTACTACACATAAACAGGTGCCAAAGCGCTGCTCAGAAATGTGTTTACAGAGTAGCTGTGCTAAAATTTTTAGCAGTTTCAGTAAAAGTAAAATGTATCAATTTTGAATGAACTAAGTGAATGGGTACTGTTCAGGTTAGTTATTTCAAATTTGTTCCTCACTTTCTTGTTCTCGGAGAGAGCAGGGCCTGCCAGTAAGAAGCGGGAGAAGGGGCTGCAGGGCAAAGAAATTTAGGGGCAGAGGGCAAAGGAGCTATCTAAACCCCCAGATTTATTTTCTCTGCTACAGCAGTAGGAAAGGGGAAAATTCAAGATAAAACTCTAAAAATTAGATTTTCTACCTTACTTTAGAAAATGATCACAAACTTATAATTTTTTCCATATGTAGAATCTAATTCTTTGAGGGCTGTCTTATAATCAGGGTCATTTTATATTAGAGTAAATATGGTACTTCTTTTTTGAAAGGCAGAAGGAAGAAAAAATCTCTCTCTCTCTGTACTAAGAAACTGCGTAATTGCAATTCAGGAGCTGCTGTTCATTGTTCTGCTCTTTATGGATCATGTGCAGACTTTACTTTCATTTTTGCCTGGTAAACAGCAGAAACTGCTCTTACCATATTTCCTTGCATATAGTGCACACTCAAATGTCCAGCAGCTGGTTATTGGGAAAAAAATGGTTGTTGTATTCCTTCTTTTCCCTGTTTGAGCAAATGTGGCTCTATAAAGTCAGTCTGAGAGAGTTGAGGTTCAGGTAGGGTAAGGGAGACAGGATTAGAGCAAGTCAATACTGTAAAATTTCCAATATTTGAGGACATTTTTAAAAGTACAAGCTCCAAATTCACTCTAACAATTTCTGCAAGCTCTTTTATTTTATTTTATTTTATTTTCCAACAAGTTATTATATTTGTATGTGAATAATTACTAGTATATGTGAATAATTACTAGTATATGTGAATTTATATCAATATCCATGCTATAAATATTCAAATAACTACTTCTTTGTGAATTTGAAAGTCATCAACTCAGGGAACAGGAGAAACATCAGGTGACAAATCACAAAGCTAATAGCAAATTTTGAACCGTGAACATCCAAAGCAAAATTCTTCTAGACAGGAGTTTATAAGCAATCCTAAAATATGATTACATAAACTTTTTGTCAAATAATTTTGCATTTCTAAGCAAATTTCTAAGACTTAGAGACTATTTGTACATAATGCACAAATGGTAAAATGAATTAGAATATTATGCCAACTGTAATCCACATCCTTCTCTTATGTTTCTAGGTAAGCTAATAGCTTGCTTTGTAGCTGGAGATTCATTTAAGACTGGACACAATAACTTTGGGAACAAAAGGCAGTTGCATAAACTACACTTCCAGGGAGGCTTTTGGAGCCAGAGAGAGATGTCTGAGTAACACAAGGTGGGCAAGTATTTCAAGAGTAGGGCCGTTTACCAAGTTTGGGCAAGGTGTCGAGGGCCACATGGGTAGCCCCACCCCTTGACAGGTGCCACACCCCCTGGTTGCCATCTTGTAACCACAAGTTCAGCCCCCTAGTCCCTGACTTTTGCCACAAGAAGTCCCTCCCCTTGCCCCCAGAAGTACTCCTTTCAGTGAGACCTTTTGCCATCTTGGAACCAGAAAAGTACCAAATTATATTCTAAAAGAAAACATCTACAACATTCATAAATTTGATTTTTAAAAAATATATTTTTGTCCTGATTTACATGTGTTTGTGCAGTATACACAGCGGTGATTGTACAATAGCTTAAAATGAAGTCTTACTCTTGTAAAACTTGTTGGGGGGTGGGTATAAGTATGTGGAGGGTGGGTAGATGTAGGAGTGTGGGGTGAGGGAGCATGTGGGTGTGTGTCGATATGTGGGGTTTGAGTGGGTCTGGGATTTGTGGGGGCTGTGTGTGGAGGGAGCATGGCTGGGGTGTGTGAGGGGGTGTGTGTGTGTGGGTCAGTGTGTATGGCATTGCAAGGGGACATGAGTGCATGTGTATGGTGGTGTATGTATGGGGAACTCACCCTATGAACACACACACACGCCCTCTGCCCCTGCCTACACAAACACCCCTCCCACTCCTGGCCCCGGGGTACCAGCAAGGCCCCTGCACCTGGTCTGGAGATGCAGCCCAGGGTCACATGGTTCCAGAGCAGTACAGGAGCAGGAAGGCAAGGAAATGGCTGGGGATGGGGCAGAGATGGGCTTTTTAGATCCTGCCGGCTCTCCCTGAGTCCTACTACCCCTGGCTCCTGTCATCTCTGATGGGCAGCCAGGAGCAAATAAATATTAATTTACTAAATTTTGTAGAGGCCCCACAGACCAGATAGAATGGCCTGAATGGGCCATATCTAGCCTGCAGACTATATTTTGTCCACCTCTATAGTAACAGTTCTTTCCCTGTTTCCTCCTGGCATTGGGTTGATAGTAATTTATTGCCAGTCCATCCCAACATTATATAAGCCACCAGCTACTTGTGCTAGCAAGTGAAAAAAGTGAAGCTAAAGTTCTACCTGTTCCTCACTTGCTGGGTCAAAGGAGGATATAAGTAGTCTTGTGTGCCCAGACTCAAGATACAGAAAGAAGATTAGAGAGACTCCCCACCACACTGTGTTGATGCACAGCCCAAGTCAGTGTTTCTCCCATAACTTCTTTTTATGTCCCCTTAGGATTCTAGTTGTCTCCTGCACAGGCATGCTAGCTATGAGAGCCTTAGAAGAAAGAAGACGTTTAATCATTATAATTCTCTGTAAATTCAAGAGCAGTCTAGCTTCACTTTCAAATTGTACCATCTTATTGTCCACAGTCATACATTAGTTAGCCATAAATTGCTACTCTAAAGTGTTTTTTGAGCTCAAGGTTGCAATGGAAATATTTATAAGGAAGCTATTCAAATTGAGTCAAAATATTATACTGCACTGCCTATAATGCTGTCTGCCTTCAAAATGCTTTGCCAGCATAAGCTAATTAATTCTCTGAATACTCCAAGGAAAGCCAGAAAGAAAATCTCTTGCTATGAAAGGATAATACACGCTCTAAGGGAGGACAGAACTGAGTAGGAAGAAGCCCTCTTCAAAACACGATTTCCAAATGAATCCCAACACACTTGGTTCAAGCAGATATTTAGCTTAGAAGATTAACTAAAGATTGCCAAATCCACAATTGGTATAAATGAGCATAGGTTCATTGACTCGAATGGGGCCATAGTGATTTATATTATCTGAAGCACTAGCTCATAGTAATGTTATCTTTCATCCAGTGGGGTCCCTGGATTTGTGTATATTACAGTGGCAGCACGCACTACTGAGCTCCCAAACACACCTCACCTCCCCCTCTCTCTCTTACACGCTTCAGGTCCAGACAAACACTAGTGAGAATGGGCACATCTACACATACAATTAATGCAACTGAATATATGGTGGCTCAATTTGAGCCCAACGTCACCATCTACATATGGGTTCAAGCACAGTCATTTACTGCACTGCCAGATACTACTTGTATCTGATCAGACTGTCTGGCAGTGCAGTAAATTAGTCTAGTGTGCCCTAAGTGCTGTGCACATGCAGACAGCGATGCTTTACTGGGCAGCAAATTAATCTGCTGTGCAGTATAGTATCTCATGTTGATGCACTCACTGTTCTGCAGCCATTCTGAGGACTGCTTTTCCAATACACTAAAAACTGAATACAGAGGACCACCCTAGTATGGCTACATAGGTTCATTTCCAGGATTGGAGCAAGTGCACATGAGCAGATGTGCACAGTGCCTGGACTAATCCCAAAGTGCTTGGAATATCCCTTGGTTACACTGATGCTGCAGTGTAGATAAGGCCTCTCTCTGTCATATCTGGTTATTCACAAAAGTTCTCATATTTTAGGCCATAGTTTACCGCTCTCATAAATAATGTTTTAATTTTAATTAATTAATTTAAGATGTGCTGATGTAGGAAGATCAAATTGTGTATTTGTATTATAATAAAAATAATGCATAATTTGACTCTTTCCATGCTAATTTGTTGGCATTCAGTTTCTGGTTTTATAACATGTTATGCCCCACAGTCAGTCTTTGGTTAGTTGAAAATTAGATTCAGATTCATTCAATTTTCTCTGTCAAGGGATTGTCAAGCTTATTGCAGCAGTGATATCTCATTTTCAAGTAGGGTCAAATTTGCATTGCTTTGGACGAATAAATTGTGCTCCTTCTAAAAAGGTAAAAATAGATGCAGAAACAGAGGTCAACTGGTTTAGGTAAATGGACTGGAATATAAACCATTTACTACATGAATGAAGTGAACCAGTCAGACCAACACTAAAAAGTAATGTCACAATTCCTGACAGCACTCTCTGATTCTGTAATGCCACCTGTGCGAATTCCCCTTTGGTAAACTCTGTTTCTGATAATAAGAACATGATGGTAGCCACTAGCCACTTCCCAGGTATGTGGGTACTAAAACACCAACAATCTCTAAAGAAAAATATATTTAAGCCCTCCATCCTCTAATTTTTTAAGAGATTCAGATGAACTTCAGCCCTTTTTCAGTACTTTCCTCGCTCAGTTAAACTCAGTGAACCATGATTTTAGACCCAGTGAATCATTTTGAATGAGGGGAAATATATGACCAACTATGTGATTTAATTTTTATACATAATCATAGAAAATGAGCTGGAAGGAACCTGCAGAGGTCATTTAGTCCACCAGAAGCAGGATCATCCTTATCCAAGCCATCCTATACAAATCCACTGTCTAATCTCTTAGTAAAATTACACAGTCAACCCTGACACAACCACAAGGCACAACACCCTGACCTGCACAGGTAAAGCAGGGCCACAACCCTGGCCGATGTTCTGCTGCTGCAAGGACTGTTAAAATTAGCTTGAGAGAATTAAGGAAGCAGGTCGAGTCCTCCACTGCAGAGGAAGGCAGAAACCCCTATAGCCTGCACTAATTGGCTTTAGAATAAAATTCCCTCCTGACTCCAAATATGGTGATCCATTTGACCCTGAGCAGAAGGGAAGATGAAAAAAGCTTCCTTAACACATGTAGCAACAAGAGGGGAAAAAATTATTTTCCCAGCCTCAAGCCTCAACCACTGCAGACCCAACGCATGGGAAATACCCATAGCAGAGCATAGAAATAGCTACTCCTAAGGTATAAACAGACCTCAGCCTTGGAGAGGGGTGAGCTTTGCCAGGATGTGTCCTGGCACAGCTGATCTGCTTCACGGTGATACAGATGTTGCCCATTGCTCCACAGGGTTGGGGCCCTCCCACTCTCAGAGTTTCAGGGACCTGATCCTGTGGGGCACCTGCAATCAAGGCAACCTCGGGTTCCCTGCTTGCAAATGTGTACCCTAGAGATCCTCCACAGGGGATTCCCAAGCATGCATAGCAAGCTGCTGAGCTGTGACTTGGGGAATGCATCTACACGCACGGGACCCCAGGTGATGAGATGGATTTCACCTTCCAAAAACAGTTGAATGGCAATATATGCAGAAAGTCAGTGTGGAGCTGAAGCTTTAGGTATAGCAAATACTCCCAATATATTATTTTTTGCCTTGAAATCTGCTTCTCTTTCCCATCCGGTGCTACCGCTCTATGAATACATTATATCAAGTAACAGACTGGATTGAAATGATATGGAGACTTAGGTGTCCAGATGACAGAATCCCAATGCAAATCAGCTATTTAAAATATTCAAACATCAGCAACTGATCTTAGACTTTATCTCATACAACAAAAAATCATTTTTTGTCAGCACTGGGCTCCCTCTAAAAGATGACATATACCTCCAGTAGACACATATTGGAGAGTGATGCATTTCAGGTAATGCTTGGTCACATGTTTTGGTCATGCCCTATTACTGATTCTTTCTAGAAAGAAATTATAACTACAGTTAACATGGTTTTGAACACAGCACTGATTCCTTTGGCAAATCAGTGTGCTCTTGAGTGTATCCCCAAAGAGTTCAAATTGAATCTTTCCCAAATTGCTTTCTTATAGCAGGTCTTACTAATAACATGCAAGATGATATTGCTGCATTGCAACAGAAGGACATGTCCAAAGGTGATCTGGCATAATGATATGGCACAGTTGGTAAGTATGGAGACAGTCATGTTTCTCAGACTTAACTGCATCAAAAAGTTTAGTGCAATTTTGAATAAATTTCTGAAGTACCTTTGGCAACTAGATTTTTACTCATTGCATACTTTTTTTCTCTCTCTCCCCTTGTCCTCCTCCCCCGCTTTTGTTTTCTTTTCCCTTATATTGTTTCTTGTTTGCCTAGTTCAGGTTTACATATACAGTTGATATGTATGTTCTTTTACATTTGTAGTGTATTTTTTATCAATAAAAATTAAAACAGATGATGGGCTAGTTCCATTCAGCTGAGTGGGAGCTGATCATTTGGCTTTTTCAACAAATGTCTAATGTCTTGCTAATGTATACCAATATACTGCTTAAATTACCATTGTCACATGATATTAAAAAGTAGGGGGGGGGTTAGAATTTCTTGAGGATCAGGCTGTATATGATTGATTATTCTAACTATGTGACACATTTACCAGAACCATAAGTAAAGGATCTGCAGACAAATAGCAAATAGATGCTAGAATGGATTTAAGCAGCAGGCAACCATTGCTCAATAATGGAGGAGGGTTACTATACATACTTCTCATATACCAGCTCATTATTACAGAGCTCCTATCATGTAACCAAAAACTTGTGGTGATCAGATCACCCATGATTTTTCGCACCCTCTGGAAATTGGAGGAAGGGCAATAGAAATACTAAAGAAGATCTCAGTATATGAAAACTTCAAGTCTCCCCTTCTTATCAACAGCTTACCTTAGACAAATTCCAGGCCTCATTTATCTCTGAGAGCAGGCCCTTTTTGCCTTTACCTGCATTGGACCCAGCTGCAAGTTAAAATGAAGCTAAATGTTTCTGTGTTCACTCCTTGTGTTAGAATTCCAGTTTCTACTCTTAACCAAAACTGTGCCTCAGAGCAATGTGGAGACATGAGGAAGATTATCCAGACCCCTGACAATCTGGGCAAATGCTGTTTCTGTCCCCAAAAGAGAAGACTGGTCAAATCTATTAATCAATATACCTCAGCTACATGGTTGGAGAGCGGAGCAGTTATTGAGACAAGATCGTCTCTGCCCTGGAAACCAAGGATACTTTTCAATTGACAGGGAGGGGCTTGAGAGCCAATCAGTTCCTCTGTATAGGAAGAGCTGATCCTGCCTCAGGGGAGAAAGATGAACTAAATCACTTCTGAAGGTCCTGTCATTTCTGTTCTCATATCTGATTTCATTTTCTCCCCTCTCCAGGCACATCCCCGTATTCATTATGAGGCACAAGGAAAGCAGGTCCCAATATATCTGTGCATAAACTCTCACCTGTCTTCCTCTCCCTCTTTCTCCTGCTGCCCAACCGAACTCATCCCATGCTGAGACACAGAAGGCCAATGTTTTCCAGCTGTTCAACAATTCAGGAAAGTTCTATCTTGCCAGCCAGTTTGCAACATAATTTCAGCTAAGAAAGGTTTTAAGGTAACTGATAGCAGCTTCTAAAATGTGTTCTTGCTTTTGGGAGGTTTAGACTGCCTGGTTAAGAAGTTTGGGGATTTTTTAGCTTCCTTTTTTCCATTTAGTAATAACAAACTGTTTTAAGGAAAGGATGTTAAAAACTAAGGAACTCTGAAGGTTCACAGGAGGAAACTAGGGGTTGAAACTATAATGTTGACCAATATATTTTAATGGGCCAACAAGAATGTGGACTACTGCATGGCCAACAATACTTTAGCAATACGCTGCCAGAATCTGCAAGTAGATTAGGTATTTACATGAATAAGGACAAGAACAAGCATCAAAAATAGAGAAAATTAATAGATTTTTAGAGAAAATAATGCAATTGATGTTGGCTTTGTATTTAAATGCAGCAGTGGTTCTGAACTTTAGACACTGCAAAGAACTGAATAAAGAAAAACATTTTATAAAAGCAAGCTGCTTAGCAAATTAGCCCAAGCTTTCCTAAATCATTTTGAATTCCAGTTTGAATAGATACAGTACTTTGTCACAGGTTCCTTGACAAGGCAATGAACATTTGTTTCACTGTTTTTAGTATGTAATTTCCTTGTATTTAATTTCCTTTCTGTCTCCCTTTACTAATGCCTTGAAGTCTTATGCAAGGTGGATATATACATATATATGTGTGTGTGTGTGTGTGTGTGTGTGTGTGTGTGTATATATATATATATATACACACACATATTTTTCTAAGACTCCCTTTCTAGAATTCTGTTTCATCCACTCAGTTCTAATAAACAGTACTTTAGTCAAAATTAGTTTAGAAATGAAGTTGAAATGAGGTTTTAGTTCCTTTTGTCTAACTGGCACTTACAGAAACAACAGTAGCTTTTTATACAAATACTTTGTATTTTCCTTATAATGGCTTTGCTAAATCTTGACTTGAGCACTTGATTGAAGAATCATCCTACTGGCCTTGAGCTGATCAGCCCCTCTAAAATCGAAGTTGTTTCACTATTTCTCACATGATCAGTGCACCAAAATAAAAAGTAGAGATGAAAAAGATCATCATGTCTATTCTGTGTCCCAAGTGGTATGGTAGCATGTGGTCATGACAGGATCTTGAGCCCTATAGCACACCTCTTTGAAAGCACCTACACCTGTTTTATCCCTAAATCTGTATTGTGTTCACTATTGCACCTACATGACTCAGGTTTCCATCCAGACTTCTCTATAGTCATATAACCATTCACCCCATCTATACTCCCAAACAACACAGGCAGCTTCCAATCTGAGCCTTTAAAATAGCAGAGAAAAATGGTCTTTATATTTGAGCAGCTGGGGAAGGAAACTAGAGAGTTAGCCCCTGATTTTCCAGGTGTAGTGGGGGCTGGAAACATCTGATAATGGCTGAACAAAGTTGAGGTACAGTGGATTATATTAGGGATGCTCAGCCCTCAGCCCACAGGCCAGATCTGGCCCATGAAGCCATATCATCCAGCCCACAGGACTCATCACAGATCTGGAAATTTGGTAGTGGGGGACCAGTCGAATGCATTGCTGCTCTCCTGCTGTCAAATATCTGGACCTGGAGGGAGCCCCACGGGCCAGATAGCATGGCCCTGTGCACTAGATTGAAGGTGTGGGGCCAAGCAGAAGAAGGAAGGGGAATGGGGCTCAGGCTGGCCCGCAGACTGACTGGGCCAAAACACTGAACATTGCTGGATTATAGCAATAGTTTTCATGTTTAATGATTATAAGTTACTTATGCTGATAACCTGTAACCAGAGTCTGTTGAATCAGGGCCCACATAGTGCATTGTTTGTTTTTTATAGATGGTTCTTACAAATATATTTTCACAATCTATTTCTATCTATAGGTTACCATTTAAAAAAAAAATCCCCCCAAAAACAAGGGCACTTCTAACTGCCCACCCTGAGATCCTACCAGGTTCAAAAAGTCAGTCCGAGTGCTTTCCAGCTCATTCACAGTCACTTCCAAGAGTGAAGACTCTGTGCCCGAAATTCACTTACTCATTCAGCTGATGATGTGGTGAGCCATAATAAAATCCAGCTCACTCTCCTGGAGGCGTGCTGGCTCAGCAGGCCTAACAGAAGTAAATAATGGTAAAAGCTTATTTTAGTCTGTAAAATAAGTAGATAGGACTGCATTCCCACAGGGAACAAAGTCACTGAGTAAGAAGGTCTCACTTTTCTTACCATAGCCACACTTTAATTAAACACCTTTAGCTGCTACAATTTTTGCCAATTAGTCCTCATTTGTCATTAGTCATTTCCTATTTTCTCTTGTGAAAGCCAAGTATTAAATACTCTCTGTGAAACTGTGACATTATATGTATATAAAAACATTCTGCAGCTGCGCGCAATGTCCTAACTCATTTGTACCTTCTAGTACTGCAAGAAGACAATCTGCATACCCTACCAGGGACAAGGACATCAACTGCTACCATGTCACTGTATTTCATAACTCCCAGTTAATATGGAGTATCCCTTGAGAGTCCTGGGACATTGTGGGACTTAGCTAGGCATGACGAGAAATAGATAGATTGGGAGCCACAACAGTGGGATCCATATCGTCTCTCTCCACCCACTAATTTGGCAGTTCAGCTTGTGTTTATCTTTTCCATAATCCTCCTTCCACAATGAGAATCCTCGTAAAGGACAGTACCAGGGATAGCCATTGACTGCTGACTTCTTCTCAGTACTTCAGTATTATAGCCACAGTGCAGGGAGGGGTGGTGATGGAGGACTCAGTGCTAGTGAAGATCCATAGAACCACACCACATACGTTCCTGGCTCCAACTGGTGCCTCAGGCTCTGTGCAGTTCCAAAGCCTTCTCAAGGCCAGTTCTCAGGATTACTTTAAATTGGCCAAATCCTCCAATGGAATAACTGTGGAAAAATATGAAGAACTTTCTAGAGATTGTCTTGTCTTCCCCTTAATCCTCTCCTGCTGGCCTCCTTAAAGGAGCGAGCAACTGAACTTCTATCTACTACAGTGGGACCAAAAGAGTTTGATATGCTTCTGCATTTCAGTACCAGATTTTTAAATTAAATGCTGGCTCATGATGGCCTTCTGCCAGGCTTGGCGTGCCAAAATCTTTCCATCAGTATATTCTTTTTGGAATGAAGGGCATACCTATTCTTACACTGTTCGAAAGATCTGTCCTTCCTGGATGCTTCTTCCAAACACTAAAACATATAGAAAGTCATTTGGCTTCCTCTCAAAGACAGTGGGATCAACAGCTTGCACAGAACCAAATAACGCTTTATTACACACTTCCATTACCTCTTGGGTGAACACTAAACATGACTGGTAAAATATTATGTTTCTGGGCTATGATTCAGCAGAGGGTCAAAGCCTTGAGCAAACAGATTAATCTCTACAGGAACACACTGCCAGAAAAAGCATCATAGCTCATTCAATTTGGTAAAATTTAGTTCAAACCAAAGTTACTACCTCATATTCAGATTTAATTCTTGCCTGGTAGAACAGCTAAGTCCAGTGTAACTTGTTTACTGGGATCTTCTAAAACCTTTTGGGCTGCTTTGGAAATGTATGTCCAACAAGGTAAAAAACAATCAAAGGGCTCTCTGATAACACCACTGTCTCATAATTATTTCCACTATCAAGCCGACTTTGAAAAAACAGGTCAACCAATAATTTGAGCAATGTTATCTACGTTGCAGGCTTCTGGCATCCGGTTTCTGACAGATGTACCAAGAGGCAAAGCAAAAACATGAGCTGCAATTACAGCTGACAGTTGAGGCAAACATAGCCTACGATTTACTATGTGGTGTTCCTAAAAAGCAACTGTAATGTTACATGGGAGAAAATATTACAAGCTGAAGTACCATGTAAGAGTTGAAGCATTTTTCTCCAGGATGTTGTGGTGAATCATCCCTGTGTTCCTAGTTACTGTGAGCTATTTAAATCAAGCAACTGTAAATTGCTCTTAGCTTTATTGATCCTGTTTGCACTGTATGAATATTCCCAGAGCCCCACCAAAGTCCCAAGGCCAAATTCATATTGTGGAGCAAAGTGTAGCTTTACAAGGAATTTTACAGACCTCCTCTATGCTCTGTTTGTCGCTCTGTTTGTCTGTTACAAAATAACTTTGAATGTCATGGACTATCTATTTCAAAATGTCACAGACTGTCCCAGATATCAGCAAGCCATGCAACATGTTGATTTGCTTCTGGGGGGATGATAGTGAATATAAACAATGAGAGAAACAACAGGGAAGAACGGAGGAATGCAAGGAGCCTTTGGTGCTGCTGTACACGCCATACACCGTGCACAACAAAGCCTGTGGCCCTCTACTTTTCACTGAAGCCATTTCCTACTTTTTACAGCAGTGCAATGGTGTCCTCAGAAGTAAATCATGGTTACTGCATGTGAGAAGTAGGCCTAGTAGATGCTGTGCTAGATATCTAGGATCACTCCCTCATATATTTGTTCTAAAATCCTACATTCAGGAAGGGGCTTGCCATTTGGGGAAAGTCCATGTGCGAGTGCAATGGGGCTCCTACCCCATTACTAGAGGGAAAGGGTCTAGAGGTGCCCACTCTTCTTCTATCAGTTTGTCCCCTTTCTTTGTAGTTTCCCTTTTCTTTTGTTTCCCCCCACCACCACCTCCTTTTTGTCTTCTTTTTACTCATGTTTCCTTTGTGCTGCCAGAGCCAAAATAACAAGCAGAGAAGCCTGAGACAAAATGACCACCAAGCCCAGGTGCAGAAGTGGAAGGTCAGGTGACCCAGAATAATCCCTAGCCTCAAGATAAAGAGGTAGTCTGGGTTTATGAGCTACAGGGAGCAGAGCTCTAGACAGGAGAGCCTGGGGCAAATCAGGACTAAGAAGAAAGAACTCAGAAGGACAGCCAGGGTGAAGGAAACCTAAGAATCCTTATTGGGAGTGAGATAAGTACTCTGAGTTTGTTTCTTTTTTGTTTTGCAAGCACCCAGGCTAACCCAGGTGGATGGTTGTTGGATCCAGGGCAGGCACTCTTGTTTTGTAGGTTTCATTTCTTCTGGGAGACTGAGTTGCATCTGTAGGGGAGGTGGAGACCACTAAAAGGGGTATCTGGGGATGCCCTAAATCTCAGACTGTGTTGAGAGGATAGAAGATCGAGACTGGAGATAAGTATGGAGTCCATGATGGGCAAAGTCTGCCAGAGATTGAGAGGCAGGATTGGAATATGTAAATGCGTGAACTGTGGCCGTTGGGCCAGTATAGGGGTCTCACAGGGCCTAAAGCCTGGAGGTCATGACCAATGCTGAGGCAGAAGCCTGTGGCTTGGGGCAATGAGCTGCAAGCTAGAGGGCACATCCAGGGTAAATATGGAATGAGGCCAAGGAGTCCACAGACCAGACAAGAGCCCACTACCCAAAGCTCTCTTTGCCCTTAGGACAGCCTCCTCATCAATTTATTACATCAAGGTGAGGATATGAAAAGGGAGAGAGACCAAGATCATAATTCACACACAGATTCACAGAAGTTTAGGGCTGGAAGGGACCTTGTGAGATTATTGGGTCCAGCCCCTCTGCTCTGGGTAGAATTAACCAGATATAAATAAAAAATAACACTTTAATTGATAAAAAGATGAACTGACCTAAACAGCTGATGACTAAGAAAATCCTTAGAAAACATGATTTAGGAAGTGTTTTAATTTTAAACCTATTTCAAGCTGTAAGCTAAAATTGTTTCAGATTCATGATATGTATAAATGGTGCATTCCCCATTGTATTATCTCTCAAGAAAAAACAGCAGTAAACAGTTCAAAATCTACATGGAAGAAATTATTATGCTCTCAGGAGAAAGCAAATGTCAAGATCTAGCTGAAATCCAAGTAACTGAATTTTTATTGTATTCCTGCCCTTTGTCCTTTGCTAAGTGAATTTAGTGGTCATAAGAGGTAACAGATTGACTGCCCTAGGAACATAGGTCCTCTATTGAGCCTCAGAACAAATGTGACAATGTAAACAGCTGAACATCACCCTGCTAATGTCCCTCCATCTTATCATGAAAGACCACTTCTAGGTACAAGATGACAGTTCAATCCTAAGTCTTAGCATTTCTACTGAATCAGTTATTAATAAGTGTCTTTTGTTTTTCCAATGTGAACACTAGGGGGTGTGCAAAATGGGCCGTATTTGATTCTGATTCAGCCTGAATCAGGGGCAATGATTCAGTTAGTTGATTTGGATCACTGTCCCTGCTTCGATTAGGCTGAATCTGATTCAGACAATCAGACCCCTGCGGGGTCAGGCCAACTCTCAGGATTTCAATATTGCACTTTTAGACAGGAGGGTGCCTGTCTAACAGTGGGTGGATAGGTGGTGTGGCATGATGCTGGTCCAGATGGAGATTGCACATATACAAACACACAAATCAATTAGGTACATACACACACACACACTACCAGCTCAGGCACATAAACATCCAAATCAGCCTAGGCACATGAATATGTATCACCAATTCAACCACATACACTATACACCCCAAAAGTTAGACACAGATCACTAATTAGGATAGCATGCACACAATTACATATATATACACACACACACACACACACACACTCACCAGTTCACACACATCCAACCCACCTACACATACACATAGGTAAGTTCTTAACTTGGATGGTACACTGTATATGTGTGTGCTTGGGATACTTGGGGGAAGGTACAGGTGAGAGAGAGAGAGTTAAGGTGTAGGGAGTGAAAGTTGCCAGAACCGGTGGACAACAGAGAAGCTGGTTGAGGAACTGAGGGTAGGGTTTACTTAAGGTAGACTGGGACTGGAAACTGAGGCAGATCACTGAGCTATTTCAGGGAGAGGGAGCAGATAAGTGGTGGCAAAGAGGAGACAGCCAGAAAAGAAATTGAGGCAGAAACCTGGTTGCTCAGGGGAAAAGGAAAGGCAGTGGGGATAAGACAGTGGCAAAGAAATAGGGGGTTTGGAGACAGAGAGGAGAGGTGTTGGAGGTGGTAGTGGGCTAGAAGCAGGAGAGAGAGAAATGAGACAAAATTTAGAGGACCGAGGAGCAGAGGTGGGAGAAGGGCCAAACCATAGTAAAGTAAAACCTAACTTAGGGGTCCAAATAACAGTTTTATTAAACAGACAACACACTACACAGCCCCATAAAGTTATTGGTTCACACACACATACACACACACACACACACACACAATGACAGCAGGAGAAATAGACTCAGTGGAAGGGTTGGAGTCCAGGTAGGGAAGAGAAGCAGAGCCCAAGTCCTTGGTTGAAGAGGGGGTAGGGGTGATAGCTACCTATCCAGGCTGGAAAGGGGTCCTTGTCCGGTAGGTGTTGTCCAGAGGGGGGTTGCCGACGGGGCCTTTGGGTGGATAGGTGGTGTGGCATGGTGCTGGTCCAGATGGAGATGGCGTCCCAAGGAGTCAGACTTCACTACCCCTTTTATGGGGTAGACTACCTCTGATCTCCTATGGGGAGGGCCTGTCCAGGTAAGGTCAGTCCTTTTCCAGTGGGCTCCAGGTGTTCTTACTGAGCATGTGCAACCTGGCACAATGGTGGGTTGCCTCATCTTTTGTTTCTTGAATGCTGAGATGGTTCCAAGGGTTGGGTCATTGGTCCAGGTATCGGTGTTGATGGTTCGGTCATTCAGAGGGAGATATTTGTAGACCTACTGCCATTGTCTCTCAAGCACCCTCATTCATCCCCATTCATTCAGGAACCAAGTTACGTAGGACGAGTAGGTGTGAGTCATGGGTTACACAACTGGGCCTGGGTACAAGATGGAGACTTGACAAACAAAATGGAAACTTGACATGACTTATGCTAACTTACCTATGTAGGCCTAAATCATGTAGTACCAGCAAAACAGTAATATAAAATGGTAAAAATCAATATAAACATAATAATTATACAGTATAAAGAAGTAGAAAAAACAAAACAAATACAACTTGCTACCAAAATAAGACGCTGAAGCTTATCCTATGTCTTAGCTCACTTATACTTATCTATAGGGAATAGAGAGGGAAAGAAAAAGTTAGAAATAGTTGGGGAAGGGGTGGGAATGAATTTTAAAAGGAAAAAAAAGAAAAACTGGGGGTTTTGCTACAAGCAATTTAGCCATAGACACAGCTTTAAATGTTTTTTCTACATACTTTGAGGTACCAGGCATGGCTCGTGAACACTGATTCTGGGGCAGCTGGAGCATCCCACAGGAGCATGGGGGGAGCCCTTCACATGCTCGGTGGCAAACCCAGAAGTAGACTGGAAGTACTTCTGGTCCACTTCCACGTCTGCCAGAGAACGCTTTGCCCCCCATCCTGTGTCCCTCGCAGCTCAGCGTTCAGCCATGGGGTGACCCCAGGTGCACCCTCCAAACCCAGGAAGCATCAGTCACGGAGCTGGGGGGACATGACCTCACCCTGACACACTCCCCAGCAGACCCAGAAGTACTCCTGGTCCACTTCCAGGTCTGCTGCTGAGCACCCTGGGGAGCCCCCCACACTCCTGTGGGGCTCTCCATCTGCCCCAGCATCACAGCATTCACAAGCCACCTGCTACCTGAGGTACGTAGAAAAAACATTTAAAGCTGCATCTACGTCCAAATCACCAAATCTTTCCGAATGTCTCTGAATTGATTTGGAGTGTTCCAATTTGATTTGGAGCGATATTAAAGGGTCTCCTGATTCAATTTGGAGATTCAGTAACCAAATCAAGGCAAATCTCCACCGAATCCAAGCAGGGACTGAAGCTTTGCACAGCTGTAGTGAGCACTTGTGTATTAGGAACTTGAATGAAACAATATTTTCATTTTTTTTTTATTTTATAAGTCACCAAACAATCCTACTGGGTTGTTCACCATACATTGCTAACCAGAGCTAGGTATGAACATGCTATCTACAACTGAAGAAAAGACAAAAAAAATCAAGCATTAAATTCTCAGATGAAAATCTTTTAAGGCTAAATTGAAGATAAAACGCATATAATAGTAATTTAGTGTCTCATGATGATTTTTACAAGTATGATTAATATAAAGTCCTCATCAGACAATTTCTTTGTAAACTAACTTGACATTGTAGGGAAATACATACTGTTTTCCATTAATAATCCTCCCTAGAGACTGGCACAGAATTTAAGTGCTGTGTCTAGAAGCAAGCATTCTAGAGACCAAGGGCCACATCCTATTCCACCAAGTCTTGAAAATCCTATAAATGCTCTTTTTGTAACACACCCACCCATCATGTTACCTTTAAAACTGAGTCACAACAAAACAGCAAGGAGAATAAGGACCCACAAACCTTTTTGCATTAACAGGTTTTCTAGGACTTGGGCAGGATGGAATAGAGTCACTCTGAGGTACTAAGTACACTTACATATCCAATACATGGGGCACAATCTGTCCCTGTGTTTTCTTTCTTTTTAAATGAAATAGTAGATCCCCCATAGTAATACGATGCTCTACATCTGTTGTGGCCAATACACACTGCTTTTTAGAACCATAAATATTGAGTGGGTTTGGACTTAAACAGTTGTGTTTAAGGAGAGTTGTTCATACTTCTTTCTGCCCATACCCTGCTATAAAGCGTCACAGAACCTGGGATTAGATAAATCATTTCTGTTTGAGGAATGTGCTCTTCAGGAACTATTCATCCAATTTAGCACAAATATGGCAGAAGTGGTTAACCTCAGAATCAGCACTAGCATGCCAATTTTAGGGCCAGTCCTTCTTTATAGACTTTATAGGGGGAGGGTCAAAATTAGGCTAATAATGAAAACAGCTGCCTATATTGTACCTTCAAGAATCCACCCACATTCATTGGAAAAATGTTATTAACTCAGATTCTGTATTTTCTTTGAGCCTATATAGTCTACTACAAGCACAGATCTAGCACACGTTTTGAGTGCACTACCTACATGCATTCAACAAATTATTTTGCTGTTCTTAAAGGAGCAGTGACTCTTCAGTGACTCTTAACTATCCCATGAATACCTACACACCAGGATGGCATTTACAATAATAAAGTAAATACTAAAAGGAAATTCATTGCTAAATGTAACATTCAGCATTACCAGACTGTTGTTGTCTCCAAAAACGTGTCAAGTCCTACTGCAACATGGTTCAAATAGAAAGCTATCCAGTGAATGTAAACTTAGTGTAGCCTTTATTCATGATATCAGCCAGTTGATCAGACTGGCCAACAGCAGGGATAGTGCAGGGTTAAACACACATGTGAAGTGCAATTGTATTCTACTCTTTATATATTAGAAGTGCCCACATCTTTGTTCACACATGATCAGTCATGTCTGGTGCCATGCATTTAGGATTTGCTGGTTCACGAACTAATTACAACATTCCTAAGTACCTTCCTAGATATGCACCAGGTTCTACCATACTACATGCTTGTCTTGTCTATTAAAGCAGGTTATACTGATTGTGTCCATTTCAGGAAGTCCTGGACCAGGTTCCAAATGTTCCGATGCACGCCGGTGCTTTCCGCAGAACTTTGTATTTTTAGTCTTACTGTTCTTAACTTCTCTAATGCCCTACACAGATCACTGCAAACTCTTGTATTCTAGGGCTCTAACATACACTAAACTGAGTGACTCCCAGTACTCCATAACAGACCCCAGCATGGCTTGATACGAAATGTATTTTATAAGATGAAAGTAATAAAAAAGCAGGGCTTCTGATTCCAACACACGACAAGGATGACTGATTCACTTTTTCCTGGCTTAATAATTCTCCATTATTAATATGGTACCATTAAGTAAAAGGAAAAACATCACTGGACCCGATTAAAAGCAATGAATTAACATCAGACACCAGTGATGCCTACCTGCGTGAACAACTTCAAAAGCATAAATCCCTGAGCTTATCAGAAATGCTGTCTGCACAGCTCTGGCCTTCATGCTACTTTAATGTTTCTAATTGCTGTCATTAGTAAGGTGCCTGCTCTCCTGAGACCCTTGCAAAGGACACGGTTATAGGTTTAGTTTCCTGGAGAATGTGTGTGCCATCTGTTTTTTCTTTTATAACCTATAACTGTAGAAATTCATCATTGCTGCATTAAAATAAATGCCTGGTGAGAAAAGTGTTCTTAAACAGATGTTATCAAATATTCTACAAGAGATGAAAATCAGGTACTTTGGCAGCAATTGCAAAATTATTGCTTTCTTGCTGTGTAGTTGGGTACATTTCAAAAGAACATCTTCAGCAATGTAGACATGGGAACAGGCATCCACAAACAAATTCCACTGAGAAAGTTGTCACCTGCTTCTTATAAAAATGGACCGGGAGGAGAGGGAAGATTTTAGCAATTTCCACTTCTTTGGCTTGGGGGTTTTCTCTTTGAGAGCCCAAGCATGGGTATGTGCAGAACTGCTCCCTCCTAGATACAAACCTGAAAATCCATTGTGGATCTTCCTCAGTTTACACCATTTCCACCTTGCCCTGGGATGCCAATAAGTTATTTCACTCTTATCACAGAGCAGTCTATTTCCCTTATGTGTCTGCACAGCTATTCTGCTCCTGGGGCAGCAGGAGCTCCTCCTACTTCTCACCCTCTCCCTGCTCACCTGCTTACAAGAGGGGAATAGCAGCAGGTAGCTGCTGCTTTTCTTAACATGGCTGTCAGGGTCTGAGTAGTAGTAGAGGGCTATTCTGTCCCTTAACACTTTTGTACGATTCGTTAAAGACCATAATGATTCTGCCCTGGGCATTATTTGAGGTTGGGGTCAAACAAACAAAACCTTAAGTCACAAGTTTTGCTTGGTTTCAGGCTGACATTTTAAATAAGGTCCAAGCTGATTCAGGTTCACTGAGAGGTTTGTGAATTCCAGTTGAGTCAGCCAAAGCCCTAGCTAGCTGAGCTCAGTGTTGTGGGTTTTGCTTTTGAGAGTCACAGAGCACACCTGTAGAAGCTTTTCCAACACCAAGGGAAAGCATGGGATCACTTACAGCCAAAGGCCATGCAGTTTGCAGAAACCTGCCCCTGAATTCCACAGAACGGAGCCCACGTTCTGCTGCAGCTTGAGAGGATGTCTGCGGCAGCTTCAGATAATGCTCATCAGTGGTGAGATGTCTTCTGGGGAAACTTGAAAGGTTTGGGGGATTATGAGAGAAAGTACATTAGCTGGACACTAGGAATGGGGAAAAAAGTGGGAAAAAATCAAATACATTGGGAACAGAATTGTCATCTTTATCTTTCTGATTAGCATCTCACTGAGACAAATGGAAACATTCATGTCTCCTGAGGCAATTCTTTTAGGCTGTCTGCAGACTCTGGATGACACAACAGTACTGGTTTGCCCTTGTTTGTGTTTTCAATGTTATCTTTTGCAGTAAGAATGCCTAGAAACATAATTATTCAGCAAGTGAATGTAGAGTCTATGTTGAATCCCATGGCTGGTAAATTGTGGAATACAAGTGGGCCTGCTTTTAGCGAGAAGCTAGAGTTAATGAAAATTCTTGAGGTCTGAAATTCAAATTTGAACCACAAAGCTCAGATTTTAATTCAAACATTTTCAAAGTTCTACCCTTCTCATGTACAAAGTTTTAGGTTGTGTCTACCTCTGTTTCATGGGACAATAGAAAGCGGGTCCAGAATTGTTTCAATGCTATGTAAAATTTGTGTTGCCCATATCAAACCTCTTCCTGACAGGGCAGATCTTGTACAATTTACTGTGGCCGTAGAAGTCATTAAAAGGAGCACAAGGTTCTTTGGGCATCTGTGATATAGTTTTATTAAACTGACTAAGTAGTTGAAAGCATTGTTCTTTGAAAGCTTTCAGGCACAAACACCCTTCATCAGGCATAGGGGAAGTCTGTTGGTGTTTGTGTGTTTTCCTGGGTACAATGGAAGCCAAAATGCAAGGCTGTGAAAATGCAAATGTGTTAAAATGAGTAAATTATGTGGGAGCTAGAGCAGGATGCAGTGTCTATGGAAAAATACTAACTGATTTTAATGAGCTTTGAATCTTGCTCTCTATACTAAAAAAAAAAATTAACAGTGTATTTTACATAAAAGTCTGGAAATATACTGTGCACATGAAAAGAGATTCACAGATGAACATGTTGGCTAAAATATGATAACAGGAAGAATAGGAAATAATTATGTTTCATCCATAAACACATTAAGACCAGAAAAAAAGAGATGTGTCACCACCATGATTTAAGTTGTAATATGAATCTTTCCAACAGGAAGTTTGCACCTTTTGGAAGTGAGTGGAATCTTTACATTTCCTTACAATTTTATTGCTTCATAAAGAACTAATTTGTATTCAAAGATACCCTAGCTACATCATACGGGCTGCTATAATAACCCCCTTTGAGCAAATTAAAATAAATCCAGCCTAAGGAGTCACAGATTTTTAAGATCCAAGAAAGGTTAGTGTGTTACTTGACTGTTATAGAAATCACAGCTAGGCCAAATCCTGATATTATGTTCATTTGCAGATTTAAAAAGTTTTACTTCACTCCCTGGTGAGCTCTGTCTATGTAAAGATGAAGTAAAAATGAAACAGTAAACCATGTTACTTTGCACACCATAATAAGAGTCCATACCATATTGCCCTAGGGCAGCTATAAAAGGAAGGGAGATGCTGATTCCCAGCCCTGGAGCTGCACTGGGATCTGTCCAGAACTTCTAAAATAAGCTGGCTCTGAGATAGTCTGACTTGGATTAGGTTGGTAATTTTTTAGACCAGTTTAACCTTCCTGGAACTTCTGTACAGTTCACACCTAGAGCAACTTAACTAGGGATCTGTATGTAAGGTGTCTGCATCTGGACAAACTAAGTTAGAATAGGCCATTTTTAATGTGATCTACCTCCCCACCCCCAAAATGTCTGTATTTAGTCTAAAAGTCTAAAGAGGTTCATCTTCCTCAAAACCTCAGAAAGAGGTTCATCTACTGCTCCACAATAAAACTTGTCAGTTCTCATTCCTTACATGCCTCCACTACTTGAACCCAGCAATCACTACACATCACTTACCAAATATTCTTTCGCTGTGCCTCCTGCAGGAATCAGCCAGCCTGCCGAGGAAGAAGGGGCTCCAATTTGTGACAAAGGCTGAAACTTGTTTGTAACTGCTAGAGCCGAGAGACCCTTTCTTAAGTGTGCAGGATGCATTGAATGTATTCCTCAACAATTACGTTTAACAACACTGTGCCATGTTCCTGTTAATAAAGGAGCAGATTTATTTTCCCTATATACAATCTAAGCAGAAGAGTTTTACCATAAACCTAAGGGCCTCAAGTTAGTGCATGCTTTGGTGGAACCTCCCACCACAATCACCACAGGGACACAGGTACTAAGAAAATACCGCCTCTTCTCTCCCCTGTGCAGAGAGAAAGAAATATTATTGGGCTATTAACTGATCATTTAGATTTGCTTTGAAAGCCCTTATACCAAATTTCAGAGAACTCCTCAAATCAGTAAACCATCAAGTAATTCACATAACATTTCTGTGAGAATGGTGACTAATCTTACTTGCTGTGAGCAAATAAGTAAGTTGAAGCATAAAGATAACCTGACTTGCCTAGCACTACAGAAGGCAGTGTTGGAACTAGCTTGGCATGAGAATTCTGTAAGTAAGCATTTTTTATCAACTGCAAAGAACCTATAATTGCACTTAAGCCACTAAACAATGCCCTCCATGTTGTGAACTTCTGTAAAACATAAGTTAGAAGTTGTTGATGAATCTCCCAACAACACCGGTGTTTTCACCTCTCGTAATTATAGCCTTCCAGGTTGCAGAGAAACACGTACTAACTGCTTCATAAACCTGAATAGAAACAGAGAGCCCAAAGACATCATTAATGTCATGATTTTAAAGCCATTGTCATACATATATATATTTTTATCCTAATCAAGGGCTGGGGCCTGGCAATATTGCAACTTTTGTTTACACTAGCCACAAAAAGTTAGCCTTATACTTGTTAACTTTACGCTTATTTTCACATATTATCTCACTACCCACAAAAGGCTTTTAATGACCCATCTGTAACAAAAGATTGAAAGCAGCCATAAAATTCCAATCATTATGACTTTCTTTGTGAAAGCTTTCTCCAGATAGTCTTTTAGGGACAACAGCTGCAGATCTACCTATGCAAGACCTGCATATCTTCTATTTTACCTGCACAACTTAGCTCTTGGACAGCTACCATGAAATCTGATAAAAATGTCAAAACCTATGAATATTCGCATAAAGGTGGTTCTTGCTTATGGAATGTTTGCTTCATTTATTCTGGCTAGTCTGACTTCTGTTCACAATAAAATACTTATGCTTTATAAATAACTTCTACAAATCTTTAATCTCTTCAGGGAAACTGAGTTGTTGATGTGACATAAATGAATCTGTCAACTTCTGTTGCTCCATATAGTCAGGCAATATTCATTCTTACAAGTACCTATTACCATTTTCATTGGTTGCAGCTTCCCTTGGTCAAAAGCAAAGGATTGCAACAATGGACCTTCCATGAGAGATGATCCTGTGAACAAAATGTAACTGAAAGCAGAAGTGCAGATTGTTTTTGTGACTAGAAG
The DNA here is from genome assembly GCA_030014935.1 of Caiman crocodilus. Taxonomy (NCBI): domain Eukaryota; kingdom Metazoa; phylum Chordata; order Crocodylia; family Alligatoridae; genus Caiman; species Caiman crocodilus. The sequence continues at coordinate 37,485,005 of JAGPOW010001296.1, read as the reverse complement.
AAAATTCTAATAAGTAAGTGAAACTAATTCTAATAAGTAAGTGTAAGTGAAACTAGCCACCTACTTCTATTGAAATTTAGAATTTGAGTGAGGTGTCAGTAAATGTAATTAATTCACTGATGTAGAAGTTTAACATTGATATTCACTTTGCTTTTCCAGCAGGGGAAGCAGGAGTAAATGAGCCAATTATTAAACTCTTGTATGCTTATTTATTTCCTGGAAGGGATGAAAACAGTCTTGTTTCTAAGAATGACCTACATTTATTTCTATAATCTGTTCTTGGAAGACTTGCACAAGTTATATGCATGAGTTAGATTGTCTCATAAGAAAGACTGAGCACATGACAAGATTGACAATATTGAGCACATGAATTCATTTTGCAGTTTAAGGACTTAATAATGATAGAAGTAATAATGGTAAAGTAGGTCCATGTATACCACTAATAAGATGTTCAAAATAAATCATAAATATAAATGTAATAACATAAATGTTTAATGCTGATTGAGACAACTAAAATCCATTGTCTGTTGAACTCAGGTTTAAGTTTGGCAATCAAACTCTTTTTTGGTTTGTAGCTGCATAAGAATGACTGATGAGAGCCCAACACTACTTTTTCTCATGCATGCATGCACATGCACACAGTCTTATATCTTTTCTAAATACATTTTATATTGTTTTTAATGTTGATTTGTATTTAAATCCCTGCAGAAAATATCTCGTAGTTTTAAAATCATTTCCCCAGGACAGCTATTTACAACTCTTCTCAGTTTATTTGCATTGCTTCTTTGGATCAGCAGAAAGAGTGTTTCATTTTGGGCCAACATAACAGGGGTGATGCTGAGCTGTACCACTTAGGATGCAGACAGAACTGCAGCTCCCAGCTGTAACTCAGAAGAATTTTTTGCAAAGGTCTGAGTTACAAGGTTACCCCAGACCAAACAGAAGTTCACTATTGGTTCCAGGGAAGAGGAGAATCCCGTGTGGCTGGGAGCCTGCAGCCAGGTTCCCATAGCAGTGACCAGTGCTCACTGTTCTCAGAACAGGAATGGAGAAAGGCAGCTTGTTCTGGGGGCTCTCCAGCCAGTGCTGAAGAGTGGGGTGGGTGAATTGGACCCACCTTGGGGGCAGGGGTAGGGGCTCCAATACACCTGCTCCAACCTTGGCAGGGGGCTGAAAACCCCCCAGACTAAATTCCCTCTGCTCCCTTTCCCCCCTCCCATTCTGAAAACAATGACAGGCTGGAAGCTTTTCAGACACAAGTTAAAAAATTGCTTCATTTTGTAACATTTCTATCTGATATCTCATACAATGAAAGTCAGATTTTCATCCAATTGCCCACTTTTGAAGCTGTTTACCACCATGCACTTGTGTTTGGTCACAGCTATAAACTGCTCTTTGTGGCCAGATGAGGTTAAAATTGTCACTTCTGTCTGCACCTTTTAAAGACCCCGACACAGGACTCAGATCAACGGCAAGATGTGAGAAGTGGAGTCCCAGAAGGCGCAGTCCTTGGACCTGTGCTGTTCAGTGTCTTCATTAGTGACTTGGATGAGGGCATAGAAAGCACTCTGTCCAAATTAACAGATGATACCAAATTATGGGGTAAAGTTAACACACTTGAGGGTAAGGAACGAATCTAGGCAGACCTGGACAGGTTAAAAAAGTGGGCAGAACAGAATAGGATGCAGTTCAACAAGGACAAGTAAAACATGGGAGAAGGAATCACCAGCACACCTACAGGCTGTGGGAGGACCTTCTCAGTAGCACAGCAGTGGAAAGGGATTTCAGAGTCATTGTTGACACCAAGAACATGTGACAAAGTGATTAGTAAAGCTAACCACATTTTATCATGCATTAGCAGGTGCATGACAGGTCCAGGGAGGTGATACTTCCCCTCTGTGCAGCACTGGTCAGCACAAGGTATGCTGCTGCTAGTTGTCCCTGGGGAATGAAATGCCTACACTATGTGTGGATGTGGCCTTTGGGTGCAAAAGCATGGTCTTTCAAAATAAAATAGAAATAGAACATCCTGTTTAAGTTGTCTTCTATTGTTGGACTGCCTTCTATAGCTTTTATCTAGAGCTATGCAAGCTAGAAGCTTACCCTTTTGAAATGTAGATGAGATTGTTGAGTAATAACATGCTTTTTAAACATGAGTTTTCTAAGAAAACCCCCTAGAAGGCATTGAGACTTATAGTCACACTGCAAGATTAAGCAACATTGAGTACCCCCTGCATAGGTTGATAGTGTAAGCCTTCTTTCTGCAATATTTTTATCTTTCTACCTTGACTATTCTTTAAACACAATGGCAGGGTTTCTTCTGTCTTTTCAAAAACTTTAGTTCAGGGTATACCTGGGAAGTGAGATGAACCTTTAAAAAAACTCTTAAATTACATTAAATTTCTTAAATTTCCATAAATTAGTTGACAAGGTTCCTTGGGTGAATTTGATATTGCTTTTGTTTATCGCATTGCTCTGCTCTACTTTGCAAGTATTTTGCACTCTTATATGCTATTATAAGCTATTGACACTGCTTTTCAAGGTTAAATTCTGCTATCAGTGGGTGCATTTATACAAAAGACTTATTGCGAAGTTGACAGATTAGCTCCACAGTAAACTTTTCAGTGTACTCCAGCACCACTGGATAGTACTTGTAAACTCAAGTTCTGTGCTCAGAGCCAACCTGAGCAGGGTGTGGAGCCTGGGGCAAATCAGCCCATGTGGGGCTCCACCCCAGCTCCAATCCCATGTGCCCCAGACCTGAAGATGCTGCTGCCACTGTTAGCAGTGTGGGGGAAAGGGGGTAGTAAGAGGCTGCACACAAAGCCAGCATGGCCACTCCGCCCAACTCTGCAGGACCCCCCGAAGTGTGGAACCTGGGGCAGTTGCCCTGATTTATTCCCCACCCCAGGACAGCCATGATGGTGCTGCTGCGGAGTCTTTTCACTCTGCAGCAATGCATGTGTAGATGCTGGCCCATATGGTTGTTTCAGGGTGGATGCTGCCTGACAGCTAGTCCCACACTGGAGCATCCTTGTGCCCTACCCAGCCCCTATTCAGCACGCTGAGCCAGAGGGGAGCAGCTCTAGGCCGGCAGGTTGACCTCCCTGCTCTCCTTCTCCTCTGGGCTCCCTGCCAGCCAGGGCTCCTCTGACCATCTCAATTTGCTGCGGTCCTGGGCACATGGTCAAACACAGTGCCCAAGAGCAATAAATTCCAGCATGATATATGCTGGAGTTTATCGCTCTGTGCTACTAGTATGACTAGATGTACCCAGTTACTTTCTGAGTCAGTTACTCCTATTCCCCGTAATGTAAATGATAGAACGTTTATTAAGTATGTTGTAAACTTTGACTTATCTGATCCATTGCAAAGCAGGCTAATTCATTCATATAACTCACTCCTAAAAGGGTCTTAGGAGAAACATATTGATTAATTCTGTGACAAATAGAAAAGAAGAATTCATGAACGAACAAATTATGAATTTTGTGGGGAATTATCTTTCAAATACACAAGGAATTAATGATCTTTAAATACAAATGGACATTAGTAACTGTAAAATGTTCGGTGGCAATGAATTCTTAATCAAGTTTGATACGCTTGTTTTAACTTGTCTTGTTAAAGTGCCTTTAGACATCACAGCATCTAAGATATTTTTTCATGAGTGAAAGCTGCTGCAAAATCTTATTACATTACAAGCATTTATTTTATTTTATTCTTCTTCCTCATCCTAATATTTTAACAATGTAGTAAGACATTACTGCAAAAAAAAAAAATCACAGTGATGTTATGAACACTTAAGTTTCCCACTTTCATATAATCCTCCCTCACTTGCATGATGTAAAAATGCATGCAAACTCACAGCAAGGTGCTGTACAACAGAGTTTCCCATGGTTTCTACACACAACAATTAATGCGTGGATGACAATTAGCCTGACTTCCCAGAAAGGTTTGAAATTAAAACATCCGAATAAGTCTCCTTGGTAAAGAAAGCAGAAATGATGCCATTTATTCTGGCTGCTGACTTTGGTCCCAACACTCCATACAGCTCAGCTACAATTTTAGGTTTGAATTCAGGTCCATGGAAGGTAGTGCAGGGCAGCCACGCTCCAGAGATATCCACATGAAGCCTCTGCATCAGGGTGAACTTCATTCAATGAATTCTTAAAGTTAAGGAAAATGCTAGACTTGACAAGGACATAAGCTGGATCAGTTTTACCTAAGTTCCCACTGTTCACCAAGATGTTCAAAAGCCGTTAAATCAGAGCCCTAGAGGACTGTTTGGACAAGCTTGCTATTAACTGATTTTTGTTTACCTGTTGTAGTCTCCACAGGTTAGTGACAGCTAAAATCGGGTGGGTAGAACTGATAGAACTATAGTTCTTGGAGCCAGTACACAGAGGCAGATAAAGATAAGATTGTATCTGATGCCAGACAAGGCAAGCAAAGCTTATCCAGGAATCCTGGCTATACCCCAGGTGAAAATCAAGTCTGAAAGCTCCCAGTACAGGTATGTTTGCATATGCATATCCTCAGATCCAAGATGACACTGTGGCTTTTAGAATTATAAGTCTGGGAGGGATCTTGAAGGAAGGATGCCTACCCCCTTTCAGGGATGCAGGATACACTTTTTTAAACCATCCCAGATAGACAGCTATCCAGTCTCTTCTTGAAAACCTCCAAGTACAGACTGTAGGAACCTATAGCTTCCTTGGGCAGTTTGTCCCATTGCCCTATTGTTCTTACAGAAGGTAAATATTTCCCTGAGATTTAAATTAAACTTCTTTGTTTTAGTGTAAACCCATTGCCTTCTTGCATTGCCCTCTGTGACAAAGAAGAATATTTTTTCTCCTTCATGACAGCCTCTCAAATACTCAAAAATTATCCTTCCATTCTAGCTCCCAGTCTTCTTTCTCTGAGGTAAGTGAGAGTTTCTTTCATGGGATCCAGGTTAGGCCCTCTATTTGCAAAATTCCTCTGTGTCAATGGAAACCATCATGTGCTATACACAACTCAAAGGAAAGCCCATTGGAGATGCTGAAAAGTCTCCCACTGATTTCAGCAGACATTGTACCATGCCATATCAAGAAAATATTCAGTAGAGATCATGCTTTAAATTGGAGAGAATAATTTCACTTTATAGGGTTAATTATGTTATCTATTTTCTTCTGAAATTAAGACTGACCAAGAAAATGTAAGGAAAGAAGAGGAGAACAAAAATATTGCGTATTTGCAGTAGTTGTTTAATTATTCCTGTTGGTATAGTCTCTGAATTTAAGCTTTGCCTCCATCTGAAAAGGAATTATTTTTCTACTCCTTTCAGTGGTATTTTTAGTACAGCCTAATAAAAAAGAGCAATTCAGAGGTCAAATTCCATTTGTTTGGATCAAGCAATATCACTTTTTGGTGTGGCGCACACACACGCCCTACTCCATCCATCAACAAAAAGTTTCCCCAGAAATATAAACCTTAACTAGAAATCTTCTTTCATTTGATCTGCTTTTTAAAACAAACCAACACAACAAAACAAAAAAGTGCCATTCTCCAATAAAGGTATGGTTAGTGTGAAGTAACTTATTTCCTCTTACGTGGAATGAATCGTGTGATGAATCTGACAGAGCATTGTTAGTTACCTAACCCAAGAAGCCTTGAATGATCCAAATCACTTGGCCTAAATGAGACAAAAGAGAAAAAAACAGAAGCGTAGAGCCCCGTTCTACAACTTGGGGAAAACCCAAATGCAATCCAAGAAGCCTGAAAAGTGCTTTTGATTATGGACATACGAATCCTGTCTCCATTGCCTCTGAAGCAGAGAGAAAGGAAACTGATACAGTCTTGCTGATTTAATTAAACAGTTTTGAAACAAAGCAGGGATGTACCGCTAAACAGATGCTCTTTAACTTCTGGCATCATAGACCTAAAAAAAGGGAAATCAAGTGACAGAATCTGAATTGGGCCTCCAAAAAATAGCCATCAGAGCTAAGTTACGGAGTCTCCCATCTTCCATTTCTGCAAGAAACAACAATATGAAACAGACCTGAAGACCATTATCAAGTTCGCCCAGCTTGAGCTGGAAGGGAAAGTGGCTGGGGAAGGGGGAGGGGGGCACTGTGAGGCAAGGGGTTTCCAATCCAGCTGCCCTGCCCTCCAGATCAGGTTGAGCAAATCCCAACTCAAAGCTCCCTCCCCTCCCTTCTTCCCCCTCCCATCCAGCAAACATCACTTACGCTACTGGTTTATATGCATTATCTCTCCCTAGTCTAGTTGTCCTGTGCTGCTTCCAAATAAATAAGCAAGAATGAACAGAAGAACCAGATGGTCTCAAAGTCACAAAGCAGGTCATTTACTGAGTCAAAAATAAAATGTATGTGCATGTCTTCTTACTTTGTAACTTACATGGTCAGTGCCCTGACCATACTGTCTATATGATATGAAAACAGTAGTTGTTTTCTCATGTAAGTGTGGGAGTTTTAAGTTAACTTTGTCCCCTTAATAATGATAACAGAATTTGCTGGCTTCTGAAGATGTGTCCTGCCTGGTCAATCCATGACAATATTAAAGAAAGGAAACCATTCTGAAACACGCCAACCCTGTTCTGCGAAGAAATAGGTAAGGAAAACTTTCTGCTGCCTGGGGTGCAGCTGTTAAATGGCTGTTTGGAAGGAAGTTCACAATTAAACTGTATTAATGCTTTCATTGTATATCTGAGAGACAAGGAATTTCAGTAAATATCATTATTTTATATTTCTGCTGTTTAAATAATTAATTGGACAGAGCCAAAGCAATTGCATTTAAAGTAAGTAAGCAGGCAAGAGCCGATTACAATATTCACATAAGAATTAAAAATGATATTGGTGTTTATGATGGAATAAGAAACCATACATAGGCATATCCTCATCTGGTATAAACCATCATCGATTCATTAGAGCTTCGGCAATTGACCACAGCTAAGGAGCTTCCCCAGAATAGAAAGAGAAGTGAATACTTACCACTACCTCTTTTCCCCTTTAATGTAAATTAGTTTGGTAATCATGAGAGCTGGCTGACAAACCTGAAAACTGAGAACCTCTGTAGATATTTAATAAGCTGTTCTACACCTGTAAAAATGAGTTTCAGTGGGTTTGAGCTTTCTCCAAAATATAACATTTATAGGATGCTGCCAGTTCAGACTAGATAATGACAAGCAATGAATTTTACTTAAAAGTGGGAAAAGGCCAGAAGCCTTTTAACAGTTACGGTGCAGACAGAAGTAACAATTTTTGCCTAATCTAGCCACAAAAAGCAGTTTATAGCCATGACTAAACACAAATGCACAGCTGCAGACAGCTTCAAAAATGGCTGATCAGGTGAAACTCTGAACCCTCATTGCATGACCGGGGGAGGCGGTGAGTTTCAGCCCCCACTGAAGGGTATGGGGGTGGATTGGAGCTCCCCACCCTCTAGCATGGGCTGGGAAACCCCTAGAATGAGCTCCTTCTGCTCCATTTCCCACCTCCCATTCTGAAAACTTTGCAGCCTCACCAGGAGGAGGGGTCATTGCTAAGGGAAACTGGCTCTAGGCTTGCAGCCGGCAGCTACATTCCCCTCCCCCTGTAAGCAACAGTGAACTTCTGTTTGGTTTGGGGGGTCGTTGTAACTCAGAAGCTTCCTGCAAAGCATTCCCAGTTACAGTGCGGAGCTGCACTTCTGTATGCACCCTTTATTTCCAAAATTTGTAATGCTTGGACTGTTCTATAAGTGTCTATGTTTGCAAAAAAGGGAGAAAATCTTATTTTATTTGGGTGTTAGCTGGTCTCCCTTGGAACACGCTTTCAAGTTTAATTCTTTTTTTTTTTGAAACCTAATGGAAAAAGGGATTTTAGTTGGAAGAAAAAGTCTAGGGACCTACTGTAACCTGAGACAGCCCAGAAGTTTAAGAAGGGATGAGCAAACACCAACTTTTTACCTCAGTTTCTCCCCAACTTTATTGGTTTTAGTTAACTAAAAGACAGACCAGAATTCACTGGTGTTCAGTTTCATATGGCAGCCAGACTGTCTCTATGGAGGTCCCAGCCGCCAGTTAACTCAGGGCTTCGCTTTTTTAAAGATTGATTTTTTTTTAGACCCCTGGATATCCAGAGGTCGAATTTTCTCCCCGCACTGCAAACTTTTTTTTGTTCCCGCACGTGCTTCTTGCCCTGCCTCAAACCTGTTTGAGGCAGGGCAAGAGGCACATGCATGCTCATGTGAGTTCATCCCTGCATGCCTGAGCAATATTCTTATACTCCTCCCAATAGCTTCTGCTTCTTGTAAGCTTCATTTCTGTGCTCAAGCTCACTGAAGAGTTCTCTGCTAAGCCAAGCTGGTCACTTGCTATCCTTCCTGCACATTGCTGTCCTACCTGCACATTGGGATGGTTTGTTCCTGAGTCCTCAGTAATGTTTCTTTAAAATACAACTAGCTCTCCTGGACTCCTTTTTCCCCTCAGACTGGCCTCCCAAGGCACCCTGCCCATCAGTTCCATACGTTACATCTGTGGCAGTAGCATTATCTTTCATAATGCTTTGGTTCAAGGATAACTGGTGTCCTTTTTTAACAGAACATCATATCATAAGACACCAGATAAGATGCAAGCTCAGTTTAGAGGTGGATATTCCAGTCTTGCAGAGTAATTCTCTTCATGCCCTACCTGCAGATACACACCTTTCCCTCAAGCGCTGTATTTCTACACAAAGTAGAACTCACTAACTTGACTTCATTGTTTCAGACTATTGACATAATTTCAATACTGTGCTTGAGAACTGTGACGTAGATATCCATTTAAGTGATACAGGGCAGAGGACAAGACTTGCTGTTGCTGAAAGCGGCAGACTGGGAGTCTGCTACCATTCAGTTCTGAGAGGTGGTAGCTTCTCAGCTAAAGATCATAACCCAATTCTCTTTTTTTGCGTTAGATCTTGCCTAAATTGTATTTACAGCTAACTTTGACTTTCGTGACATTGAAAGAACCACTTCCTGTAGCTAATTTTTCTTATCATCACTCATATTTAGAGACTAATTTAGATATTTTAGTGGATAAAATGACTGATATACCATTCAGGCTCATGACTTCAACTTTTGATGAGTGCATACTTTTATTAGCACAGCTATGCACCCTTTTATCCTTTGTCAGTGTGACAATCTATTTAATTCTTTTCCAAAGCAAATAACAATTCACACATACCTAAAGCTTTGTTACTGTACGGGGAGAATAGGTTGGTCACATAAGAATGTCATCAGGGTTTCACTGTATAAAGTGCATACATTATTGTTATGCTGCTTAAAAATCTATTGCAAAGCAAGCCATACAAGAAAGATAAGCGAAGATATGTACCTACAGTAGAAAATAGGTTTGCCGTGGGGATTATTTCTAATCCAATAAGAATTCTAAGACTTCAAGAGCAGCTCCACACTACTGAATATTCATTCATGACTTGGAAGTCATTAATTCTACCCATCTAACTACCTCCCCCTCTTCCCTGCTCTCCCCTTTCACAGATTAATGAAGTTCTAAGAGGCTTTTTTCTCTCTCCAGAATGAAAAACAGTTGTAGAGTGTGAATGTACAGGTAAGTGCTGATCATGGCCAGTGCAATATCAGTATATATGCAAAACCACTTTAAATCATGCTACAAATCTATGTCCTAAAATTAGGAAGTTAGAAATGACTGCTGTCACTATGTGGCTTATAGGTGTATAGACCTTCCAAATAGTTTGTTTCACTGTATATGCACTCTTCCAGTAACCAGTGCTTCATGGGAAAGCTGTTAAGTGATTCAAGGGGTGGATAACAGGATGCATTTGTTGTTATTGTACTTCCAAGGGAAAGCGTGGTCACTGAATGAAATGGGTTGAGGAGATCAGGTTTTATATATGTGTTTGGAAAGCCTTCTTAGTTAGGCTGCCAGAGCGTCTCTATGATTGCCCTTCATCCTGGTGCTGAAACATGCGGCCAACCAGGCTCTGTGTTTCAGCACCAGGGCTCCAGTGCCAGTGAGTAAGGGGCCGGCAGGGCTGGAGGCCCCTGACCCCTGCCATGGCCAGGCCCTCCCCCTGCCAGCCCCCCAAAACCCCCCGACCCCTGCCTCAGCTGGCCCCTTCCCCTGCTTGCCCCCCCGAAGCCTCTGACCCTTACTGTGGCTGGCCCCTCCCCGCACCAGCCCTCCTGAGACTCCTGACCCCTGCCCTGGCCGCCTCATCCCCCCAAGCCCCCTGTATCTCTGCCTCCCCACCCCATATTTAAAAAAACCACAAACAAAATAACCCAGCACTTACTGGCAACTGGAGCTGCCATGTGGCTGACTGGGGTCCTGCTCACACAGCACGGGGCAGGGTGACAGCCCCAGCAGCCCCAGCCTGGACCCTCCTGCCCCTGTGCTGTCCTGTGCTTCCTTGTGGGGGCTCTGCCAGGAAGCCCCGGAGCCCCCCACCCCTGCTTCTAAGGTAAGCAGAGGCTTTTTTTCTCATTTTTTTTTCCTGTTTTTTTTCTAGTTTTTTTTTAAAGTGATGATGCCTGGGGTTGTGGGGGTAGCCTTGAGGGCCTGGGGGTGCAAGTTGGGGGGTGAGACTGGGTGGGGGAGCCATTGCAGGGTCTGGGGGAGCAGGGAGTGAGGCTGGGTGGGGTAACCATTGGGGGGTCTGCAGCAGCTGGTGAGGGGTGGGACTAGGTGGGGTAGCAATAGGAGCCTGGGGTGGGGCATTTGGGCCTTGCAAGGGGGTTGATAGCCCCTGAGGGGGCCATACCCCTTGTGTGGGGGCCAACCCCCCTTTTGGGGGGCTGAACCCTTTGTGTGGGGGATGAACCCCCTGTTGGGGGGCCGTAGCCCTTGTGTCCTGTGGGAGGGCAGCAAAATATGTATTCATGAATTCATAAAACCTGTATTTAGAGTTCACTTTATTATTATGATAAGAGACTTGCTTTAACACTGTAGGATATATCAATAAGCCATCATCCAACTGATCACTGTCTATGTCTCACTCTCTCTCTCTTTATAGTGGTCTTTTGTTTTACTTGTGGAGGAACATGGATTTGGGGTTATTTTACAGAGTGGCTTTGGGATCTTTTTTATCAGGGGGTTTTCAGTTTTCCAATAGGGAACACCAGAATTCCTGCTAGGGAGGTCAGTGGCAGGACCCTGCCTACTCACATCTAGTACCTTGTGCCCAGCTGGCTGTGGCTGGCCTCCTGGCTAAATGGGGTCAGGAGAATATGATTTGACAGTTCAAAGCAGGCCACCACACCCAGCATATCTTCTGGGTGATAGCTGCCCAGATGGCCAGGCACATGTCACATATGGCAGTAGTGCTACACAGAGGCCAACCCTGCAACTGCAGTCCACTGGCAGCTCGCCCAGAAGGGCAGATGCCTCTATTGGCTCTGTAGTCCCCATCCGAGTCTGGCAGGTGCACAGCAGGTCACAGCCAGACAGCAGCCCCCACCTCACTGCCAGACTGCTGCGGTGGGTAGAGGTTGCAGGGAAATCTCAGGGCTACTTCAGCAGTCCAGCTGGCACAAGGGCAAGCAGGAACCTATAGGCCAGTCAGTCACACCTCCATCCTTGGTAAAGTTTTTGAAAAATTATCAAGGCTCACATTTGCGAGAGCCTGGCAGGAAAAATTATGCTGAGGGGAAACCAGCACGGATTCATAGAAGGTAGATCATGCCTGACTAATCTAGTCTCTTTTTATGACCAGGTTACAAAACACCTGGATGCAGGAGTAGGGGTAGACGTCATTTACTTAGACTTCAG
>JAGPOW010001296.1:37462832-37473138 GCA_030014935.1 Caiman crocodilus | reverse complement strand
AGAAAACAACAGAATGCAGTTCAACAAAGAGAAATGCAAAGTGCTGCACCTAGGGAGGAAAAATGTCCAGCATACCTACTGCCTAGGAAATGACCTGCTTGGAGGCATGGAAGCAGAAAGGGATCTTGGAGTCCTAGCGGACTCCGAGATGAACATGAGCTGTCAGTGTGACAAAGTCATCAGGAAAGCTAATGGCACTTTATCGTGTATCAGCAGATGTATGATGAACAGACCCAAGGAGGTGATACTTCCCCTCTGTTGGGCGCTGGTCAGACCGCAGTTGGAATATTGTGTGCAATTCTGGGCACCGCACTTCAAGAGGGATGTGGATAACCTGGAGAGGATCCAGAAAAGGGCCACTCGTATGGTTAAGGGCTTGCAGGCCAAGCCCTATGAGGAGAGACTGGGGCACCTGGACCTCTTCAGCCTCCGCAAGACAAGGTTGAGAGGCAACCTTGTGGCTGCCTATAAGTTCATCATGGGGGTACAGAAGGGAATTGGTGAGGTTTTACACATCAAGGCACCGCTGGGGGTTACCAGAAATAATGGCCACAAGCTAGCAGACAGCAGATTTGGACTAGACATTAGGAAGAACTTCACAGTTCGAGTGGCCAAGGTCTGGAACAGGCTCCCAAGGGAGGCGGTGCTCTCCCTTACCCTGGGGTCTTCAAGAGGAGGTTAGATAGGCATCTAGCTGGGGTCATCTAAACCCAGTACTCTTTCCTGCCTATGTAGGAGGTTGGACTCGATGATCTATTGAGGTCCCTTCCGACCCTAACATCTATGACTCTATGAAGGGGTAGTGTCCTCCTTTACCAATTGGCCGGGTCCCAGAAGCTCCTGAGAGCTAGTACCCATGAGCTACTTGCCAGGGTAGCTTTTTATACTATTGGATCCAGGACAGGGCAGCTTTTTATACTGCTGGGGGCAGCACAAGTGCTGGCCCCAGGCTCTAGCTCCCCCTGGCTGAAGATCCCGGAGTTAAGACTATAAGGAAATTCCAGAGGCTTGAAGTGGAAGTGTAGGGGTTGGAGAAGCTCCCACTCAGGGCTCTTAAAGCCCAATATTCAAATCAGCTTGCTGCAAAAGAGAAAGGGGCAGCAGTGTTAACAGTGTGCCAATCTGTGTAGCAGGACTGTTCACAGACTAAACAATTCTACCTGGTGTTTTCCAGCTAAGTCATGGCAGGAAAGCTATAGTGAGTACAGAAATACTTTGATCATGAGGAAGAACACACAGAGGCCATCCCTATGTGGGATACTTCTGGCATGCATCACTGAGATGATCACTACCTTTAAGAGATGAAGCGGTGACTTGGCGACAGTTAAATAAAGTCAAACATTATCCCAACTTCATAGTTGGTCTAATTAAATATGATGCTAAGAAATCCTTGCCTCTTGCATAATTTTTGGACTTTCATAGTTACTTCACACTTATAATACCTTTCTCATTCTGCGTAATTCTGTAGGGGAATATAAATAAGGTCTATGGTTTTTTTGCTTTTTTTTTCCTCTGGTACATCTTAAATATCTCCTTGTGAATAAGGCAGGCAAGTTTCTTTGAGTAGATGTGATACGTTTTTTATTAGACCAGCTGATTAGTTGGAAAAAAATCTTAGCAAGCTTTCGAGCACAGTCACCTTTCTTCAGGCATAGGAAGTCTGTGCTGTTCTGAGACGCCGAGAAACGAGAGAAGCTAAATAAGCTTTTATTCTTTGTGACTAAAAAGTTTTGTCCTTCATTCCAACTGGTAACCTTAATACTAATGATAATGCAATTTGTAAATCACAAAACCCAACATTTGCATTTTCACAGCCATAAACCAGGATGTTAGAAGGACCCCAAGGTCATTTCAAACTTCCTATTAGATGGGTCGAAATAACTTTTTTTCTGTTCTTCTGCATAAGCTGCCTTTTTCACATGTGAGCACAATGATCTCCATAACACGTGATTTCATAGCCCTTGAGGACTTTTACAATTTATTAAAAAGAAAAAAGAAAATCTTTTTCGCGACAGACTCTCCTGCTGGAAGTGCAAGGTTTTGAAAATGAGTGTAGTTCTACTAAACACTCATCTGGTTGGCAATCTAGCAGCGGCTTCCGCTTTAACAATAGGATGTCATTTACAAGGAGTCAGAGATGATTTTGTAACAGTCTCAGTAAGATCTGTGGAAATTTTAAAGAAATAATTGAAGTTTGGTTTATATCACTTATATCTGTTTGACAGAGTTCAAAAGATGCCGTTTTTAGAAATCATTCCTTTCTGGAAAATGACAGTTAAAGCAAAATTGTGGAAACTGTTTTCTATGACAGGATCTGATGAGTACCCCCTTTTGGGACTGCGGTATTATTTACTTATGTACCTGAGTGATAGTCTAGTAAAAGCCACATTATAACAGTTTAAAAGACTTTATTGTATTTTATGCTTGTTTTGGAAGAATCTAAGTATGGTGATTGCTTGTATAGAATTTGTGACCTCTGTGTGTGGTAACAGTTTGCACTTAATTCTTTTCATTGACTCAGAAGAATGGGGGAAGCAGAGAATGCCACACACGGCTACTGAGGATAAGTGCTGTATAAGCTTTCCTGGCTAGGGGCAGAAATTACACCTTAACTGGTGTGTTTGGAAACCAGTTCAAATCTGTAACAGGGCAGAAGTTCAGTGCACATAAACTACTTTCTAAATGGCCAAAACTCGTTTAAGATAAACCTGGTTGGATTCTGTACCAGACTTAACTGATTTAGGTGAAATCATTTTATTGAACTTGTCCCAGATCTCCTTCAGACTCAAGTTACCTCAAAGTCCCCTAGTGTCCCAGGATGCTTTGCACCTCCCTGATCCGCCAACCCCACCTCACTGGGTGTGCAAGCTAGCCTTGGCTCAAGCTGTCTGCTCCAGCCAAACAGGGAGGTATGCTCTAGCGCCCCCCAGCTTCTGGCCTGGGTCACTGCAGGCATGTGGCTGCATTTCCAGAATCAAAAGTGAATTTCTATTCACTTGCTTATCAGTTCGATCTATGCAGCTTAGACTAACATGAGAATATTTAATTGATTAAGCCTCATGCTTTTTGACTGTCTGTACTTAGCCCCTTTATCGACAACCAGTTGCCAATAGTTCTGTATGTCAAGTGAAGATTCATCCTTGTTTGCTCTTTCTTCATTTGTTATGAACCTGGAATAGGTGGAATCCCAGGTGAGAAGTGTTTGGATCCCTTAATAGATCTTAAGGAGGAGGATTCATACTCTGAGTTTTCATCTAGAGAGTTTGAATTAAGGGTAGATTTATAAATAGTTTCTTTATAAATAGTAATCAAATATTATTCTCTGTTGCATATGTTACAGGTATAGGTATAAATAGCATGAGTTAAACATGTGATAAGCACACTAGTGATGGTCATAAGCAATCCTTCGACTATCTGGATTCGATAACAATTGAATAACCATTTGTTAGAGCATCTTGTAATCATGTTTTAATCCTTTATTAACTATTTATTCAACTGTTTTTAATATAAAGTGTATTTGGCTTTCTATAAACTGTCAGTTGTAGAGAAACCTCTCTGTTATCTGTAGTAAGGTAACAAAAGAACTCTGTTTGAAAACTGACAATCACTAAAATACAATGATGGTTATACTTTCTCTCAGATTGAACTGTAATAGGCCCTGTAACGAAATTTAATAGTGGATAGATAAACCAAGTATTTCCTTTACCCAGCAACCTGGGCTTGACTAGGTTCAGTCCCTATGGTGAAATGCATTTCCCAATCCCTACAAAGTATACTCTGCTTTTTCATTTTTTTTGGTTTTCTTGTGTACGTCTACATGTGCAATTAATGCAAGAGAATACACTCCAGAGCTTATTGCTAGGGAGTTTTTTGCTCCCAGACATGGTCTTTGAACATGTGCCCAGGAGTAAATAACTCTAGAGCAATTAGCTCAGGGGTTTATTTGTGAGCAGCATGTGGAGCCTGACTGGAGCAGCCTCAGGTGGCAGGGAGACCCAGGGGGCAGCCTGGCCGTTGGGGACTGCTCTGTGTGCTGTGGAGTGGCTGCCTGGGGTGCAAGGGGGTATAAGGGTGCTTCAGCAGCTCCTGCACTGAAGCACCCTCCTGCCCCAGCCAGCCAGGTTGGTGTCTACAGGTGGGCTGCTGTGCATAAAAAGACTCCAGAGCAGGATAATACTTGTGTATATAGAAGTACTATTCTGCTGCAGAGCTTATTCGTTTTGTGTGCCCTAATAGGAGCTCAAGTGTAGATACTGAGACATTTACTGTGCAGTTGATTAGACAACTCTGAAGTAAATGTCTCGTGTAGATGCGTCCCTTTAGTAGTTTTTCCTTTTTCTGTTGGTGGGGAGGAGTTGGTGAGAGCAGAGTTGTCCTTTGCTATCGAAGGTGAGATGTACCTCCTTTCTCAAAAATAATTAGACTGCTCACACAGTTCTACTTATGTTCTAAGGATATAGCTGCATGAGAGTCTTATGAACCAAAGCTGTGCCCTCATCTACCTTATCTCAATTTTTTCTGTGATTCCTTTTATGCATATCTAAGCGCTGAGTCATATTTATTGTCCTGTATGTCGCATTTTATGTACTGCTAAGCAACCAATTTCTCACCATTTTTTTACATACAATATTGCTTTTTTTTCTTTCTTGTAGTTTAGCAATGTTGCTCATCTTTAGTATGAGCTGATCTGAAAAAATGCAGACCCTGAAAGGGGAAATATCTTATGGGAATTATTATATAAATGAAAAACTATCAGGGATGGGGTTGTCTTTTCTTACGAGTCAGTTATGTTATTAGATCAGTTACTCCAGTTAAATAGCCTACTACTAATGTTTCAAAAAGATTGCTTAAACATTGGTTTACATTATGTGCTTCTTATAGGACTTCCTTTATGCTGCTACCTGAATTGTTCTGAGAGTATATCTCTATGCTATCTACCAAATAAATGGGACCTTTTTTTTCTCCTAATTTGGAGAGTAGATAGAAGGATTCAAACAATCTTTGCAATATAAATCAAAAACAAGTATCAGAGCAATAGCGTGTAAATGCCTCTAAACATAATAGCTATGTGGCGATATAAATACTAAGGGCATGCTATCTACAGTATATCAACCATGAACTGAAGATGAAGCGTTATCTTATTGCTCTTGAAATATTCATACAAGTTATTTAATATTTAGGTAGTGCTCTCTCTCTGCAGTTAAAAGTACCATTTCCAAAGTTCATTACCAATATTAACATAATTCTGTGCATAAATAAGGAACAATGGAAAAACAACATTTGTGGGAGGATTTAACAAAACCACATTGCGCAGAAAGGACAAATTAAAGTTCCTTTTTCTACAGAATATTTGTTAAAATAGTTACTGTAATCTTGAATGATCAGCAACATAAAAGAAAGATTGCTAAGTAAGTTACCATTTAAACTATTTAAACTATTAAACATTTCATTGTTTGAGGTTAAAGGTATCAATTTAGGACCATTTGCAATGGAAAAAAAATTAAACCTAGCATGTGGTAAATAAATCTTCTTTTCATCCATTTATAACTTGATCACAAATGAATTTAAATAAAAAATTAGATGAAGGTAAAGGCTTCAGGTTCTGAAACAGCCACTCAGGACAAGAAGCAGGGGTTGAGAAGCTAACTCATTTTAAGATGGAAGTTGATACATATATGAACAGGCTCAGATGCCATAGTTGCCTGTGAGAGAAAACTGGCTTTTGTGACTTGGGAGGTCCCTTTGAGTTCTTCTGTATAAAAATAAAGGAAGAAATAAAATAAAAGACAAAACAGATACAAATTGGAGAGAGGCTCTGACAGGCGAACTCTGCCTGCAAAGCTAATAGAATGGCAATGCACTATCATCTCGTCATACGCTGCAGGGAGTTCTTGTAGTCTTCAGGGAAATTCTAGCACCAGATGGTTTTGAATTGGCTTCTGTGCTTCAGATGGAGTTCACTGCCTCTCCATTTATTGCTGGGACAATGTTACCGGGGTGATTATAATCCTACAGCCTACTGTTGAGAAATGAGACTCAAACCTGCTTATAAATATCACTGTTCTGGTTTTTTGGAATCTCTTGGCTATATAAACAGAAAGGTTTTAGTTCTTCACCCGCTGAAGTTCCAGCATCAGGTCTATTTTTCACCCTTTGCCCTTTCTCCTGCAGTTTCAGAAAAAATGAAATGAACTGGACATTAGGCTTTATTAGCAATGCAATCATCTGCTTCACCTCCCAAGTAAGTCAATGGAAATCTCATTAATCTCAGCAAGAGTCAGTCTGGGTCCTGTATTTTTCCAGCATATGTGTTTAATATAAGCCGCTTTGCCCACTGAAGCAGTCTTTCTCGCAGGCATTGGTATGAGGAAATGTTTTTGTTTAAATTGGAGAATGAATGAATCATCCTTCTCTCTACATCTCTTTAGCATTTTTATCCATTAACTTTGGATTCAACACAACCTAAAGGGGGAAAATTACCTAACAACCCCTGAAACATATTGGCAGCAACTCTATGCACAGCAACGCTTGTGGTTTGTGTGGCATTCCAGACATGTTTCTTTTAAGAAAATCCAAAAACACTGAATCCAGATGCTGCATCTGATGGGTCTGCCCTTGAACTTAGCTGCAGGTTTTCATGGTCATTTAAAACATTTAAAGCCCAGTCTCAGGAGTTCATTCCAGTTAACTCAGAAGAGACAACTTCTAGTAAGTGGGACCAAAGGCTTTTCATTCCACATAGCATTTACATTTCTAGATTACAGGTCTGGCTGAACTGGAATAATTCTAACTGTTAATGAGAACAAAGCCTTTCCTTTTCTTTTCATGAAGAATTGCAGCTGCTCATTTTGCACTACTTGCTTTCAGAAGTGTACCCAGCACTAACAATATCCTGTGAAAAAACAGTGTACATGCATTTTGTAAAAGTTTTCTTTCATCTCTAGCTGGTTTCTGGAACAAAGCAGCGTGTGCTTTCTAGCACATAATTTCTGCAACATGGCCTACAGTTCTATATCTGACTAATTTTTTGGATGCTTCATTTTTGGGTGAGGGGCAAGAATTTTTTTGTGAAATTTTTCACTGGACTAACCATATAATTGAAAAAAACTTAGTCAAGCTTTTGGGCACCAGGTGCCCTACCTCAGGCACAAGCCATTTTTGGGCACCCAGTCTGACATAAGCTAAAGCCAGGTATTAGAAAGTCCTGAACACCCTCCCTCTGAAAACTGTTTTCCTTCAGGTCTGTACAGTTAGACACCTAGCATCACTATTTACTTTTAGCAAAACGTTGGCATTCATATCTATTTTGTATAGTATAATATAGTAGTTTTCATGCTGGGTTAGAGCCACAAGTGTTGTAATTATATGGACTTTAATAGAAAGTATTTCTACAGGGAAGAAAGGAAGGCAATGCAGTGTCATTCAGTAATACGCCCAATGAAGTTCTCATTGCCCTATTTATACAGCTGACGATTAGCCCTGTGTGCCTGGTTTTTCTACCTTTGGCTTTGTATGTTCTACTAGAGGGATAAGTTTTGATGAATTTCAGCTGCTTTAGACTTTACATTTTTGAGAACATCTAAGGAATTAGAGAAGGTCTTTTTACCCCATTTTGACTCATGAATATACTGTTGTGCAAAAATGTCATTGAAGCAAGCTTATGGAATGTGTCACATTAACAGTGTTACATGTTAAATTAGCAAGATGATTCTCAGTACTCTTCTGATTAGTTTTTAGTTGGGCTTCAGTGAAACATTTTTCAATTACTGTAACTCTTTTTCTAACAGCAGATAAAGAGGGACCAGGGCAGGCAGTGAAAGGAGAGGGATTCTCAGAAGGCAATCTCCTGATTGTCTGCCTCCATCTTTGCAACCAGTGATGGGGCCTGACCCAAAAGTCCATTGACTTCAGTAAGTTTGAGGTCAGACCTTATGTCATCATGATGACAATAAACAATCAGGACTGTTACTAAAGGGAGGTGGCAGGAGATGTTGGTTTTTTTCCCATCTGTCTCCCAAGTCAGCACTAGTTGCTTAGGTTAGCATGATGTAATATCCCACCTTTCCAGAACTTTTACCCAGAGATGTCAAGCACTGTATGCAATGGCAATAGCTACACCCCAGGTAACAGCTAGGAGCTTTTCCCTTTCCATGAAGCCTAATCCCAATCACCACCTGCCTGTTCTCTGGAATTGTATCTACTGCATTTACTTGGATACATGAGGAGGTTTTCCTCCCCAGTTGGCATGAGGGAAAAAGACCTTCATCTTATAATCACATACAATAAAATCTCACTAAATACATTGTATATCATTAAACTTCTGCCAAAAGCAGCACATGCTTAGCAATGGAAACCAATTATGAAATTGATTTAAATGCAGCCAACAGTGACCGTAACGATAAATCTCATGCTGCTGATGGGAACCTATCACAAGAATAGGTTAGTGCAGCCCACCTGATTAAGTCATATGGTAATGCCCATTAAATGCAGTTCTTCTCACTGTCAGCTCTTTTTCAAGTCATGATGAACCACGACATTGAATACAGTTTGCCCAGAATTCCTCTGCTGAGGGATCAAACTTACCAGAAGACTGAAACCCCTTTCCCCCTCTTTCAATATCCTTCACATGAGTACATTTTTGAAGTAGCTGGTCATCTTCCACTATACAGAGTGACTTCTTCAGGCCCAGCATGACACATATTGGTGTCACATGACATATATTGGTCTATTTCTGTTATAAATTGCCCAAACTCAAAGGAGAGATGGACTTAAGCCAGGAAGAGAAAAAATGGAGCATCACTGAGATACAGCTGGTCCATGAGAGTCTGTTCTTTCCCACAGCTCTTCAGGGTCCCTATGTTGATCTGGTTTAGCACAACATTGGCACATCGCAGTCCCCTTAGCCACTTAGTATAGGATGGAGAAAATGTATGCAGTCTCAAAGAAGCACATATCCTGCCTGCCAAAGAGGGTGCTGAGGATGGCCAAGAGCAGCTGCAGCTAGGGACAGTCAAGGAAGGCTTGTCTTCCATCTCATTCTTGCAGAAGGTCCAGCCTGCCAATGTCACTGGGTCTAAGGTGGTAGTAGCCAGGATCTCATGTAGCAGCCTTTACTGGAATTTACCATTCCTCTTGGTGCTAGGCACTGCCTCTAGGTTCTCTCAGGGTAGGTGGTGAAGATGCAGGCATGGCACACCCAGATTGTCCATGCGTGCAGTGCTTTTTTAAACAGGATCTTAAAGCAGTTCTTCCCACCATTCTTGGCAGCATGGGGAAGGACAGCAGGGTATTGAGGCCCCCTGCTGCCATTGCTACCTATGTCTAGGGCAACAGGCAGTAATGGAGATGGTGTGTCCAGCAAGCTGCTATCAAGAAGGGTTCTCTGTGCATAGAGATGGACTTCTAGAGCAGCAATAGCATCCACAGGGTGGGCAGCTTTCACTTCAGTCAGAAGGCATGAAGTACAGTGGATGGAATGTAGCCCCAGCCAAGCAGCTAAAGTCTGATAGATTGGGCTGGGTCAAAGAGGTGGATCAGCTTGATGGTATGTAGCATAGGTGCCAACTTTTATTTTTTGACGGGGGGGGCCCAAGATGATGGACATGTGGAAAGTTTAATTCGTTTCAGGTGACAGTTTTATTCATTTCCTGATTGGGGTGCGGCTCCTCAGACCTTCATACATCTGCCACCTCTGGTATGTAGCAAGACCAAGGAGGCAATGAGGCTTTCAGAGACTTGGTTCAGTATCCCTACTGCAAAGCCAGATTGTGAACCTGCAGCCACCCTGAAAATCACTAGTACCTGGCCTGGGGTCTGAGGCAGAGTGGGTCTCTAGGCCTGTGCTAGGCTTTGGTAGAAAGTCAAGAAGACATCCCAACTGAGGTGATCAGGACCCAAGAGGAAAAGATCTCAATCAAGGCCAAGCCTCCCACCACCTGGTGCAAGAATGCAAAACTCAGTCATCACCAGGGGACATATTTGCCAGCAAAGACCATCCACTGAAGGGGTCTATCTTTATTACTGGATAAATAAATGTACACAGTCTCAAAGAAGCTCATGTCTGCCATCCTGACCCCTTGGGCTGAGAGGTCTGCTGCCCACCTGGAGCGCGGGTTCAGGACGTCACGGAGTGCGTCCGGAAGATTGTTAGGCCCACAGATTACCATCCATTAGTGGTAGTCCACAAGGGGACCAAAGACGCTTCGAGAGGCCGGCCGGAGGACATCATTGAAGACTTCAAGGCTCTTGGAAGACAGCTCAAGGTGATTGGAGCGCAGGTGGTGTTTTCTTCCATTCTGCCAGTGAG